>CM021101.1:493075701-493140719 GCA_007115665.2 Sequoiadendron giganteum
CTCCCCCCCACCCCTTTGTCCCCCTCCTCCCTTTCTCTCCCACTCCCACCCCCACTCTCCCCCTCTCTCTCCCTCACCCTCCCCCTCTCTCACTCCCCACTCCTCTCTCTCTCACACTCCTCTTTTGTCTCCCCACTCCTACTTCCTTTTTCCCCTCCTCAGCTTCTCCCTTTCTCCCTCTCCTACTCCTCCCTCCTCCTCCTCTCCTACCTCCCCTCCCTCCCTCCTCTCCCACCTCCCTCTCCTCCCCCTCTCTCTCCTCTCTCCCACTCCTACCCCCTGGCCCCTTTCTCCCTCTTCCCCACTCCCCCACTCCCCTATCCCTCCCATTCTCCCCTACTCTCCTCCCTCTCCTCCCTCCCTCTCTCTCCCACTCCCACCCCCTCTAACTCTCCCTCTCTTCTTCCTCCTGTCTCTCTCCCATCCCTCTCCCTTTCTCACCCTCCCTCCTCTCTCCCTCCTCTCTCCCTCTCTCTCCTACTCCCACTCCCACTCCCCCCTCCTCCCTCTCTCTCCCCTCCCTCTCCCTTTCTCTCTCCCCTTCTCCTACTCCCACCTCCTCTCTCACTCCCCCTCTTTCCCCCTCTATCCCTCCTTTCTCCTCCCCTACCTTTCTCTCTCCCCCCTCTCTCCCTCCCTCTACCACACTCTCCCCCTTCCCTTCTCCCACTCTATCTCCCTCCCACACCCCCTCTCAATCTCCCCCTTCCAACTCTCCCTCTCACTTTCTCCCCCTCCCTCCACTCAACCTCAATCCCTCTACCTCTCACTCCCCCTTCCCTTCTCCCACTCACTCCCCCCTCTATCTCACTCCCACTCCCCCTCTACCCCCTCCACCTCTCTCCCTCTCCCTCTCCCTCTATCTCTTGCTCCCTTTGTATATATATATTTACAAATATAATATATATAATAATTAATATTTTATAATATATAATTGACCTAAAATTATAATATATATAATAAATATAAATATATATTAATCATTGACCTAAAATTGACGTAATATATATATTAATTGACTCAACTTTTCTAAAAAAAGTTAAAAATCTTAAGATTATCAATCATTTTTTTCTTATAATTAAAATGTGTGGAGATTCCTTCTACCGTGCTTTGCCACATTATTGGAACTTAAAGAACAAAGATGTTGTAAAGAATAATTTGTGAGAAATATTGTTCGCAGGGAGAAAGAATAATTTTCCATAATCTTAATTTGACTACCATATCTTTAAATCTCATCAAATGGAATACACAGATTGCAGGATATGTACTAAATGAGTTTATTTTAGTGAGCAAATATTGTTCGCAGGAGAAAGAAATGCATTAACAGAGCTGATAAAAGACTCATTTTATATAAATTATTCTTACAGATCCATTTCTTAAAAAGTCAGTGAATATAAAATTCATTTAACAGTTCAAAATATATTTGTTTGAAGAAGAAAAAATGGATCTAACAGTAAGTATCTCAATAATAACGTATATGAAAACAGTCACCCATAAAATCACCTTCTTCACAAAAAGCACAAGCTGGTGTAGAACAGAAACTTGGCATCTCCTAACTCTAGATAATGCACTACAAGCTACTTCCCTCTCATTTCCACACTAACTTCATACCATGCATTATAATAGAAAAATTCCATTTCATCACAGGAAGGATGAATGTTGGGAATGGTTCCCGAACTTTTGGTTTTCTCCTACCCATTTTCGATGTAATCTTCCAATATGCCAAGTTGCGTCCATTCTTTCTAAAGCCCATACCTACATTGCATTTAAATCTGCATTTCTATCCTCCAAGCTATACGCCATCACCAAGTCATGGAGATGCATGCAGACATATTTATAAAGAATAAGGCCTTTCAGACATGCGAATGCATTAATTTAGAGCAACATGGAACAATTACCAAGATTCAAATTATGCCACCATAATGTGAAAGAAATCATGAAGGTTCAAATCTCATCATTAGTTAACAAAGCCCTACTCAGGAGAAAATCAGAGGCACGGCATGGGAAGTGTTTGATAGAATGCCAAAGGTGAATGCATAGAAATGTCCTGAGAACTATTGTTAGAATGCCTCGAATGGAATACACAGATTGCAGGAGAAAGAAATGCATTAATAGAGCTCCATTTAAATCTGAAAGAAACGCGAAGCAGGCCGCGAAGGACATGCCGAGGGTTACACAGGTGGAAATGTAAGAAGACAGCTCAAAGATCGAAAGGAGGCCAAACATCTATACAGTGGCTTAAAGGAAATGCTGACAAAGGAAATTGACTGACCACAAACAAACCTCAAAGATGGACATCCAATTCTAAAAGAAGCTCCAAGCACATGAAACATGCAGTCTCACAGTGCAGGGAAAAGAAGGTAAGCTTACCTCAACAGATCATGGAGATCAAGACATAGTGGAAGTGGTAGAGAGCTGAGAATTCGTACCAATCAATCATCTCCATCACAAGAAGAAGAAAGTTAATCGTTGATGGAAAACATAAGCCAACACAAAGTGCATTCAACAGATTTAAACCCAATTTCCTTGAATCTCTTTCGAAGCGCAAGGAGATCTTCCATATACTCTCCCATGATCATCATGCCTGCAATAAAATACAATACAGAGGAATTTGTAGAAATTGAGAACTGTAATGTATTTGAAGAGAATTACCGTATCCTACCGTTATCACTTCCTACCGTTGCTTTCTTCTGCTTTTTTCCTAATACAGGTTGTCATTGCATTCTCATTTGAATTTTAAATTTTCATTTCACCGTTGTAGTTTTCTATATTAAAGTTAATTTTTATTTAGTTTTGGATTATTTTAGGGGATTATAATTATATATCAACATTTCAAAAGACTATCTATAGTTGTTAATTTTTGGGTGTCTTTAGTGTTTATGATTTTATTAAAAATATTTTTTGTTATTTGAAAAATCCATTCTAAATTGAGATGCCAAAGTTAAAAGAAACTTGAATTATTGATACAATAATCCTTCTAATTTTTTATCAAATATTTAAAGCATCTTGATACCACCTAAATTTTCTCATAACTACTTACTTTTTACAAAAATACTTTATTAAAATAAAATTAATAAATAATATTTAGAATATTAAAATATAATATACACTTTTAAATAGTCAAAGCTTATTATAATTTTACTTTTTTGTGATTTTATGTCAACATTATAAAACAAAGGCATATATCTTTCTATCCAATTTAATTAAATATATAGTTATGAGAAATTTGTATCAAATTTAATTAAATACAAGGTTATGAAATGAATTAGTTGAAAAAGTTTTAAAAGTTTTTTTTATAATAAAACATAGAAATAATGGTGCATGCAGGATGAATGATTTGTGACCCACCATAAAGGTGCGATTTCAGGTAGTCTAAGTTAGGTGCTACCATGAGGGTGTGAGCAAAAAAGATTAATTGGAGGGCATCTAAAAGTTGGGTGAGATAGATTTGGGGCATCGTTGCGAACATTCTGTGATAGAAAAAGGTGATTTAATGAGGGGAGGACATGAAGAGAAAATCTAAGAATGACATTAACACAAAAGGAAAATTCAAAGGAACTTGACATAGGAATAAGACGTGAAGGGTTGGAAGTAAAAGGGTTTGATGAAGGATATATGCATGATCTTCTCATAATCGATTTGTTTAAAAAGGCTTTAGAATATCTCAAGCAAATGAAATTGGTAGGAAAATTCCCCATACGTAGCCCACATCCTTCATGCATAAGATAAATTGGGAGATTTAAAGGAGAAGAGATAAACATCTACTAAAGCATAAAGGAGGGAATTTTGTTAGATATTAGAGTTGCAACTACCTTAGTAGATGTGAAAGATGAATCAGGAATATGGATTTCATGGAGCATAGTGAACAACGAAACATGTACTTAGTTTTTTTATTAATTATATATATTTTTTGCATAAGGATGCTTTTCTCATAGTCAAAATATTTTTGAGATTAAACCTATCCCAGTGTCTATGAGAAAAACACTAAAAACTTTCTTATAGGCTATCTTGCCTTTTTTATTAAACCCATCTAGAATTTTAGGTACTACATAAGGTTACACTTAGTGGAATCGACAAAGAATATGAATACGTTGCCTACTAAGACACGGAAATATGTTTCCAATTGAAGGATAATGTCATTATGTACCATGAAGATGATTATGAATATAGTACTATTGATATTTCTTTAACTACTCTAAAATTGCTCAAGAAGATTATTGATATGTAGTAGCTTTAACTTAAGTGCATTGTTTTAGGTATGGAGATGATTATAAGAATTTTTGTAATTTGGAGATGAGGGTTGTACTCAAATATTATAGTTGAATTAAGATTAAAAATAAAATCCTTTATTTAGACATAGATTAGGTTTGACAACCACTTTTCTTGAGCATTTCTTTCAATTATGTTACTGTTGTAAAATTGACTCTAAAAATCTACGATGACCTTACAAAATACTATTGTGTGTTCAGTATTTATTATGAAAGATAAGAATGCCTCCTTATAATTAGATAATGCATTATATCTTAGGCGATGCATTTATCTTGAAGAAAAATTTAAAGACTATGACAAAGGTTCTTACCATACTTATTTTACCAATAATTATAAGATAATGACATAAAGTATGAAGTTTTACTTAATATGTTCAAGTAGAAGATTAGTGGTTGAGTTTTAAATATGAATTCCCATATAATATTTGGTAATCATATCAAAGAACATGTTATGATATTCTTTTTGTCCTAACATGATAGTATTTTACAATTACAAGAAGTATATTTTAGTGAATCTAAAATTAAACCTTCAAAAAATCAATGGAATTTCATCTACTAGAAAACCCTCCAAAAGCATTCATACACGCAATGAATTATCTCATAAAATAAATATTATAGTAAACTTGTAGAATCTCTATGCAAGGATTTTGAAATATCAAGCTCCCCAATTCCACTCTATCTAATGACACATTTTAATCCATTCTTCATCTTTGTACATATCAAACTTACAAGAGATACTAAACTTTAGCAAGCAAGACAAAGGTAATGATAGCCAATGTCAACAACTACCTATGTGCTTTATTTTATAGAAATAAAGTTACAAAAAACTACCATGTTGTTATCATATCCTGTGAAGTCAAAGAATATCAAATGGTCATGGGGATCCAAACTAGGCCCTTAAGTGGCAATGAAAATTCAAAAATATAGACTTAGTCAACTTGGCATAAAAATTTGAATAATTTATTAACATAATTTGAAAAATATGTAAGAACAAAATTTCTATAAAATTGAATTTAGTTTCTAAGATACTATTCCTTTTTTGCAAAAAAGTAAATCTATTTGGTGAAAATTTAAAACTTCAATGTAGTAGTACTAAATTTTTTGGAAACAATAAAATGCAGGTGTATGTTTGACCAACCTAAGTACAAAAAAAAAGTAATATATTTATTTTAAACTTTCAATATAAGTAGAGGAAACATGCTCGAATGTGCCACATTTTTTTTGTAATTTTTTTGCAAGAAAATAATTAGTTATGATTTTTTTATTAATTTTTTTTTTAAATATTAAAACTTGTTTTTCTAACCACCATAACTTGGTTATAAGTCATGAAATTCAATTTTTCTTTCTTTTATCCTATAGTATGGGAAGCATAGAATGTGCTACATCTTTTGGATTCAAAAAAATGTGAAATTGTTTAAGAATTATAGTTTTTTTCAATTAGCCTATCAATCAGGACTTTGGTCATAATGCATTTATAAAATCAATAATAATTAATTATTTAATTTCAAATAAGGTGTACCTTATATTTTTGGAAAGATGACAATTTTCTCAATAAACCCTTTTTGTTTGATCAAATTTGGATAAATAAAAGGTCATCAACAATTTTTGGTCATATCGCCACTTTTTGGACCCCCAATGATCTTGCACTCACCCTTATACGGGGAGTAATGGCATGAGTATGGGTGTCATACTAGTAAAATTAAGACAATGTTATTAGACAATAAAAGTTGCTAATGAAAAATTAAATGAGAAGCATGGACATCATAAAAAGAATTAACAAAAAGGAACACATAATTACCATCCATCAATGCATTCAATCACACATATGGGCATGATGGTGTTGTGTCTAGATAGTTCCTACAATTACATTAAAGTGATATACCATTCTATTCCCTTGATCGTCCAAAATTTCAATTCACATGAAAAAAAGAAAATGGTGAGCTAGGAGTCTATAAACCTCTGTGACCCCTTTGCCTCTAGGAAAAAGTGTAAAATAAGAGAAGAAAAAGTGTGTGAGGTAGGAAAGGAAGATATTGGTGCAAAGAAAAGAGAATGGAGAGGGAAAATGTGATCTCATGGAATGCACGGATTATAAGATATGAATGAAATGAATTAGTTGAAAAGGCTTTACAATATTTTTTATAAGAAAACATGGAAATAATAGTGCATGAAGGATGAATGACTTGTGACCCATCATAAAGGCATGATTTCAAGTATTCTAATTTAGGTGCTACCATGAGGGTGTGAGCAGAAAATATTAATAGGAGGAGAATAGATTATGAGGGCATCTAAAAGTTGGGTGAGATAGATTCGGAGCATTGTCGGGAACATCGTGTGATAGATAGAGGTGATTTAAGGGGGGGATGACATGCATAGAAAATCTAAGAACAATATTAACACAAAAGGAAAATTCAAAGGAACTTGACATAGGAATAAGATGCAAAGGGTTGGAAGGAAAAGGGTTTGATGAAGGATATACAAATGATCTTTTCAAAATCGATTTGTTGAAAAAGGCTTTAGAATATCTCAAGAAAATGAAATTGGTAGGAAAATTCCCCAAACGTAGCCCACATCCTTTGTGTGTTATGGGAAACTTAGGAGAAGAAATATACATCTACTAAAGCATAAGGGATGGAATTTTTTTAGATATTAGAGTTTCAACTACCTTGGTAGATGTGAAAGATGAATTGGGAATATGGATTTCATGGAGCATAGTGAACAACAAAACAGGTACTTAGTTTTTTATTTTTATTAGTTATATATTTTGTTTTGCATAAGAATGGTTTGCTTAGAGTTAAAATATTTTTTAGATTAAACCTATCCAACGTCTATGGTAAAAGCACTAAAAACTTTCTTATAGGCTATCTTTCCTTTTTGATTAGACCCATCTAGAATTTTAGGTATTACATTTAAGGTTACACTTAGTAGAATCAACAAAGAATATGATTGTGTTTCCTACTAATACTTGAAAATAATTTTCCAATTGTAGGCTAATGTCATTACGTACCATGAAGATGATTATGAATATAGGACTATTGATATATCTTTAACTACTCTAAAATTGCTAAAGAAGATTATTGATATGCACTAGCTTTAACTTAAGTTCGTTGTTTAAGGTATGGAGATGATTCTAATAAATTTCATAATTTAGAGATGAGGTTTGTCCTCAAATATTATATTTGAATTAATATTATAAAGAATTTATCCTTTATTTAGACATAGATTAGGTTTGACAACCACTTTTTCTTGAGCATTTCTTTCAATTATGTTACTGTTCTAAAATTGACTCTAAAAATCTATGATGACCTTAGAATATACTATTGTGTGTTCAGTATTTATTATGAAAGATAAGAATGCCTCCTTATAATTAGATAATGCATTATATCTTAGGCGATGCATTTATCTTGAAGAAAAAATTTAAAGACTATGACAAAGGTTCTTACCATACTTATTAACAATGATTATAAGATAATGACATAAAGTATGAAGTTTTACTTAACATGTTCAAGTAGAAGATTAGTGGTTGAGTTTTAAATATGAATTCCCATATAATATTTGGTAATCATATCAAAGAACATGTTATGATATGCTTGTTGTCTTAACATAATAGTATTTTACAATTACAAGAAGTATATTTTAGTGAATCTTAAATTAAACCTTCAAAAAATCAATGGAATTTCATCTACTAGAAAACCCTCCAAAAGCATTCATACATGCAATGTATTATCTCATAAAATAAAGATTATAGTAAACATGTAGAATCTCTATGCAAGGATTTTGAAATATCAAGCTCCCAAATTCCACTCTATCTAATGACACATTTTAATCCATGCTTCATCTTCGTACATATCAAACTTACAAGAGATGCTAAACTTTAGCAAGCAAGACAAAGGTAATGATAGCCAATGTCAACAACTACCTATGTGCTTGTTTTTATAGAAATAAAGTTACAAAAAACTACCATGTTGTTATCATATCCCGAGGAGTCAAAGAATATCAAATGGTTATAGGTCAGTGAAGGATCATGGGGGTCCAAACTAGGCCCTTAAGTGGCAATGAAAATTCAAAAAAATAGACTTAGTCAACTTGGCATAAAAGTTTGAGTAATTTATTAACATAATTTGAAAAATATGTAAAAAATTTTTTGTAGAAAATTGAATGTAGTTTCTAAGATACTATTCCTTTTTTGCAAAAAAGTAAATCTATTAAATGGTAAAAATTTAAAATTTCAATGTAGTAGTACTAAATTTTCAGGAAAAAATAAAATGCAGGTATGTAATATATTTATTTTAAAATTTCAATATAAGTAGAGGACAGATTCTGGAATGTGCCACATTTGTTTTGTAATTTTTTTGCAAGTAAATAATTAGTTATGATTTTTTTATTAAAACTTTTTAAAAATATTAAAACTTGTTTGTCTTACCACCATATCTTGGTTATAAGTCATGAAATTAGATTTTTTATTTTTTTTATCCTGTAGTATGGGAAACATAGAATGTGCTACATCTTTTGGATTAAAAAAAATGTGAAATCGTTTATGAATTATAGACTTTTTCAATTAGCCTATCAATCAGGACTTTGGTCATAATGCATTTATAAAATCAATAATAATTAATTATTTAATTTCAAATAAGGTGTACCTTATATTTTTGGAAAGATGACAATTTTCTCAATAAACCCTTTTTGTTTGATCAAATTTGGATAAATAAAAGGTCATCAACATTTTTTGGTCATATAACCACTTTTTGGACCCCCAATGATCTTGCACTCACCCTTATACGAGGAGTAATGGCATGAGTATGGGTGTCATACTAGTAAAATTAAGATAATGTTATTAGACAATAAAAGTTTCTAATGAAAAATTTAATGAGAAGCATGGACATCATAAAAAAAAATGAACAAAAAGGAAAACAAAATTACCATCCATCAATGCATTCAATCACACATATGGGCATGATGGTGTTGTGTCTAGATAGTTCCTACAATGACATCAAAGTGATATACCATTCTAGTCCCTTGATCATCCAAAATTTTAATTCACATGAAAAAAAGAAAATGGTGAGCTAGGAGTCTATAAACCTCTGTGATCCCTTCGCCTCTAGGAAAAAGTGTGAAAGAAGAGAAGAAAAAGTACATGGGATAGGAAAGGAAGATATTTGTGCAAGTAAAATATAACGGAGAGGGAAAATGTGATCTCGTAGAATGCACGGATTATAGGATATGAATGAAATGAATTAGTTGAAAAGGCTTTAAAAGCTTTTTATAAGAAAACATGGAAATAATGATGCATGAAGGATGAATGAGTTGTGACCCATCATAAAGGCATGATTTCATGTAGTCTAATTTAGGAGCTACCACGAGGGTGTGAGAAAAAAATATTAATAGGAGGAGAATAGATTAGGAGGGCATCTAAAATTTGGGTGAGATAGATTCGGGGCACTGTCAGGAACATCGTGTGATAGATAGAGGTGATTTAAGGGGGGGATGACATGCATAGAAAATCTAAGAACGATATTAACACAAAAGGAAAATGCAAAGGAACTTGACATAGGAATAAGATGTGAAGGGTTGGAAGGAAAAGGGTTTGATGAAGGATATACATATGATCTTTTCAAAATTTATTTGTTGAAAAAGGCTTTAGAATATCTCAAGAAAATGAAATTGGTAGGAAAATTCCCCAAACGTAGCCCACATCCTTTGTGTGTTATGGGAGACTTAGGAGAAGAAATATACGTGTACTAAAGCATAAAGGATGGAAATTTTGCTAGATATTAGAGTTTCAACTACCTTGGTAGATGTGAAAGATGAATTGGGAATATGGATTTCATGGAGCATAGTGAACAACAAAATAGGTACTTAGTTTTTTATTTTTATTAGTTATATATTTTTTTTTGCATAAGAATGGTTTGCTTAGAGTTAAAATATTTTTGAGATTAAACCTATCCAATGTCTATGGTAAAAGCACTACAAAATTTGTTATAGGCTACCTTTCATTTTTTATTAAACCCATCTAGAATTTTAGGTATTACATTTAAGGTTACACTTAGTAGAATCAACAAAGAATATGATTGTGTTTCCTACTAATACTTGAAAATAATTTTCCAATTGAAGGCTAATGTCATTACGTACCATGAGGATGATTATGAATATAGGACTATTGATATATCTTTAACTACTCTAAAATTGCTAAAGAAGATTATTGATATGCACTAGCTTTAACTAAAGTTCATTGTTTAAGGTATGAAGATGATTCTAATAAATTTCGTAATTTAGAGATGAGGGTTGTCCTCAAATCTTATATTTGAATTAAGATTATAAAGAATTTATCCTTTATTTTGACATAGATTAGGTTTGGCAAGTTCCACTTTTTCTTGGGAATTTCTTTCAATTATGTTAGTGTTCTAAAATTGACTTTGAAAATTTGAAATGGACTTAGAAAATACTATCATGTGTTCAATATTTATTATAAAAGATAAGAATTCCTCTTTATAACTAGATAGTGCACTATATCTTAGGTGACACATTTATTGGTGAAGGGTACTCCCCTTACAAGCCAAAAAAATAGTGCACAAATAGGTTTGCACATAAAAAGTGATTTTTTACTATGAAGATAATGTTATAGTGTTACATGCCATCTCATGGGCTGCTTACATGCATCTACCAATTGGAAGATCTGAATTTACACCTTGTTCTTCATAGTGTGATATCCTAGTATTTTCCTCCCTCTCTCTTGCTTATTGTTGCACATGTATTCCTATGGCCTTTAATACCTCTCTCAAGCTCTTCAGGTCAGCCTAGCCATTTCTCGCCCCTCATGTCGTAGTTTCCTTTAGCATCCAATCAACATTTGAAACCATCAAGTCATTGCATCGTAATCATTTTTGGCTAATGAAATCGCATTTCACAACAATGATGTGAAATACCCAATATCACTTCACCATGCATCGGCACTGGATTCCCCCGTTCACCGTTCAGTCCATTCCCTCCATCATCCTCCATATCATCATACTGTTGGGACCAACTTAAGAGTCATGTCGATGGAGGTATGTCACACTGATCAACACATTGTTTGATATGATTCCACCCTGTCACCACACAATTCACAACAAGGATGTGAATTGCAAGACCATTCGTGAATCACCATCGGTCTATCCATGTCATCATTATGTCGGGTCCCACATGTTATCCAACCTTCCATCGCCCCATCGCTGAGACTCATTATCATCTTCCACCGATAGCTTGTAATCATTATGATGCATACACTATCATTCAATTGTTGGAACTCACTTCCCCGTCCTATCGATACACTCAAGTCCTCCCGATATCATTCGTTGACTTCATTATGATCGTCAAGCTATCAAAGGGACTGACATTAGAATCTAGCTGATACACAAGGGTTCCACTAATTGATGTCCATCATTCCATCAGGGAGACCTAAGTTAGCATCTCGTCGATGAAGCTCACTCCCGTTGATAATATACATAAAAGGATATCGACCCGTTGTTGGGACACCAGATGTTGTCCTACTGATAAGTTATCCTTCTGTCGATGTAGCTCTATGCACTGCTCACTTACTATTGTCATTGGTATGTCATTGGAACTTGTAGGAAATTCACACCAGTATGTCAAGGTATCACCGATAAGCCATATCATCCCTTACTCAATCAATCAAATAGAGAAATTGGTGATGCAAGATTACTCTTTGCAAGAGAAATTTGTGATGCAAGATCAATCCTTCAGGTACATTATTAGAAATAATACTCTGGAATTCATCTAGCAAACTACTCACTTCCACGGGAACTTCACTGCAAACTTCCTTTTCACTTCTTGGAATTAATGCAAAACACATGTTCTCATGTTTCATACCTTCCAAGAATTTCCTTCCATCCACCAAAAAAATAATTGCATTGTTGCATATATTTTCTCCTGCATATTCCAAAGGTTTTAACTTATTCCAAACACCATTATTTATCAATGAATAAGTGTTAGCATGTCCATCATACACTGTTCGCTGATCAAACTGCTAGGGTATTCCCAACAACATGTGACATATGTCCATAGGTATGACATCATACAAAACCTCATCATGGTATTTACCAATTTTTAATTTTATCAAGCATTGCTCATTGACCAATGCTCTTTGATTCTTCTGCAACCATGCAATCCAGTATGAATTTGGATGCCTTTTCCTTTCCAACTACAATTTACTAACCATTTCTTTGGACACTAAATTATCTATGCTACCTCAATCAATGATAACATTACAAACCTTACCTTCACACTTACAATGAATGTGGAACATATTGTTCCTTTAATTTAGCTCCTTCTCGTCATTCAACAACGCTCTCCTGACAACAAGGGTCTCACCCGGTTCAACATATTTAGAATGAGAGGACTATGTATCTTCATATACATGGGAAACTAAGGCATTGTCATCAAACCTCCTATTTGCCTTTCCTTGATGTTGAGGGCATTCATAAGCCCTATGTCCTTCTTCTCCTCATTGGAAACATGTTCCTCTAAAACCTCCTCTTATTGGTCCACATCTAGTCCTTCCTCTGCCTCGTCGATCTCCATTGTTCTGGTCACGATGTTGATATGAAACTTTATGTTTCTAATCTTGGTTGGTGCTAGTTCCTTCTCCCTTCCTTTGGCCACCACTTCGGCCTGCATATGACCGCCTACCGACTCTTCCACCAAGCCTCTGCCTCTTTATTTACTCTCAAACCTCTTGTTCAATCATTCTTCCACTTTTAGAGAGAACTAATAAGTGTCCTCAATGGTGGTCATTCTTACCAGTGCCAATTATTCTTGTATGCTTAGCTTCAATCTGTTAATTTAACGAGAAACTTTCTCTTTATTCGCTTCATAATGTCTTGTCTGAGTCAAAACTTTGTGAAATTCCTCTGTGTATTCTTTCACCATTCTTGTTTCTTGTCTCAATATCTACATCTTCTTGAGTAGCTGCAATTCATAATTGATTGGAATAAATTGCTTCTTCAACTTTGACACCATTTTGTCCCATCTAGAAATTTTATCTTTCCCTTGTCTTCCTCTCTCTAACTGGACCTCTTTCCATCATATACTTGCATGACCTTTTAATTTCATCTTTACAAACTTCACTTTGTGAGGATCTTCAATCTCCTCAAATTCAAAAAATTCTTCCATATCATTGATCTAATCGATCAATTCTTCTAGGTTTAGGTTCCTGCTAAAAGTTAAAACTTGCATTTTCGGTTTCTTTCCTAGACTAGATATTGCTCTTAGCAATCTCATCTCTCCAGGATCTACTTGATCATGTTCTTCTTCCAATTCATGTTTAAAGAACTTCTGACAGCTTGAAACCTTGGGCGCCTTTGGCCAACAGAGGCACTTTTGTGCTCTAGACAACCATTTTTCAATGGTTTTCATCTTTCTCGAGCCTCGCGTTCACTGTGTCATCAACTGCACTGACCACGATCGCCGTTTGCGTGCAACACCAACACTAGCCTTTCACGTGTTTGTCGACTATGTCGGTCATCGCTGCTAATGTGTTGACTGCATTCACCATTGTGTGTGCGTGGTTTGCGAAGAGTCCATCATTCCAGATAGTTTATTTTTGCAATTTTCAACATTTCGAAACCCTCTCCTTCATTCACCATTTTTTGAGCATCTTTTGTGATGGATTATTCTGTGTAGTGTTTGAGGCTTAGATTTTGACACCTGGTATCTGGCAATCCTCCATTAATGACCTTGGAGGTCCTAACTTTTCTTCCAAAAAAGAAAAATAGACCCACCAGAGAAAGACTGACTTTTTGATGATTCCGATTGGACCAATGTGATCGTGACAAAAGATTAACCAATCAAAATCATTTTGAGCCATTTCTGGAAAGACCCTATTTTTTGGGTTTTTTCTAAAAATAGGGGCTTGAAACCCTAATTTCAAATTTTTCAAAATTTTGCGAGCATCCTCTTTACAATAAACCTAGACAAACCCTATGATTTGTTTGTTGGTCAAAAATTTCTAAAAATAGAAAATTGCTATTTTAAGACATTTTAACCTTTTTAAACTTTTGATGACAATTTTACAAGATTTTGACCATTTTTACCAAAATGCCTTATTGAAGAACAAATTTTATTTTTGGGTACAACACAGCTGAAGTATTGAGTGCTAAAATCTAGGAAAAACTAAGGGGGATATTTCAGTGGTATCAAAGCCAAAGTTCCTGCTAGCCTGTTGGGAGAACAATAAAATTCAAAGCTATCACAATGGATTTCAGTAGAGTTGCCGAACAAATCAAGAGGCAGTATGAGCAAGAGGCTTCCCAAATATTTGAAGAGTATCAAGGTATGACAGATAGATTTAAAAACATAGTTTCTTTTGACTCCTCCTTGAATTGTGTTGTGATACTGAAACTTGGAAAATTGGGTGTGGTCAAGTACATCAAAAGAATGATGGAAGAAGCATCAGAACTTGTCGTTGAAGAAGGGACAGAGATAGAAATAGAAGTGCCTCTTTGTGGTTTGTAGCCCTCTAGTAAGCACGTGGGAGACAAAAATCAGTCAAGAAGCATTGAAGATGGCACAAGCAAGGTGCACATGTCATATCAAGGTGACCGCGAGATTGAAGAAGATACCTTGACATATGAGGAGTATGTGCTAGAGCCCCAAAACAATCCCTTAAACTTGCATGTGATTGTTAAAAATGAGGATCGGTTTGGAAAAAAGAACAAAAGAACAGTCTTGAATCCTAATTTGGATTCATCCAATGATGGTCTTAAGACCAATGACTTCACAAATTTTTTTAGTAGAGCTATGGTGTGTAGTGAGTTCAATAGTCAAGAGCATGTTGAAGGTAATTTTGGTTGTGTCATTGAATCAACTTATGATTGGTATCATAGTGATGATGTTTATGATGATTCAGATGTGATCGTATTGAATCATGTTAAATATTTGGTGATGGTTAATTCTCCTCTTGTTGTTGACCCAACTTATCGGGAGTTGTTAGATGAAGAATTTATGACAAGTAACCAAGAAGACCTCTTAGGTATGCATGTGACTACTAATGATGATATTAGTGATATACCTACATATGAAGGGCTCATTGAAGGTAAAAAGGATAGAGTTTTCAAAACAACCAATATTGATGATTCTAGACCTCATTACAATGATGATGACATGGGTGGATTTGGGTTTGATTACCAAACTAAGCCTTTGGAGAGAGATACTTATGTTGATATCAATATTAGTGAGTTGGGAAGTGACTTATTCAGAGAAACAACACCCCAAGAGGAGTACAGTGAGCACATTTATTTTGACCAAAACAATCAGCCCTTTAGCACTTGGGATCTAGGTGTGATGGCACCTAAGTATGACAAGGAACCTGTTTGGGATGAATTTCCTTTTGACCCAGATGATGTTCAAAATTCAAAACACAATGCAAGGTATGAGATTGCCATTGGAGAAGATGTCTTTGATGAAGAAGCTTGTATGGAAATGCTACATAATGACCTCTCTTAGATGGTTGTAGCCACTAAGGAAGAGTTTGCTGCTACTGAAATTTTCAAAATAGGGAACAGTAGTGACTCTTTGATTTAGTTGGGGGCTGCCTTAACCCTTGATCAAAGTGATAGAGAGGAGGAAGTAGATTTAGAAGACCATAGGGCTCTTGATAACGAAGAGTTTAATGGTGCTCTTGAGCACAAATCTGATTTAATAATGCATGGAGCTGATTATAAGAAAAGTTTTAGAGAACTTGTTGAGTTTGATTCTCATCCTGATGTTGAGCAAAGTTATCAAGTGGGTTATGAGGAAAAAGAGTCTAGGGAAAACTTACGAGTCACTGATGACAAAATTGAAAGTTTTTACTTTTACATGCAGCCTATCAACAGTTCGCCATCTTTGCATATTGACGAGTGGGAAGGTCAATTCATTGTGTCCATCGAAAATGAAGTGCAAGCTCTATCTAGATTTGATAGCACACATGGTTTGATTGAAGAACTCTATTGGAAGGTTCAGGTGGATGAGAGACGATAAGGAGTTAGGGATGGAGTCACTCTCCCTAATCTACAACTTATCAAAGACTTTGTGGAGACAATGAAATCTAAATATTTACACTTTATTAGAGATCGAGATTATGCCTTTGAAATTGCAAAGAAGATCATTGGTGCATTCCAAGAAAAGGAGAGAAAGGCTGATGAGCTTACCCTTGAGCTTGAATCAACAAAAGGTATGTTAGAAGATACTCAGGTGGAATTAAAGGATGCAAAAGATCAGCTTGCTGATTTCAAACGTTTCATGGAGCTAGAGAATGAAAAAAGAGCTGAAAAAATCAAGCAAGTAAATGATGAGCTTGATAGTCTTCGAGAGGAGTTTGACTTAGAGTATCTTCCAAAAAAATTAGAAGTTGCAAGTGCAGATTTGGATCATCAAGTTGGATTGGAGCAAGAGGAAAGAAATGATTTTCAAATTCTTGGTAATCCTCTCTTTGAAGTAGGTGCAGAGGTAACTTATGACAATCCCCTCTTTGTGATGGAAGATGAGACTTGTGGTGAAGTGACCAAGCATGAGACTGAGGACGGTTTCCAGTTTATTGATGACTTGATATCAAACCATGAGGACGTTTCACACTTTGTGATTGGTAATCTTCTGAGGCTGCTTATTAGTGAATGCATAAGTGTGTTAAAAGATAAAGTCTCGATATGGGAAGTGTTGAATCATGGTGACTTCAACATCCTTGACATCGAGGTGTTGTCCAAACATAGTTTGGTAGCTGCCGAAGGTTTCATTACAGCAGCAAAGAAAGGAGATTTCAGACTTGTCACCTATGAAGTTTGGGAGAAAAAAGGACCAAAATAGGATGTTTACATGTTTGACAGTCCATCCCTTGGATCGAGTGATGCTTTAGCTCATACTAGTCCTTTTTGGGGATTGGGTTTGAATACAATGATTGTTCCATGCTCCTTTGTTGTTGAAACTTTCATGGATGGGCTTCAAGGGTTCACCAAAGAAGTCACTAATTTCTTGAGTATGCATTTGGTTTTGATTGGCACTTGGGGATGTGTTGAGAACTTTTTCCGATGTGTTGGAGATCATTCTTGGTTGGGTATCCATGTTTGGGATCCTCAACATGGTTTGACAAAGCTTATTGGGTATGGCAAGGAGGATCTTTGGAGGGATAAGGATCAAATTTTCAGAATTTATGGTGTTGTCCGCTTCTTTACCAACCATTTGGTGTTTCCATTTGCTCATCAAAAAATGGATTGGAGAGAAATTCTAAGGAAGGGTTGGAGAAATGAATAGGTGGTTACTCTTGGGAGTGTTCCTTGGCACAAAAAGGACTAGATTTTGAGTCTTGAGTTTGTTGTTTGGTTGCAGAACAACCACCTTACCCTTGGAGTTACTCTCATTTAGGAGAGTTGGCACACTATTTCTTGCGAAGGAGGTACAAGGTTTGAGTTGGAGATTGTTTTGAAGTGCTTCCCAACCACTTTCAAGGTGTTATTAAGCAACACTATACTCATCTCACATGCTAATACTTGGGAATTTCATGAGCACTGCTATTATCACTTGAGTAGAGCACTACTATTATCATTTGAGTAGAGCACTAAACTCATATTATACCTTGTTGTTTCCAGCTTTGATCAGCAGTGACTATTGGTTACTTCAAATCTTTTGAACTCAGATATTTTATCATATGAGGGTTTGTGATGCAAGCCTTGGTAGTTCCCTCTCGGTGTTGGTTCAGGACAACGAGTTGCCGCATGCTTGGTTTCATTATTTAGAGGCTTTCGAAGTTGGAACAACCAAAGCTTTTAGGAGTTTTCATGGTTGTGTATGGTATTATGATAGTGAAAATTTGGCATGATGGTTTCACAAATGTGATCAGAGTGGTGTAGTGTTGGCATGGTGGGTCCTTCTTGAGATGGACGTGAGACCCTGGGATCCTACTTGGTTTCATGTGGATTAGTTTAATATTTTTGGAGTTGTGATGGCATTGCCTAAGGACAAGCAATCTTTGGGAAGGGCGGACTATAATATCCCCTTTTTTAGCCCTAGTCTTTCCACTAACTTTTAACCTATTTTCAAAGGCTCATAGTCTAGTCGGAGGCAAAATCAGGGTTTCCTATTTTCTAGGATGTTTCCTTCTGAGTTTTTAGCCGTTGAATGCAGGAGTTTGACAATTTGTCTTATGGGTCTTTTTGGGTTTTCAAAGAGCTTCAGAGGGGTGTGACATGCATTTCCATTAGAGAATATTCTTGGACTTAATATTTTTAGTAAGTTACAATGGTTTCTCGATTTGTGCTCGAATAGAGTTTCGAGTCACTATTTTTAGTAAGTGTTATTTTTGGCAGTGCAATCTAGCAGCAGTTCAACATAGTTTCTAATTTTGGCAGTGGCTTCTTCAAAATTCTTGGAGCTCGAAAAAGGAAAAGTTTTATAACTTAAGTCACATTATATTTCATTTGTTGTTTTTGTACCCCATGTCTAAGCATTGTGACTTGAAGTCATGTTTAAAAGGTGGGCCTCTTTTTGGATGCCCATATTGGAGATTAAAATATTTAAGCTGCATTATTTGCCCAAGGTAAAGTTGACGCCATATTTCACAAGTTATGAGTTTTAATTTATAATTTTATATTCCTCAAATTGAGCGTCCCTTTTTGGAGGGAAATGGAGTTTCAAAATTCTGGGTTGGGAGCCTATAAATACAACACCCCTCCTCTTCATTTGGTATCCATTTTTTATCTGAAAATGAAGTGTTGGTGGATTTATCTAGACACTTGCTTTTGGGTTGGAATACCCCATAGCCTTATTCAGTTTCGAGCTTGCAAGATAGCTCCTAGCGGGATTATTACTGCTCTTTCATTTAGAGGGTGCAACTGAGCTTCATTGGTGACGACTTCATTCCATTTTTCAGTTTGGTGTGGCTTCGATGACTTTTGAGGCATATTTTGGTGTGTTTCTTTGTTGGTTTCGTGTTTTTGGAGTGATTTCTACATACCTAGGTGATCCACATTTCTAATTACATATCCTTGAGGAGTTGGGTGATATTTGTGGGTATTGATTCATTGGAAGCCTAGCATTTGGGCACCCCTTTGCTCCAACATTGGCGATTTTAGCTCATGATTTGGATTTTTGCTTGAGGTTGCCCTTCCTTAGGGTGGTCGTACTATTTGTTGTTAGTGCCTTGGGATGTGTGCAAAAAAAATAAGAGTTTTTTGGAGGGGTTTAGTTGCTTGAGATTGGATGCCTAGCCTCTAGGCATCATTTGCCTTTAGTTTGAATTCATTCGATGTAGATTTGAGGAAGATATGAGCATTTTGATGAATTACAAGGTTGCTGATCAAAAAATTAGAACACTGCCATTTTATATTAGACCTAGTATTTTTTGTTTTTTACTCTATTTCTTGATGAAAATATTTGGATTTATTATGGAGATCATTGTCTAACATTTGGGCTTTCAATTTTTAAGTTATCTCAAGTTTCATTGTAAGAGTTTCAATATTGTAATGTTAATTTAGTAGTATTGATCAATTCTTTCATTCCGACTCTTGTTTTCATTCCCACTGAAAAGCGGAAGAGGCTGGCTTGCCGCCTAGTTGCTTTCTTTTGTTACCCGCTGAAAAGTGGAAGAGGTTGGCTTGCTGCCTAAGCATTTTACATTTCATTTACTTTCCTATAGCCCACTAAAAAGTGGGAGAGGCTGGCTTGCCACCTAAGTATTTACATTTTCTATATTGATTGGCTTGCTGCCAATATCATTTGTACTTCCAACATTTTAGTTTATTATTAATAGATCCATTTACATTGTATGCTCTCACCTTGCCCACTTTGGGATCTGGGTGATCAAAATGTGAAGGATTGCTTTTAGCCTGTCATCTTTCTTGGGCTAACGTTAATGGGTGAAGTGTTGTGTGTTAAAAATAAAAAAAACTAAGGGGGATATTTCAGCATCATAGTGTAATGTCCCCTTTTTTTCATAACCCTAAATAGTCCCTAATTTATTAATTTCAAGTGATCACCTTGGTTTTGGGGATGTTTGTAGTGTGAGTAGGCCCCTATTTAGAATTGCAAATATGTCAGTACAGCCTAACCCCATGAGGCCCTTGCCATCCATAGGGGGTGGTGTGCCTAGTGAGGCTCCTACCACCGCTCGCATGCACCAAGACCATTATTGCTTAATCATATTCAGAGGTTGAGGGTGCAACTATAGTAAGGTGTCCTAGATAGTCATTCCCTCTAAGCCTAAGAGCAGTACACCCCTCTTGGCCCAGATGTGGTAGGCCTCAGCCATCCACCATTGGATGGTGTACTTAGAGGGCGACCTCGACGTTTCCCCTCCTCTTAGGCCCTTAACTCCCTTATCATGGCTAGTTGTTTACCGTCAGATAATATGAATATCATTCTATAATGTAAACACACATATTCAGTTCTTAAATATTAAATCGATGACACAAATTCATCATTCGTATTAACAAATATTGATAACTCAAATTTATACATATGTGCAAACTATCATTATCATGACCAATAAAACTGGATCTTCTGCAAACATACTATGTGTAACAGAATTATTCACCATAGATGCATGTTGTATAGTTGTATGGGTGAAGTAGTGAACACAAAAATTATATCACTTGAACAAAATTTTGTGTAAAGCTTGTAGAATGTCACACTTGAATCTTGGTTTAGATTCAAACCAAAAATAATGCATTTTTTATGTTGTTGGTTCAATTTCATAGTTTTTGGTTCATAGCAAAAGGTATAAACTAGATTTTAAGAGCTTTAGATATATCTATGCTTCATATAGTGAACAATATAAGGCACACATATTTAGACTTATTGATATTTCCACCAAACAAGTCATAGTTAGTCATATTGTTGATGTAAAAGAAACATAACCTTTCTTTGTTGTTAACCCTAATTAGCAGCTCATTAACAAAGTCATATTTATCCGGGACATTGATGTAAAAGAAAGAAAACATTTATTTTATTTTAATGCTAACCAATAGGTTGTCAAGGATTAGTTTGGAACTAGTGTTGTGGTCCATTTAAAAAATGAAGGCTCTAGTTTTTCTTGTACTCCATCACAATCACTAGTGCATCGTTCTCTTGTTGATATATATTCTATGCCATTGGTATGTTTGAGATGACAACCCAAATTGCCTTCAAATCAAGATGTGGTTGTTTCTTCATAGGAGTTTCAACCACATTGAAATAGAGACTAAAGTGACATTGTTCCACTATTTATAATGTGCAAGAAGCTAACTTCATGCTTGACCTTGAAAGTAGGGAAATAGTTGTTGGTTTAAATGATTATGTTCATTTTGCTTTCTTTTGACTTTTCAAGGTGTCATGTAGGTTGAATATGATGCTTGATGAGGAAATCATACATGGAAGTTGGATGAATTACCTCTAGGTAAAAATCCCATTGGATGCAAATGGGTATATAAGATCAAATTTAACGTCGATGGTAAAAGGCTATTTGCAATGGGAGGGGATAGACTATGGGGATGCTTTTGCTCCTATGGAAAAGATGGTCACAATTTAGTTGCTTCTCTCGATAGCAACCCAATTTAGTTGGAAGGTGTAGGAGATGGATGTGAAGGGTTCCTTCTTCAATGAGGATTTCAATGAGGAGGTC
Source organism: Sequoiadendron giganteum (assembly GCA_007115665.2). Lineage (NCBI taxonomy): Eukaryota > Viridiplantae > Streptophyta > Pinopsida > Cupressales > Cupressaceae > Sequoiadendron > Sequoiadendron giganteum. Next base: position 493,097,593 of record CM021101.1, read on the forward strand.
TACATGGAGCAACCAGAAGGATTTAAGGTACCTAGTAGTGAACCTAGCGTATCAAAATTGATCAAAATTTTCATGATTTTGGATTAAGTGAATGTCTATCTTGTATGAATTTGTGTGTCAAAAGTGATGGTGACAAAATTTTGAATCTTGTTGCCTATGTTGATGATCTTTCCATCATAGAGAATGAGGCCACCACATTGCAATGCATGGAATTTGATCTATGTTATTTCTTAACATGACTAGTTTGGGCCTCCTATAGTAGTTTTTAGGTGTGGAGTTCTAGCAACATAACCATTTTATTTTCATTGCTCAAATGAGGTATGCTATGAATCTTATGTAACAAGTTAGTATGTTTGATTGTAGCCCTTCCAATACACCTATGGAGGTTGGGATGAATTTTATCAACCTATGATGATTCATCATCAATTGATGAGTCATTCTACAAACAATTGGTGGGTAATTTGATATATCATACATTATCACAATTGGATCTTTGTCTTGCTATTAGTTATTTCTCTTAGTTTTTAGCCCTATGATAGAGTAAGCTAGAGTATAAACCAACTATTAGTAATAGTGGTTATGTTGAGTTTCGAGTGATTTGCAACTTCCTACAGGAGAAGAAATGCTAACATAATCTTAAAATGCAGCAGAAAGAAGTAATGGTACACTCATAGTGCACACAAGATTTTACCTTGGCAAACCCTTTGGGGAAAAATCCCAACAAAACAACTTTCACTTATTGTATTTTCTCAACTGTTCATAATAGAATAATGTATTTTGCATTAGTAGTACTAAGCCCTAATCCATATGCAAATATTTATAAACACAATGAATAGAAAACCCCTAAGTAGGCTTACAAAAGAAAGTTTATCCATGTCAGCCATGACACAAGTGGAGAGTTTCCTTGTCTTTTGTGTTTCCAAACTACTGTATTAGGACTTTGACTTGCAGTTGTAGAGTACTCTGGTTTGAAGTTGTTGAAATACTTGGCTCAGTTGATTCTACTTCCTGTGAGATGCGGACATTGATGGAGTTTGTGTACCATCTTCATAGACAAGGGCCAACTGAAAAATAGGAGACTTTTGACTTTTGAGTCTGCACCTTGATCTGTGGTTCATTATACCTTGTAACAAGAGATTAAAGAGAATTTCAACTTATCATCAATTCATTTCCAAAGAAAGTGCATTTGGATGCATTGCAGTCCTTTTGGTGCTTTTTGAGAAAGAGGAAGTAGAGTCATGAGGTAAAAATGATGGCTTATAAGATGCTCGTATACACCTTTCGAAGACAACCATCTATAAGTCTAGTGGTGGAGTTTATCACAAACACTGTTACCCACTTAGTTGATTTGACTCCTGCCCTCTACACCTCCCACTCTCCTTCCATCTGCTGGGCACAACATAATGCACCAAAAAGAGGTCAAATGTCCAATTTATACCAAAGGTGTGTGCTTGGATTTGTGATTCCCTCTAGCCCAAAATGTGCAAGACCTCCCTTTAATCTTTCAATCTGTAGATGTGAGAAGATAAGATTCTTTTTAAGTTCACCATACATATTTATGATTTTTGAGAGGTACTGAGAAGGCTTTTGAGAGTGGATATTACAGATCAATAATGAATACAGTAGTAGAGTGTCATTGACAAACCAAAAATTGGTATCTACCTCCACTTGGGAGCACTGAAAGCATGTGCAACTGGTTATCTGCTTTGTCTTGGACAATATTTCTATTTAAAGTCTTCCCATTAAAGTATGAATACTTAAGTGGAGGGGAATGGATTCCCCTATTATAAACCTTATGAAGACTTTAATTGAGATCCAGTTTGCCATTTACTGCCATTGAGAAGTGCACTGATGTAAAGCAAGCTGAAATATATTTTACCATTTTAGAGTCAAATCCAAATACTTGAATAATTAAATAGGAACCACTACTTGTATCAATAAAAAAATTTGAACATGTCCAATTTGATGAGTACCTCTGTTGATTTTGGTGATGAAAAGATTGGGTAATTTTCTGAATTGCTATGATATTGTCATTTCTTTGATATCCCTTAACAAAATCTTATTGAACTGGTGAGCATGTTATTGAGAAGCATGTGTGACAGATGGGATATGACTTTAGATATGATTTTGTAGGTAATATTGCATGGAAATATGGGTTATAAATCCTCCAGCTTGCAAGCCCTTGGTCATAATGGGAATAAGAAATGACTTGGTTAAATTTATTTGGCATATAATCTGTAGTTATCCACCACTCTGCTAATTTGTTTTCACTAGGTTTGTAGGTCTGATTTTTTTTTGTTTAGGTTCGTATTTCTTCTTTCTTTTCTTTGAGTTGTTTGCCAATAATGCTAGAAAGGGACTAAAGAGCATATACATAAAGTTGAAACTTCTAATAAACTAATTTGGGGAAGAAAATGAGGGATTTTGAAGATTTTGTCTTGCTTTTAGGAAGAGAAAAAAGGATTTTGCAAATTTTGTGCCGCCATTGGGAAAGAGAAAGTGTTTTCAACCGGAATGATATTTTCTAGGCAGAGAATTGAGAAATTTGAGCAACAGTGAAAAATTTTCAGAGGATTTAGTCCTTTAGAAGAAAAGGCTATTTTTTTCACCATATTTATTTGGCAGTAATATAAACATTATTTTCCTGATTTTTCCTTCCACACAATTCAAGAAGAGAGACTCTCCTTTGTGTAGTACATTTCTTGCACTTACACATTTACGTTGAAGTTTTTGTACAGACTGTTGTTGAGTCTTAAGAAATTACTTCCCTTAGCCTTGTTTTCTTTAAATTCAGCATTTGCAAAGTTGTAGGAGCCCAATTCAGGTTGTCAAGGCCATCCATACAAATTTATGCAGCTATTAGGAGATTCTTCTTGGTATTGCAAATAAAAAATAAGAGTGGGCAAATGCAAACAGAAGGTAAAAACATATAGGATGACTTGGTTGTTAGAATAAAGTCTATCTCCATCAATGAAGAGCTCTTACCATGCCACACATGTCATCTTACCCAAGCCCTTCTGATATCTCCAATTTATTCCTCACCTTTTCTAATCCGACATCATTTTCCTACCATGTAGGACAAAGGTTGGTGGAATGTAATTCATAATCATTAGAATTAGATGTGGGAAATAATTAATTCAAAATCTCTTTAGGTGCTAAAGCTGGTTGGGGAAATGATTTTTAGTCGATAGGCTACATATAGCATGGGATTTGAACCTAAAAAAAGTTTCATGCCTGCAAACCACTGTTGAGTCGTCAGAAAACAAGTTTCACCTATTGTTTAATGGTAAACAAGCTTCCATTTAATGGTAAAAGCCTCCAAAATCTCACTTATCACATACAAGCCAGATAGATATTGATTTGATACTTGGATGAGAACATTCTATTTCTATTTGCACTGTTTTTTTGTCATTTTGATGACAACTTTCTTTTTTCATTTGCATTGCTTTATGTTTTAAATTTGTATGCAAATATTTCATAATAAGAATTTGCAGCGCATCCATGCACAAACACATACTCTCTAACATATTAACATACATATAGTTTTCTATCGGCATAATCCTTGAACCTTCTTTAGGTGCAAGTGCTATTCATATAACATGGTATGGTTGTTTTTTTGGTCATAGCCTGGGCAACATGCTTCCTAGGTGTATGAGATGAACAAGAGACATTTTTCACCGTACCTTAAAATATTTTGTTCAAATTTTGTACCTCTTCTTAGCCTGACAACCTAGGAATAAACCTGGCCTTGCCAATTCATCCACATAGGAGTATATTAATGATGTAAAAAAGTTAAAATCATTTTTAGCAAATTATTTGTCTTCATTGCATGTCATCCTTTTATTTTCAATTTCTACTTAATTTCAAACCAATTGTTTTTCCATGCCAAAAATATTTGTTTCTTGGGAAATCAACAAATAAACCTCTTGGGAAGTCAACAAATGGACCACATGATGTTCAAGGATGATTAGAAAAAAAAATTGAGTGTCATTTTATTTTGGTTTCATCAATTCTTTATGCCTAAGTTAGAAGCTTGATTAAAAAATGTATTCTATTGCAGGCATTGCGCAAGTATGCAAGTGGAACTAATCCAGTAACAGGTATCAGCACAAGGAAGAGTCTGGGCTATGAAAATACTCGCCATAATGCATATGGACCACCATCTGCTCCTTTGTTGAAGCCAGGTATAATTAATAAAAAAAAGTGATTGGGAGGCTAACACTCAAGGATATAATTTGAATAATCTTTATGCTATTTTTAAAAATTACTCCCTATAACAATAAGGCTAAGTAACTTCTCCATTCTAATTATCCCATCTATGTTTGTTAGGATTTCTCTTGCGAATTGTTGTTTTCCTTGCATCAAGAAAATATCAAAATTGGTTATAGACTCAATTCAACAAAAAAAGTGGGCTGGATAGGTAAATGTATAATTTTAGTTTACAAAGGCACATCCAAGTAAGTTTTAGAAAATCCACATTAGAATGTTGTGCTAAGAAATGAGATTTTTCTAATCACAATAAAACAAATTTCATTTTAATTTTTAAAAAATCACTACATTTTCTTTGGTGAGAACTTAGTGATAAGTGCCAAGATCAGCTCATTGGGTTGTAAAGAACTCCCTTTTTGAACTGTCAAGCCTAAATTTGAATATTTCAAAGCATAACTTGTAAACCTCATGTAAAAATGATTTTTTGGGCTTAAATATTCCATTTTTATTTTTGCCTTACAAAAATAAGACATGATCACTTGGGATGGGCTTGTTTAGGCCATTGGGCCCTCCTCTCGCCAACTCTCCCCAAGCCTCCACCACCTCCAAATTCGTGATATTTGAAGAAACCCTACCTAGGATCTTAGAACTTGAAACATTTTTGAGATTTACTTTACATCCGAACTTATCCATTAAAGGGAAATCCTCAATGCCTTTGTTGTCCACCACATGACTATTCATGGTCTCCTTGAACAATGCCTTTAATTTTCTTAAATTATACTAAGCTCAAATTTATCCTTCTTTCCTTAGAATTTTTGCTTCTTTTTGAGCATGCAAGAAATAATATAATAGTCAAACTTGTGACAGTTTTTGGCATAATCATACTCAATTTGATACACCTAATCATTGTATTTAGAGGACAAGGTGGTTGAAGTTTGAAGCTCTTTATCCACATCAATATCCATAGAATCAAGCAAACAACAATCATTTTTTTGGATTTGGTCATTACATCAAACGTTATGAGCTATCCAAATAAATTAGCAATACCCTTCATAAATTCCAATATTCCAATAGTAATCTTGGGAGCCTAAATCAAACAAGAACCTTGTTAATGCACTCCTTTGGATCAAACCAATTTCCATTTTTTTATGAAGAGCTACAATTTTTCAAGAAATCAATGACCATACAAGAGGGTCCTTACACAATTCTCATGGTTTGAAAAGGAGAACAAAAAGAAACCATTAATCAAAGCTCATATCTCTATTTGGAAACAACTTTCATTTCCATTGAGCCCATCTTCTAATCACATCAATATTGGGTCTAGCACCTAGAAGCTTCCCAATAAGAGCATTTTCTAGCCTAAATGATCTTTCAAAAATTGAATTAGGGACCCTAGGAAGAATGCTCTTGCCATATACAATAGGAACCAAGGAGGAGGACAACATAGGAGTGAAACATGACTTACTTTGAGCCACCATTCCTAGTATTTTTTACCTTCCCTCTAGCACAAAGGTTGCAACCTCTTAGTTACCTTAGCACTACCAAGATCTTGAACCTCCTTGGTGCCAATAATATCCCCTATTGTCAAACCTAATGAGCTTAAAAACCTTAAAAATCTTGGCTAGAGAGAGGAGGGAAATCACATGCCAAATTGCAAGACATATCCTTCAACCCAAAGTTAGTGCCAATGAGGGCATGAACATGAGAGATAGTCTATAACATGTACAAACATAGGGAGGAGAAAACCATGTTTCAATCCTTGTTTCAAAGTAGAGCAACATAATTTTTTAGCTCATTAGTTGATACAACAATGATGCAAAGTAGGGGTGGAGGTTTTCAATTCAATCACAATTGAACAAACCTTTCAACTATGAAACCCTAACTTGGTCCGTTTCTCACAAATCCTTCAAACTTCCTTGTAGCACTCCAAACAGTGATTTTTCATCATAACTTTCAAAGAAGTCTTCAAACCCACAATTGGGTCACCATTTCATATGGCCTTTAATGCTCATTTGTAACATATCAAAATGGTTGATAGGTTTGTTTCGTAACAACACCCTCCAATTTGTGCTACTACACTGGAAAGAGGACTAATTATGCTTGTTTTCCAAAACAACTTTGTGAAATCCCTTCTCCAAACTACCAATATTCATTCTAGCGCTTTCCTCAAGTCACACACAGTCTAAAAATAGAAATTTCATCCATTGGAACAATTATCCAAACACCTTTTTACCAAACCTTATGTCTAACCTATTCTCCTAAGCCTAATACATAGAGATATTAGGCTAGGGCTTGATCAAATTCGGTCGTAACTCCATCCACAACATCTACAAATCCTACCAACATGAAAAACAATATAACTACCCCCATTCCACCAATTTTTAGAATTTTCCACCAGTGGAATGGTTCCCTACTTCATGTTTCCCTCAAAACTGGGATTTTCTGGTTGCTTTCAATAAATTGCTTCAAACTCACTCCTATCTCAATGAAAAACGGTGAAACTAGAACAAAAGGGAATTCATTACTTCAATAATTCCAATGCAAATTATATCATTAATAGATAGTATAGAGTCATACAACCGATTGTATCAGCAAAAACACAAGATAAAACATAGGAAACAGAGTTGTTCTTATTGCTTGATCACCAAAAATGTCTCTAGAAACTTGCATCAAGCTTTTGAAGGAATATTTAAACATTTACAACTCCAAAGCAATGGTTTCAAAGTCCTTTTCAACTACTTGATTGTTCAAATTCCCATACATGCCAAAAATGCTTTGCAAAACTTAACATTTTTCCTCAAAATCGACCCCACATGGATTAAAACATCAAAAATGGTCTACATAGACCTTATTACATCAAAAAAACCAAAAATCCAACCTTTACATCTTTTGAGCACATGGGTACCCTACACCATACTGCTAGACAAAACAAATCTCAAGTTCCACTTGAGATCAGATCTTAAACTGTGGCTCCATGCTTCTTGATGTCTTCCTTTGTCATCTAGGTGGTATCCTCCATTGGAAGGCCTTGCCACTTCACTAGGTACTCATTGTACACCTTGTTCCTTGTTCTTTTAGCTTCCTTTGTGTCAAAGATACATTCAAGATTCAATGGTTGACTTGGTGGTAAGTCTCTGATCCAATCTTCATTTGGAACTTTTGATGTACCTACATATTCACCTGCAATCACAGGTCCTTTAAAAGGATATAGGTCAGAAACATTAAAAATTGGAGAGATAGCCACTCCAAGAGGAATTTTTATCTCATAGCCATTTTCTCCAAATTTGTGGACCACCCTACATGGCCCAATCTTCTTCATCTGCAACTTTGAATAGTTTATTTTAGGTAGCCATTCTTTCCTCAAATGAGCTAATACCAAGTCCCTTAAATTGAAATGAACCTCTCTCCTTGTCAAGTCCGCATGTTTCTTGTATTTATCCACACTTTTTTGAAGGTTCTCCCTAGTTTTCTGATGTATATCTTTCATAGACACTGCAAACAATTCTCCTTCAACACTTCTTCTCTCCATACCATTCAAATCTTTGAGATCAAACACTCCCCTTGGTTGCAATCCATAAACAATCTCAAATGGGCTTTTTCCAACACTTATGTTCACAGAGTCATTATATGCAAACTCAGCTTGGGGTAGGATTAGATCCCATTACTGTGAGTGTTCCTTTGTCAAGCATATGAGAAGATTTCCAAGGCTTCTATTGACAACTTCAGTCTGCCCATTGGTTTGGGGATGATAGGCAAAGCTAAAGGTCAAGTTTGTTCCCAACTTCTTCTAAAGGGTTCTCCAAAAGTAACCTATGAATCCTAAATACCTCCTTGAAAATAACCCTGTAATTTAACAGGCATCATTTGTGCTTTTACATGGTATGAAATGTGTCATTTTTCTAAACAAGTCTACAACAACAAACACACTATCAAATCCTCTTTGAGTTTTGGGTAAACCCAGCACAAAATCCATGCTGATGGATTCCGATGGCCTATTTAGGATTGGAAATGGTCAATAAAGACCTACATTTGTTCTACAACCCTTCGCCTTTTGGAAAACAACACACTTTTCAACACAATTTCTGACATCAGTATGCATCTTAGGCCAATAGAATACCTTCTTACCTACTCCAAAGTCTTTTCAACACCAAAATGACCCCCTAAGCTGCCACAATTCTTTTCTTTAATCAAATTAGTCCTCATAGAGAATTTGTGAATACATAACTGAGCACCCTTAAAAAGTAAACCCTCTTGAATCAAGAAATCAAAATTCTCTTCATGGAAAGTGCCACTAAACTGACTACATGAAGCATATAACTGTTTGAAATCATCATCTTCAGCATACATACCTTTCAAGGCATCAATTCCAACACTCTACAATTGAACCTCTTGAATCAACAATGTTATTCTACTCAAATCATCCACCAGCTTGTTTGACTACCCCTTTTTGTGCTTTATGGTGAAGGTGTAGCTTTGTAGGTATTCCACCCACTTCACATGTCTGTGGTTGATTTTGTCTTGGTTGTTTAAGAACTGCAAATCATGATAGTAAAAACAAAAAACTCTTTAGGAAGGAGATAGTGTCTCCACTTCTTCAATGCTTGCACCATGGCATACATCTCCAAATCATAAGATGAATACATTTTCTTCGCCTCATTGAGTTTCTCATTGAAAAATGCAAAAAAATTTCTCTCTTGGCTCAAGATTGCCCCAATTGCATACCCACTTGCATCACATTCTATTGTGAAAACTTTTTTGAAATTAGGCAAGGCAAAGATAGATTGCTATGCTACCCTTTGTTTCAAATATTGAAAGATTTTTTCTGCCTCATCATACCATACAAACCTTTTCCTTTTATCCCCGTTTATTGTGTCAACCATTGGAGCACATATGTGACTTAAATTCTTCACAATTTTTTTGTAAAAGCTAGCTAGGCTATGGAAACTTATTACCTCACTGACTGATGTAGGGTGGGCCAATTCAGAATTTCTTCTACCTTAGTAGGATCCATCTTCAAAGAACCTTTTGAGATCACAAAGCAAGGATAAACCAACTCTTCCTTCATGAATTCACACTTCTTCAAATTGATCATCAACTTTTCTTCATTCAACCTCTTCAAAACCATGTCTAAATTCTGCAAGTGTTCCTCTTTAGTCTTACTAAAAAAAAGTATATCATCCAAGTAGACAACCACAAACTTAACTATGAAAGGTTTTAGAGCTTCATTCATTCACCTCATAAAATTTCTTGGAGCATTTGAAAGGCCAAATGGCATGAAAAACCATTCATATAACCCCTCATTTGTTTTGAAGTAAGTTTTCCACTCATCCCACTCTCTAATTCTAATTTGGTGGTAGCCACTTTTGAGGTCAATCTTTGAAAAATAACAACCCGTCCTAAAAAATCCATCAAATCTTCCATTCTAGGTATGGGGAACCTATACCCTATGGTTATCTTGTTTATTGCCCTTGAGTCGGTGCACATTCTCCAATCTCCCCCTTTCTTTGGTGCCAATATAGTAGGAACAACACATGGGCTAAGACTTTCCCTTATTAGGCCTTTGTCAAGGAACTCTTGGATTTTTTTCCTAATCTCTTCATTCTATTGAGGAGTCAGTTTATATGCAGTTTTATTAGGTAGGTTTGCCCCTAGTATAAAATCTATATGGTGGCTCACATCCCTTATTGGTGGCAAAGAACTAGGGAGCTCATCTACTACAATGTCTTTGTACTTATTCAACAATGTTTGAACCTTTTTAGGCACATCATCAAGCTTTGTTGTTGTCATGAAAGATTTTGGTCTGATAATAATGGCATAACCTTGTCTACCCTATTCTTTCATGGTTTTCAAAAACTCTTTTTCCCCAACCAACATTACATTTGACCCAGCTTGTGTATCTAGACTCTCTTCTTGCAATGGAGTCAGGGTGGATGAAATTCCATCCTTTTCAATCACATAGGTATTTTTCTTCCAATCATGTTTATCTTTTTTGTCATACTGTCAATGTCTTCCTCACAAAAAATGACAAACATCCATTGGGATGATGTCACACAAGATTTTGTCTTTGTATCCACCTATATTAAATTCAACCTATGTTTGCTCATTCACTAGGACTTGTTGACCCTTATTTAACTAGGAGACCTTGTACAAAGTGGGGTGTGAAATTCTTTTCATTTTCAACTTTTCAACCATCTCTAAAGAAATTAGATTATCTGTGGAACCGGAATCAACAACTTTACACACCTTACCTTGAGATTTGCAGGTGGTTCTAAACAAATATTTTCTTTGTGGAGGCTCTTTCACCATAGGCACTTTCATTAGTGTTCTCCTTATCATCAGAGACTCTCCTATTTATGGAGTAGCATGTTGAGATGGAGAGTTGACACTCTCATTATCTTTTTCTTGCACCAATTGTATTCTCCTTTCACCACCATGTGAAGTAGAAGGTTGTTTATCTAGACATTTCCATGCTTGATGGCCAAATTGATTACATTGATAGCATCTTCCTGAGAATGTATTTGACTCTCTACCTTGTCCCCCAAATTTTCCTCTACTATTTGATCTCCTAGCTCTGAAACCACCCCTTGATTCTTAGCCCTGCTCTTGATGACCATTTAATTCCCCTTGTGGTTTTTTTGACTAAACTCTTCCTCCAAAGGTTCCTCTACCCCTGAAGCTTCTTCCTTTGCCTCTACTTTGTTTCTCTTGCCTTATCTTCAACCTTTCTTCTGCCTTGACTGCCACTTGGAAGCATTCTTCCACCATTTTAGGAGTGGTTAGACTTATCTCATCTTGTATGTTGAACCTTAACCGATTTAGGTACCTTTCTACTTTTTCCACGTCATCCTCATTATGACCTGCTCTAATGCTTAATTTATGAAACTCCTCTATATAAGCCATGACACCCGTCTCCTTTTGTTTGAGGTTTTCTAATCTTCTAAATCTGGATTGCATAATTACTAGTTAGAAATTGACTCTTGATTTTAGCCACCATTCTATCCCATGAATTGATTTTTTACTTGCTCTTCTTCACCCTCTCTTCCTGCACATAGTTCCACCAAGTTAAGGGAGGGCCTTTCAACTTTGTTTTGGAAAATTTCACCTTTTGTTCATCTTCTACCTCCTCATACTCAAAATAGTTGTCAAGTGCATCAATCCAACCTAGCATCTCTTCACTATCCATCTTCCCACCATGCATGGGTAACTCCATATTCACCTTAGGAGTGTCTCCTTTGACAACCTTCAACATATTAACCATTCTCAATTCATTTGGGTCCAACTCTTCCTCATCTTGGACTCCTCTTTGAGGGTTTTCATTCTCATCGTTGTCTTCTTCCTCTTTGTCACTTTGGTCTCTAGTGACCATACCTCTCCTTTGGTTTGATTCAAGTGTTGAAAGTTTGGCTAGGACAACTTCATGAGACTCCTTTACCTGTCTCAACTCCTTGGCATTCTTTTCTTTCAACTCTCTCACTTCTCTAGCTGTTACATTACTTTTAGGAGGCATCTTTCCTTCTTTCAAACTTCTACCTCTTCCACTTCTAGACCTACCTATACTCTGATACCAATTGATGTAGAGCAGGGGTGCAGGTTTTCAATTTAATCACAATTGAACAAAATTTTCAACTATGAAACCCTAACTTGGTCCTTTTCTCACAAATCCTTCAAACTTCCTTTAACACTCCAAACAATCATTTTTCATCCTAACTTTCAAAGAAGACTTTAAATCCACAATTGGGTAACCATTTCAGATACCCTTTATTCTCATTTGTAACATATTAAAATGGTTGATAGGTTTTTTTTGTAACAACACCCTACAATTTTTGCTGGGACACTAGAAAGAGGCCTAATTAGGCTTGTTTTCCAAATCAACTTTTTGAAATACCTTCTCCAAAATACCAATATTCATTCTAGGGTTTCCTCAAGTCACATGGGGTTTCAAAACACAAATTTGATCCACTGGAACAATTATCCAATCACCTTTTTACGAAACCTTATGTCAAACCTATTCTCCTAAGCCTAACCGTTTTGCTCTTTTGGTCGAACAGTGTCCTATTTGGTTATGTTGTATTTTCTATTAGTGCTTGGACTTTTGTACTCGATTACTTTGATCGTTGTCTATAAAGCGATGTGATTGAGATATTTTGATGTGGTGGTAATTTATTCTGATGTTATCATTATAGCATGCTTTAGATTAGCATTGTGAATATTTGAATTAATGATGTTTTATGTTTGGATAATATTATTGATGTTAGACTCGTCAGTTTGTAACACTATAATGGTGAAGGGGATGAGATTGCATCACTTGCTTGCAAGCGCCCTGCGATTCCGTGATTCCCTCTTCACATTGTGTTTTCTATGATGCAAATATGCATGTGGATGTAATCTTTGTTCGCAGGTTAACAGGTACAAGACATTGACTCCACTTGATTTCACGGGGTTGAGCATGTCCATTGCCAATGACATTTGGTTGGGAGATAGTAGCTAGGTTTCCCGCATCAAGTCATCACCCTAGTGTTGAGTGTGTTGTCGGTTGTAGTCTGGTTTAGTTGTTTTTATATTGTTCTTTTGCCTTGATCTTTTTAATTGCAAGTTAGAAAGGTTAAATAAATGGCCTATGCATTAAGTGGTTGATTAAATGAATCTGGTTATAAGGTTAGAGATGTTATTTAATTTATTAATTAATTTAATTTAATTAATAAATAATTTAATCTCGGATTAGATTTATTTTATTAATTAATTAAATTAATGATGTTGAATTGAATTAAGTTATTCATTTTGAATTAATAGATATTTCAAATTTAAATTAAGTTTGAAAATTGAAAAAAGGGTTTTAATTTCATTTTTGAAAATTTTAAATGTGAAAATTGAAAATTGGAGATATTTTCTGTTTTTGTTTTCTGAAAATTAATTATGGTGGTTGAATGGATATTTTTCTTTTTTTTGGCTATTATTTGGATTTTTGGGAAAAATTTAGAGAGGATGAAAATTTGGAAAAATGGAGAAGGAAGAGATGTCTGGTTTTGTGCGTTTGGATTTGCTTGGAAGAACTGAAATCTGAAGAAGAATCATTGCACCCTTTTGGATCTTCTCAAACTTATGGAAACCAGGTTTTCATTTTTGTTAAATTAATTTCATTTTGAAAGAATTTGCAACTTTTATTTGTTGTTGGAAAATATTTATAACTTGGTTGAATTTGCAAGAAAAAACCCATCCTAAATCTGGTTTCAAAACTTCCAAAATCTCTGTTGAAAATATTGTTCTTCATGAAAAATTTCAATATGGCTATAATTGTTCGTTTCTAGAAAATATTTGCTCAACTAATTTCATAAATTTATTAAATTTACAAATATATATACATATATGTATATGCATATATATTGAAAGTATATATATGTATATACATACATATAAATATATATCTATTTATGTTTGTGTTTCTTTTATTTTGGAATAAAAGAAAAAACCCTGTTGAAACCCTGTCAAAAGTATGAATTCAGATTTTTTTTTAAATCCGCAATTTTTTCTAATTATTATTAAAAATTAATTTTTCGTAAAAAAACAAGGGTCTGTGGGGGCTGGGGGCTCGACCCATAGTCGCCCCCATGGGAGACACTGTGGGGAGCCACGCCCAGTTTGCCCCACACAACCTCCCTTACCCGGCTTCCACCGCCGCCACAGCCTCGCTAGGGGACGACTGTGTTTAAACACAACCGCTGCCCCCCTTTGGCGGTGTCGACTCTGTTTACACACAGGTACCCCCATTTATGGGGGTCGACTGTGTGTAAACACAACTGGAAAACCCATGTGGGTGGCGCGCGGCCCAAAACAACCGCCCACCTTCAAAGAAAAATGTGGCACGAAAACCAACACACGTTTTGACTTTTATTTCAATTTCGGTTTTCTTAAATGTAAAATTAAAATATATTTTAATATTCTTAATATTATTTTTTTATAATATTAAAATATTAATATATTTAAGATAATAAAATATATATTAGTATTTAATATTATATTCATATAATATTAAAATATTAAGATATAGATTTATATCAAAATATTGATTTGATTTAAATATAATTGAGAAAATTATAAATCAATGTGCAATAGTCGAATTAGTGGATTGAGTTTAAAATAATATATTTGGGAAAGAACAATTATTTGATTTATAGATAATATGTTTAATAGAGAAATTAATTAATGTTTAAATGTTTTATTTTGAAAAGAAGAAATAGATTATTTTGAAAATGGTATGTTTTAACTCAACAAAGTAAATAATTATTTTATTATTTCCAAGTAATTGAGGAATTTAAGTTAGTGTGTTCATAATAAGATTATTGATTTTATTTTAAAATGATATATTTTAAATCGAAGGAGTAAAAGTTTATTTCATTATGATTTGCAAGCAATTAAGAATTAAATATTTGATTCTAAAATAATAGATGAATTAATGGATTTTAAAGTAATATATATATTTTGGAAAAGAGGAAATAGTTATTTATTACGAAAGGATATTTTCTAAATGTTTGGAATAAATGACTATTTTATATTAAATTAAAAGCAATTAGAGAATGAAATAATTGGTGTTTATTTCATCTTGGTCTAGTAGAGACGTCATTCAATTCAGTTTTATTAAATGCAATAAAGTACCGTATGTGAATTAAGAAGTGGATTTAGGAAATCCAAAGTAGACTTAATCCTGATTAAATTGCTTGTTTAAATGTAATTCCTTATTATGATATTGCTATTAGGATTCAACCGTGTAGTTTTCGAGTCAAACTCATTGACCCATGATTTGTGAGTAGTGGTTCACAAGAACCCATCTCTCATGATAATGAATGATCCACTTAGCACTCATTGCATCTAGGTGATGCTCAAAGAGGTGAAGCATTGGTCCATCCTGGGAGGTCACCCATCCCAGTACTGCTCCAGCTCAAGCACGCTTAACCATAGAGTTTCCCCCAAGGTTAAGCCCACTTAGCTTGCTACCCCATTTGCAAAACCTTCAGCAAGTGTTATGCCTTATGAACCATTCATTATAGAGCCCCTTTAGCTCATCAATTGATAAGTAGGAGGTTTCTTCCACAGCATGTCAAATTATGATATTAATATCAGGATTCAACCATGTAATTTTTGAGTCAAACTCATTGACCCACGATTCATGAGTAGTGGTTCACAAGAACCCATCTCTCATGATAATGAATGATCCACTTAGCACTCATTGCATCTAGGTGATGTTCACAGAGGTGAAGCATTGGTCCATCCCGGGAGGTCACCCATCCCAGTACTGCTCCAGCTCTAGTGCGCTTAACCACAGAGTTTCCCCCAAGGTTAAGCCCACTTAGCTTGCTATCCCATTTGCAAAACCTTCAGCAAGTGTTATGCCTTATGAAACATTCATTATAGAGCCCCTTTAACTCATCAATTGATAAGTAGGAGGTTTCTTCCACAGCATGTCAAATTATGATATTGTTATCAGGATTCAACCATGTAGTTTTCGAGTCAAACTCATTGACTCATGATTCATGAGTAGTGGTTCACAAGAACCCATCTCTCATGATAATGAATGATCCACTTAGCACTCATTGCATCTAGGTGATGCTCACAGAGGTGAAGCACTAGTCCATCCCAGGAGGTCACCCATCCCAGAACTGCTCCAGCTCAAGCATGCTTAACCACAGAGTTTCCTGCAAGGTTAAGCCCACTTAGCTTGCTACCCCATTTGCAAAACCTTCAACAAGTGTTATGCCTTATGAACCATTCATTATAGAGCCTCTTTAGCTCATCAATTGATAAGTAGGAGGTTTCTTCCACAGCATGTCAAATTATGATATTGCTATCAGGATTCAACCGTGTAGTTTTCGAAAGGGTTGTTAGGTCTTCTAGATAGGATTTTAAAGATGTGGGTTGTCGTATCATGTGTCAACCTGTTTGGAATGATGAAGTAAATGTTTATTTCAGTATTATTTAAAAGAAATTAAGGAATTAAATATTTTTGTTAAATTATCTTCCTTTGTCTAAAGAGGCGTATTAAATTAGTTTCATTAAGACAATAAACTACTGAGTGATATTAGGGAAGTGGATTTAATATATCCAAAATTAAATTATTTCCTTGCAATTGCTTTCGTGATGATTTTCCTCTATGTCGTGTTTGGGGAAATGGGTTAATTGTGTCCTTATTATGTAAGTCTTCCAGTGGTTGGGGGTTGTCACTTTGTGAGGTCAACCGTTTGTTATTCGCTTGGTTAGTGCTTGAGTCTTGACAATGTTCTTACCCGGTTTCCATGAACGGGGATGTTTGGTACCTCCTGTGGAAGGAGTGGATTATGGGATTTGTGGCTCCTGGTAAGGAGTGGCATTGTTATCGTTGATACCTCTAGAGTTGGAGTGAGTTCTTTTTATGCTTCCTCCTAGAGTTGGAGTGGTCGTGATGTCTTGCTGTACGCAATTGCGTTTCCGTTGTGATTGGTTATGTCTGGTTTGTTGTCAAGTAGAAGAATGACTTCTGTTAGGGGCCAAAGCCATGAGAGGTAAATTGGGTAACCTTTGGAGGTAGTTTATTCAAGTGATAACCAAAGTAGTGTAATCCATGTCAGTAATGTTTTGTTGTACTTGTAGTTGGTACTTGATTGTTATGTGTATGGTTTTCTTAACATACTAGTTTTGTTATTTCTGGAAGCAATGTATCCATGTTAGAGTTGTACTTGTGATGTACTTGAGTTCTACTTGCGTGGTACATATGGTTGGTTGTGACAGTTTCGCTCAATTATGTTCTAGCCTGTGTCTAGAGGTAGTTGGTCTTGCCTAGGAATCCTTCTTACTATCTCCTAGCACGGGGGGTGGGCCTTTGTGTTCCACTCTGTTGGGTGGTGTGCACCTTACTCTGTTGGGCTTCCTTTCTGTTTGTGTTGAAGAGGTTTCCAGTTGGAGAGCTCGTGGGATCTAGTTACTCTTTATGCTTTATTCATTTCAGTTAATCATCTAATTTATTACCCCTCTTTGTAATTGAGGTGGAAGTTCTAATATGTAATCATCCTTTTGGATTTACCTCATTCGGGGAATGAGAGTTGTAACCTTATTGTTAAAAGAGACCTTATGGTATCTTTATTTTCTTTGATGAATTTATCCTGTATGGAATGTATGTGTTCTTAATTTCATAAGTAATTAAATGTTGTGGTTTCATTTCTCTATTGTGTTTGTGGGTTAATAAGTAATCTCAGTCTCGTAACCTTAGAGGTTGTTGCAATGTGTAGTGAACTTGCATATTAATTATATTCAAAAAAATAAAATTAGTTCGTTTGAGTAGTTAATTGCAACTTCCTCTAGGGTTGTCTTATTGTCTAAAAAATTGTCTAAATAGACCTTATTACATCAAAAATGTCTTGATCAAACAAAAACCCAACCTTTACATCTTTTGAGCACATGGGTGCCCCTGCACCAAACAATTGAGGCAACACATTTAGGGAATATGTGTTGCCAACAAACCACCTTGTTTAAGGCACTCCTAGTCAACTATCATAGATTGCACTTAGAATTTTTTTTTATGGGATTCAAACTAAATATCATAAATTGTTCTTCACATTGCTTTCTTAGTGAATTGAACCACTTTTCCTCATCTACCTATCTGCCTCCTCTTAGTCTTCTTCAATCCTTGGTGAGGGAAATTTCCCAATTACAAATA
Organism: Sequoiadendron giganteum; assembly: GCA_007115665.2. NCBI lineage: Eukaryota > Viridiplantae > Streptophyta > Pinopsida > Cupressales > Cupressaceae > Sequoiadendron > Sequoiadendron giganteum. The sequence goes on from CM021101.1 coordinate 493,115,483, forward strand.
TTTCCTTGCTTGTGTGCATGTTGAAAATATTTTGGATATTGGAAAATATCACCAATCAATATTTGAAGGGACTTGGTATATTTGGTTTACATGCAAGTGTTGTACCTGTTATGCCATCATCCCTTTATACATGGCTTGATGAGCCCAAATATTTTTACTCAACATGCCTCTTTAACATCGAGTTCTTAAAGCCCAAGCAAAGAGTTAACACCTTCCTCTATTTCCACTACAATATGTCTTTCTAAGCAGTTTGAATCCAAAAAAACCTCCAAAGCTATATCCAATAGTCGATAAAAAGCACAATCAACAATCAACACTAGATTAACTAGTACTTTATGAAATCAATAGGTGCAATGGCCATCAAGATTGATGCAAAAAGCTCATCCACTAGGGAAAATGATCAATTATCACTCCAAGAGATTCTCTGATACATGTGCTCAACAAAGCATAGTCAGGAATGGTCTTCCTATTATGACCCATAAACAAAAATTATAGAAGCATGCTATGAAAGAATCTGATGAATATGCTCCATAAGAAGATATAATGAAGGATAGTTTTCCCGTCACAAAATCATACCACAAGAAGCGAACAACACATAGTTTAATGTTGAAAATTTCTAAGCTAAAATGGTTTTATAAATAAACTTTGAAATTATATTAGCACAAAATCTTGACTAGGAATACGATAAATTATATAAGAAATATAATTTATTTTAAATTGTATGAATTTTTTGTAATAATTTCTAAAACAAATTAGAATATCACATTTATTTTCTTGCACACAATATAATGAATCTTTTCACCTCTTAAAACAAGAAGCACATTGCAAAAGTTTTTTAATAATAAAATACTTTCTCTACAAGAAAATTCCAAGCACTAAATCTTTAGTGAATTCTATATAAAAAAAAAAAACAAGAGGCACAAAGTTGAGAAACAAGGAAATATCTAAGTTAATATTACAATTTGAATTTGGAGATAGATTATGATTTTACATATTTATTATTGTAATGGTGAAAATTGCATGGCTTGCCTCTTTTATTTTATTTTTTGGCCCACAATAAGTAGGTTATCCTTAAATGCATCAACCAGTGCATAAGATGGCATTTTTTGTATGAATTTAAGTGGGAAAATGAAATCATCATATCCCACTCGCAACATGATATACCCTAGAAATTAATCCCGACCTCAATCCCTAGTTTTATCAATTGCTATCCTGGTTTAGGTACATGACTGCAAAACTAATGTGGTTCAACTTTGTGCTTGTGGATTTGAACCCCAAAGTTTTTAAATTCAAAATGTTGTTGCCATTTCCGTTTGACCATTGTGAGCCAACTAAAATGTAATTTGTCCAAATTATATGCTAGGGTGGTGTATTTAAAGATTGACCCTAATGGAAATGATTCATTTGAAACACATATATGAATATTAGTTTAAAAAAAAAAAAAGTATTAGGGTTATATATATATATGGGGGCCCAACCTAGCAACAAATAGAAGATAACAACATTAGCTTACTAACATGCACTACTCACCCTTAACATGGGTATGGTAGAGAACACACATTAACATGCATGTTTATTTCCATAAAGAAACTTATTCAAGCACTACTAGTATAACATGCTACCCTAAATTGTTGTCATTTGAGATAGTAAAAATATAAGACAACTACAACTTCAAGGGAGAAAAATAAATTTACCTAAACAAAAGATGACAATAAGTGATTATATATTCCCATGAGTCATGCCACTAGTAGGAGGCATAGTCATCCAACACTCAAAATCATAATTATATACCCCATTACCAAAAACCAAGGTGATCTCAACTGAAGGTGCAAATGACCTTGCCATAGACATAACCCCATGAAGTTTTATCGCATTGATCACTTTCATCCTTCATAGTGCTTATGCGAGCAAACCATTCTCTAGAAGATGCATTGTATAAACAGTAGTGATCTCCAATGTGGCAGCATGGAAGGACACAATGAGATGTTGTATAGCCATCCTCAAATCTTGAAAAAAGTCTTCCAAAATCTGAATATCCACTTGTAGCTCATGAATATTCTCTTGCATTTTATTTATGACCACACAGGAGGCATCTACTAGGGCACATGCTTCTTCCTTTTCCTAGACACGTTTGCACTCCTCTAAGTGAATCTTCTTCAACTTCTACAACACTCAAATCTGCTAGAACCAACAAGTCCAAGATAATTTCCCTTATCACATTATCTACAATAGCTATCTTCAAAATTATGCTTAAATATCATTAGAATCATAGCCCTATACCATGACCAACAATGATATGCTAGTCCATCCTTCCCTAGAATAGGCTTCACTAACTTTATATTTCCTTCCTCTGTATAGTTGAAAATTTATTTTAAACAATGGTCCATTGTTGGGACATGGCATAGTGGGCCCCTGAATGATTCACCACATGCCATGAAAAGTTGACTGTATGCACAAACCAAAAATAGGATACCAACACATAGCACTCATTCCAACCATAGATAAACCACCTACACAAACTAGGTTGAGGCCACATGCATTACCTCCTCATGACACATTTATTATAATATTTCCAAGGTACCTAACAATGAGATCTTCTATGTTTTAATATGTGTGAGAGGCCAATATCAAAAACAATAAAAGCCTCATGGCTTGATAAACACTTTCCTCCTATTAAAAAACTTAAGGAGGGTGATATAATTCAATGTGAATTAGTTCATCCAAATCATGCACCTCCATACTTTAAATCGTAGTGAATTTTGTTTGTAACACAACTTGATTTTCCTTGTCATTCATCCAAATCATGCACCACGCTCCTATTAAAAGTGAGCACTATTCACCTAAGTTATAACTTTTTTTCACTTTATGAATGAATAGTAACTAAAAAATATAAAGTGAACCCTTCATTTTAAAGACATATGGTCCCTAGGCCAAGGATAGTGAAATTAAAGGTGAGTATCATTAATTTAAGCACAAGTATCATGCCAAATGCAACAATTCATCCTACCACCATATTCCAGAGATCAACACTGCAATTTGACGACCAAGTGCCCATCCAAGTGAACCTCTATCCAAAACAATTAGCCTATGAGGGTCGACATGATAGGCTAATCCACTGACGTACAAGTGTATAATTAGAGGGGGACATCACACAATCTTATTCTGCCTAGACTCTTTTACCACTGCAAAGTAGATCTTTATTAATGCTTTCTCTAAAGACTTGGTAAAATTGCATTGGAAACACACTTTGAATTTATTTTCTTGACCAGATAGAGAATAGCTTCATTATTCTCCTTTGAGATCAAGAGAGGATTGTGTGAAAGAATGTGGTCCTGGACTGAGCTTATTATAAAGTCTTTTCGAGTGGAGTATGCTGAAGAAATCCATATACTCGGGAGGTATTTTATGTGGGTCTTTTAAGACCTATCCGCTTGGAAATTATAATTGAGAGATTGTGTTGATATGGCATTTATTCAGCCATGATTATGAATCCATTTCATGTTCGAATCTCCCTCTTTAATCCATACTATTTTGGATTTTTTCTTCCAGTGGGATTCCTCTTACTGCCGCAGTAAAAAAAGAGTAGTAATGGGCTATTGTTCCTTCAACTCCCTGGCTGAATTGGAACATTTTTCTGTAACTTGTTGCTGGAGGGTCCCATATTTAGATTTAACAGCTGCCTAATTTTGAACGTATTGCCAAAAACATGTTTCATTGCTAAAGTTTACTTGCAGCAATAAAGGAATCTGAATATATTGTTGAAAGACTTGACATTTTCTCATTTCTCATCAATGGATTGGCAAGCAGCATAGATTTCCATCAGAGTATTAGATTCTACACTTTAAGATAATTAGCCAATTTTTCTCTTCAAGGTAAAATGCTCTAATTATTAAAATATTATTTTAAATTTGAAAATCTATGGTTAAAGCATCCATCCGTCAAACCTTATTTCATCATTGTTGAAAGAAAAATTCCCATCCAGTGGTTTCGTGATGTACAAGTTTGTGGGAAAGGTTGTATCTATTAAAGGTACACTCCTTTGTGGGATGAGCTGAGCTTAGGCAACATCCCCGTACACTCTCCCTCAAATTAAATTTGGCCCAAAAGATTTTTAATGGCCTTGTGTTTTTTCTTCTGAAGTTCATCATATACAAGTGCCTTGTTCATATGTGTCACTTGTATGTATACATAGGGTGTTCATTATTGCCTCATCTTAACGTAGCTTAGGTTCCCTTATCAGTTATCTCTTATCAAGGTTTCTTGCAAATTTATTTCATTCACCAAATTATCCACGGGCATTTCAATGATGTTTCTCTTTTTTCAGGATGCAACACATACATGCTGTATGGATTTGTCTTCCAAATTATGCTGCAGGGATCTGTTGGAAATTTATATAATATTAATAGTTATATATTAGTACATTTAATATTTATTATATTTATATTAATTTTTTGATTAAATAAAAGAGAAAACAAGGGTCCCTTCCATTACAAAATCCCAAAGGCAAATTCAGATCATAAATTAGTCATGGACAAAACACAAAAGTCTGATAAAATACTAGACTAACAACAGTAATAGATGAACAAAAAAGAGAGCACTAAAAACAACAACAAAAGAAAGAACAACTAACTGACTAGAGAACTTGCCAAAGTCACGAAGTCTTGACACAACCTCCTATTCTTTTAATATCATGTGCAGCTTTGCATTCAGAGAATCTGACTCTTCACTGGATTCTTTCATGAAAGCTTTCCCTTTTTCAGAGCTGCCTTTGTTATCCTTCTACAGAAACTTGAATTGGCAGTGAAATTGAGGCTTTCTTTGCTCAAATTAATCATATTACTGACCGAGTCCTCCAATTCCCAAAATTTCCTTTTCATTGCAAGCATGCTTTGTTGAAGGACATCCATCTTCTTCCTATTTATGTAGCAAATTGTAAATCTTATATTATAATTTAATATTATTAATATTTATATATTAGTATATAAATATTTATTAAATTAATAATTAATGTTAATATATATTATATATTAATTTTATTAATATTTGGTAAGGTTTATAAATATTTTTGTATATAAAAATCCTAAGAAATATGTAGTTTCTGCTGCAAATATGTAATAATTTCCATTATTCTCTATGTTGCACCTTGAATAAATGGAAAACCTATAAGAAAATAGATTTTATGATAGTTGGATGCACATTCTACTATGGAATTGTTATTTTAGCTTGTGCTGCTCCATAGAATTGTGTAGGAATTTTTTTCTAGCTGAAGGTTATTAGATGCAATATACAATCTACCTCTAATGTTCATGAAAGTTGAACTCTTTCAGGGTGGGTTATTTCTCATTTATTAGCCGATAGGCTATATATAGTGTGAAGTTTCAACCGAAACTTGTCTCACGCCAATTTTCCATCTTCGTCTGTCAATATACAACTCTCCTTCCCACTGGTAAACAAGTTTCTACACTGGAGATCATTTAAATCATTAATTTATAGTCTATGCAGCAAAGTAGTTATTGAAGAATTTATGATTAATGGTAAGGTAGGTAGCAGTGAATGGCGTTAGTTGGTTAGTTTGTGCCAACAACTCTTTGATGAGGCCTACAGTTTGTGTGAATGGTTTGGATTAATCTCTTTAGGTGCCTCCATAGGTCTGATTTTTTACTCCACATCACAAAAATTCCAGAAAGCTGCCCCTGCACCATGAGATGTGCGATTGTTTGGAGGAGATTAGTTTTGATTCGTCTCATTTTAGAAAAAATCTGCGGTGGTAGGGTTTTGTAATTTTTTCCTACAAACTCTGTATAGTTTTTCTCATCGGCATCATTCACAGCATGACACAATTTGTGTAGAATCTTGAGGTAAGTCACTTGCCATGGTTTCAGTTAAGTTAATCTCTGAGACTCGTCAATGTCTTCGAATGCTTGAGTGTGTAGAAATAAATTATGTGTCTGATGTTAGATTTTCTTTTCTAGGAAGAGAAATAGATAGTGTTCTTCTCATTTATTTTTCACTTTATTTTGATGGATTCGAAAGATTTGGAAAAATTTATTTTCCTATGAAGAAATGAAGAAATTTGCGGGGATATGAAGTTTTTTTTGAAAGATATAGGGTTTGAGGAGAAAATTTAGAAATTTTATGTGTTTTTAAGGGAGAAGGGAAAGGCTTTGCCTTATTTTGGTGGAATGAAACAAAGGATTTTAATTGTGGGCAAATAGAAAATGAAGGATTTTGATTGTTGCAGCAAAAAAATAAAAGTATTGTGCATGTACTGGTCAAGGACCGAAGGATTTTGCTTTTTTTGGTATAGAACGAAGCATTTTCCTTGTTTTAGCCCCAAAAAAGAAGGATTTTGATCCTTTCTTCTTGTTTTTGGGAAGAAGTTGAGGTTTGTGAGTAAGAATGAGATTATTCAACAAAAATATGCAGCAATTTAAACCGCTATAAGACATGTGAAAATATTTGGAGTTCGAGAAAAAGACTTGGATATCTTTTACTACTTTCGATAAGAAAATGGAGAAATTTGAAACTTTTGTGCTGATTTGGGGAAGAAAATGAAGGATTTTGAAGATTTTGTGCCGCCATTGGGAAAGAGAAAGTGTTTTCAACCGGAATGATATTTTCTAGGGAGAAAACTGAGAAATTTGAGCAACAATGCAGAATTTTCAGAGGATTTAGTCCTTTAGAAGAAAAGGCTATTTTTTTTCACCATATTTATTTGGCAATAATATAAACATTATTTTCTGATTTTTCCTTCCACATGATTCAAGAAGAGAGACTCTCCTTTGTGTATTACATTTCTTGCATTTACACATTTACCTTGAAGGTTTTGTACAAACTGTTGCTTGAGTCTTAATAAATTACTGCCCTTAGCCTTGTTTTCTTTCTATTCAGCATTTGCAGAGTTGTAGGAGCCCAATTCAGGTTGTCAAGGCCATCCATACAAATTTATGCAACTATCAAGAGATTCTTCTTGGTATTGTAGATAAAAAATAAGAGTGGGAAAATGCAAAAAAAAGGTAAAAACATATAGGATGACTTGGTTGTTAGAATAAAGTCTGTCTCCATCAATGAAGAGCTCTTACCATGCCACACATGTCATCTTACCCAAGCCCTTCTGATATCTCCAATTTCTTCCTCACCTTATCTAATCCGGCATCATTTTCCTACCATGTAGGACAAAGGTTGGTGGAATGTAATTCATAATCATTAGAATTAGATGTGGGAACTAATTAATTAAAAATCTCTTTAGGTGCTGAAGCAGGTTGGGGAAATGATTTTCAGTCGATAGGCTATATATAGTGTGAGATCTGAGCCTGAAACAAGTTTCATGCCTACAAACCACTATTGAGTCATCAGAAAACAAGTTTCACCTATCGTTTAACGGTAAACAAGATGCCATTTAATGGTAAAATTACTTGATCAAGATGGGTTTTATGATTCAGGTACAGGTTTGTGTGATGCCTCGTCCAGTAAATGAAAAGCCTTGAAAACCACCATTGTAGCTGTAATTGCTTGTACATTATAATTATGTTCGAAGACCCAGTACTGCATTGCTAGATATTGTTCGAGAAACCTCTTAACACAATATTTTTAAAGTTACATGTCTCAATTTTATAAATACATTAAGTGTCTTAAGGAATCTCAAATCTTGACCAAGCCATGTACATTGAACTTCAATCATTTCACTAGCAGTTGTAAATCCATACCTGAGACCAAGCTGAGGCCTTATGTGAGTCGTTCACAACATTTATGATGTAATGTGTTGCAAAATGGTTTTAAGAATGTAAATATTTGATTAAAATGAATTAACAGTTGAGATTCATAGTACTTTTGGCGAATAACATGAAAGGTATAACATTTATCACATAGTGAAGCCAGGTATAATTAATAAAAAAAAGTGATTGGGAGGCTAACACTCAAGGATATAATTTGAATAATCTTTATGTTATTTTTTAAATTACTCCCTATAACAATAAGGCTAAGTAACTTCTCCATTATAATTATCCCATCTATGTTTGTGAGGATTTCTCTTTCGAATTATTGTTTTCTTTGCGTCAAGACTAAATTCAACCAAAAAAGTGGGCTGGATAGCTAAATGTATAATTTTAGTTTACAAATGCACATCCAAGTAAGTTTTAGAAAATCCACATTAGAATGTTGTGCTAAGAAATGAGATTTTTCTAATCACAATAAAACAAATTTAATTTTAATTTTTAAAAACTCACTACATTTTATTTGGTGAGAACTTAGTGATAAGTGCCAAGATCAGTTCATTGGGTTGTAAAGAACTCCCTTTTTGAACTGTCAAGCCTAAATTTGAATACTTGAAAGCGTAACTTGTAAACCTCATGTCAAAATGATTTTGTGGGCTTAAATATTCCATTTTTTCTTTTTGCCTTACAAAAATAAGACATGATCACTTTTGATGGGCTTGTTTATGCCATTGGGCCCTCCTCTCGCCAACTCTCCCCAAGCCTCCACCACCCCCAAATTCATGATATTTGAAGAAACCCTACCTAGGATCTTAGAACTTGGAACATTTTTGAGATTTACTTTAGAGCCCAACTTATCCATTAAAGGGCAATCCTCAATGCCTTTTTTGTCCACCACATGACTATTCATGGTCTCCTTGAACAATGACTTTCATTTTCTTAAATTATACTAAGCTCAAATTTATCCTTCTTTCCTTAGAATTTTTGCTTCTTTTTGAGCATGCAAGCAACAATATAATAGTCAAACTTGTGACACTTTTTGGCATATGATTGAGGCATAATCATACTCAATTTGCTACACCTAATCACCATATTTAGAGGATAGGGTGGTTGAAGTTTGAAGCTCTTTATCCACATCAATATCCATAGAATCAAGCAAACAACAATCATTCTTTTGGATTTGGTCATTACATCAAAAGTTATGAGCTATCCAAATAAATTAGCAATACCCTTCATAAATTCCAATATTCCAATAGTAATCTTGGGAGCCTAAATCAAACAAGAACCCTGTTAATGCACTCCTTTGGATCAAACCAATTTCCATTTTGCTATGAAGAGCTCTATTTTTTCAAGAAATCAATGACCATAAAAGAGGGTCCTTACACAATTCTCATGGTTTGAAAAGGAAAACAAAAAGAAACCATTAATCAAATCTCATATCTCTATTTGGCAACAACATCCATTTCCTTTGAGCCCATCTTCTAATCACATCAATATTGGGTCTAGCACCTAGAAACTTCCCAATAAGAGCATTTTCTAGCCTAAATGATCTTTCAAAAATTGAATTAGGGACCCTAAGAAGAATGCTTTTTCCATATACAATAGGAACCAAGGATGAGGACTTCATAGGAGTGAAAAATGACTTACTTTGAACCACCATTTCCTATGATTTTTTAACTTCCCTCTAGCACAAAGGTTGCAACCTCTTAGTTACCTTAGCACTACCAAGATCTCAAGCCTCCTTGGTGCCAATAATATTCCTTATCGTCAAACCTAATGAGCTTAAAAACCTTAAAAATCTTGGCTAGAGAGAGGAGAGCAATCACATTCCAAATTCCAAGACATATCCTTCAACCCAAAGTTAGTGCCAATGAGGGCATGAAAATGAGAGATAGTCTATAACATGTACAAACATAGGGAGGAGAAAACCATGTTTCAAAGTAGAGGAACATAATTTTTTAGCTCATTAGTTGATAGAAAAATGATGCAGAGTAGGGGTGGAAGTTTTCAATTCAATCACAATTGAACAAACCTTTCATCTATGAAACCCTAACTTGGTCCTTTTCTCACAAATCCTTCAAACTTCCTTGTAGCACTCCAAACAGTGATATCATATAACTTTCAAAGCATACTTCAAACCCACAATTGGGTCACCATTTCAGATAGCCTTTATGCTCATTTGTAACATATCAAAATGGTTGATGGGTTTGTTTTGTAACAACACCCTCCAATTTGTGCTACTACGCTGGAAAGAGGCCTAATTATGCTTGTTTTCCAAAACAACTTTGTGAAATCCCTTATCCAAACTACCAATCTTCATTCTAGGGCTTTCCTTAAGTCAAATGCAGTCTAAAAACACAAATTTCATCCACTAGAACAATTATCCAATCACCTTTTTACCGAACCTTATGTCTAACCTATTCTCCTAAGCCTAATACATAGAGATATTAGGCTAGGGCTTGATCAAATTCGGCCATGACTCCATCCGCTGCATCTACAAACCCTACTAGCATGAAAAACAACCTAACTACCCCCATTCCACCAATTTTCAGAATTTTCCACTAGTGGAATGGTTCCCCCAGTTCATTTTTTTGCTTTCAAACCCTCAAAACTAGGGTTTTCTAGTTGCTTTCAGTAAATTGCTTCAAACTCATTCCTATTTCAATGAAAAATGGTGAAACTAGAACCATAAGGCAGTCATTGCTTCAAAATTTCCATTGAAAATTATATCATTAATAGATAGTATAGATTTGTACAACCTACTATAGCAGCAAAAACACAAGATAAAACGGAGAAAACAGAGTTGTTCTTATTGCTTGATCACCAAAAATGTCTCCAGAAACTTGCCTAAATCTTTTGAAGGCATATTTAAACATTTACAACTCCAAACCAATGGTTTCAAATTGCTTTTCAACTACTTGATTGTTCAACTTCCCATACATGCCAAAAATGCAAAGTTGCTTGAGCAAATTTTGCAACATTTTGAAAAACTTAACATTTTTCCTCAAAATCGACCCCACATGAATAAAAACATCAAAAATGGTCTAAACAGAACTTATTACATCAAAAAATTCTTGATCAAACCAAAAACCCAACCTTTACATCTTTTGAGCACATGGGTGCCCCTGCACCATACTCCCAGATAAAACAAATCTCAAGTTCCACTTGAGATCAGATCTTGAACTGTGGCTCCATGCTTCTTGATGTCTTCCTTTGTCATCTAGGTGGAATCCTCCATTAGAAGGCCTTATCACTTCACTAGGTACTCATTGTACACCTTCTGCCTTGTTCTTTTAGCTTCCTTTGTGTCAAAGATACATTCAAGCTTCAATGGTTGACTTGGTGGTATGTCTCTAATCCAATATTCATCTGGAACTTTTGATGTACCTACATCTTCACCTACAACCACAGGTCCTTTAAAAGGATATAGGTCAGAAACATTAAAAATTGGAGAGATAGCCACTCCAAGAGGGAGTTTTATCTCATATCCATTTGCACCACCCTACATGGCCATATCTTCTTCATCTGCATCTTTGAATAATTTCTTTTAGATAGCCATTCTTTCCTCAAATGAGCTAATACCAACTCCCCCACTTTGAAATGAACCTCTCTCCTTTTCAAGTCTGCATGTTGCTTGTAGTTATCCACACTTTTTTGAAGGTTCTCCATAGTTTTCTGATGTATATCTTGCATAGCCACTACAAACAATTATCCTTCAACACTTCTTCTCTCCATACCATTCAAATATTCGAGCTCAAACACTCCCCTTGGTTGCAATCCATATACAATCTCAAATGGTCTTTTTCCAACACTTTTGTTCACAGAGTCATTATATGCAAACTTAGCTTGGGGTAGGATTAGATCCCATTGTTGTGAGTGTTCCTTTGTTAAGCATCTACGAAGATTCCCAAGGCTTCTATTGACAACTTCAGTCTGCCCATTTGTTTGGGGATGATAGGTAGAGCTAAAGGTCAAGTTTGTTCCCAACTTCTTCTAAAGGGTTCTCCAAAAGTGACCCACAAACTTACTATCCCTGTCAGAAAGAATTGTCAATGGTAATCTATGAATCCTAAATACCTCCTTGAAAATAACCCTGCAATTTAACAGGCATCATTTGTGCTTTTACATGGTATGAAATGTGTCATTTTGCTAAACAATTCTACAACAACAAACACACTATCAAATCCTCTTTGAGTTTTGGGTAACCCTAACATAAAATCCATGCTGATGGATTCCCATGGCCTATTTAGGATTGGAAATGGTCGATAAAGACCTACATTTGTGCTACAACCCTTCGCCTTTTGGAAAACAACACACTTTTCAACACAACTTCTTCAATTCTTGCACCATCACATACATCTCCAAATCATAAGATGACTATTTTTTCTTTGCCTCATTGAGTTTCTCACTGAAAAATTCAACATGTTTTCTCTCTTAAATCAAGACTACCCCAATTGCATACCCACTTGCATCACATTCTATTGTGAAATTTTTTTTGAAATTAGGAAAGGCTACGATAGGTTGCTATGCTACCCTTTGTTTCAAATATTGAAAGATTTTTCTGCCTCATCATACCATACAAACCTTTTCCTTTTATCCCCTTTTATTGTGTCAACCATTGGAGAACATATGTGACTTAAATTCTTCACAATTTTTTTGTAAAAGCTAGCTAGGCCGTGGAAAATTATTACCTCACTGACTGATGTAGGGTGGGCCAACTGAGAATTGCTTCTACCTTAGTAGGATCCATCTTCAAAGAACCTTTTGAGATCACAAAGCCAAGATAAACCAACTCTTCCTTCATGAATTCATACTTCTTCAAATTGATCATCAACTTTTCTTCATTCAACCTCTTCAAAACCATGTCTAAATGCTGCAAGTGTTCCTCTTTAGTCTTACTAAAAACAAGTATATCATCCAGGTAGACAACCACAAACTTAACTATGAAAGGTTTCAGAGCTTCATTCATTAACCTCATAAAATTGCTTGGAGCATTTGAAAGCCTAAATGGGATGACAAACCATTCATATAACCCCCCATTTGTTTTGAAGGAGGTTTTCCACTCATCCCCCTCTCTAATTCTAATTTGGTGGTAGCCACTTTTGAGGTCAATCTTTGAAAAATAACAAACCCCTCCTAAACAATCCATCAAATCTTCCATTCTAGGTATGGGGAACCTATACCTTATGGTTATCTTGTTGATTGCCCTTGAGTCGGTGCATATTCTCCAAATTTCCCACATGGGCTAAGACTTTCCCTTATTAGGCCTTTTTCAAGCAACTCTTGGATTTGTTTCCTAATCTCTTCATTCTATTGAGGAGTCAGTTTATATGCAGTTTTATTAGGTAGGTTTTCCCCTAGTATAAAATCTATATGGTGGCTCACATCACTTATTGGTGGCAAAGAACTAGGGAGCTCATCTACTACAATGTCTTTGTACTTATTCAGCAATGTTTGAACCTTTTTAGGCACATCATCAAGATTTTTTGTTGTCATGAAAATTTTTTGGTCTGATAATAATGGCATAACCTTGTCTACCCTCTTCTTTCATGGTTTTCAAAAACTCTTTTTCCCCAACCAACATTACATTTGACCCAACTTGTGTATATATACTCTCTTCTTGCAATGGAGTCAGGGTGGATGAAACTCCACCCTTTTCAATCACATAGGTATTTTTCTTCCAATCATGTTTATCTTTTTTTTCATACTATCGGTGTCTTCCTAACAACAAATGACAAACATCCATTGACCCTATCAGTGTCTTTCTAACCTATTCTCCAAAGCCTAATACATAGAGATATTAGGTTGGGGCTTGATCAAATTTGGCCCTAACTCCATCCCCTACATCTACAAACCCTACCAACATGAAAAAAACCTAACTACCCCCATTCCAAACCCTACTTCATCTTTTTGTTTTCAAACCCTCAAAACTAGGGTTTTCTGGCTACTTTCAGTAAATTGTTTCAAACTCACTCCTATCTCAATGAAAAATGATGAAACCAAAACCAAAAGGTAGCTAATTTATTCCTTCAACAATTCCACTATAAATTATATCATTAATAGAAAGTACGAAGCCGTACAACCTACTATAGCAATAAAAACACAAGATAAAAACATAGAAAAAAGATTTGTTCTTATTGCTTGATCACCAAAAATGTCTCCAAAAAATTGCCGCGAGCTTTTCAAGGCATATTTAAAAATTTACAACTCCAAACCAACGGTTTCAAACTACTTTTCAACTACCTGATGGTTCAACTTCCCATACATGCCAAAAATATAAAGTTGCTTGAGCAACTTTTGCAACATTTTGCAAAACTTAACAATTTGCCTCAAAACTGACCCCACATGAATTAAAACATCAAAAATTGTCTAAATAGACCTTATTACATCAAAAATGTCTTCATCAAACCAAAAACCCAACCTTTACATCTTTTGAGCACATGGGTGCCCCTACACCAAACAATTGAGGCAACACATTTAGGGAATATGTGTTGCCAACAAACCACCTTGTTTAAGGCACTCCTAGTCAACTATCATGGATTGCACTTAGAATTTTTTTTGATGGGACTCAAACTAGATATCATCAATTGTTCTTCCCATTTCCTTCTTAGTGAATTGAACCACTTGTCCTCGTCTACCTTATCTGCCTCCTCTTAGTCTTCTTCAATCCTTGGTGAGGGAAATTTCCCAATTGCAAATATTTCCTTGCTTGTGTGCATGTTGAAAATATTTTGGATATTGGAAAATATCACCAATCAATATTTGAAGGGACTTGGTATATTTGGTTTACATGCAAGTGTTGTACATGTTATGCCATCATCCCTTTATACATGGCTTGATGAGCACAAATATGTTTACTCAACATGCCTCTTTAACATCAAGCTCTTAAAGCCCAAGCGAAGAGTTAACACCTTCCTCTATTTCCAATATAATATGTCTTTCTAACCAATTTGAATCCAAAAAGATCTCCAAATCTATATACAATAGTCCATAAAAAGAACAATAAAAAACAAACACTAGATTAACTAGTACTTTATGAAATCAATAGGTGCAATGGCCATCAAGATTCATGCAAAAAGCTCATCCACTAGGGAAAATTATCAATTATCACTCCAATAGATTCTTTGATACATGTGCTCAACAAATCATAGTCAGGAATGGTCTTCCTATTATGACCCATAAACTAAAATTATAGAAGTATGCTATGAAAGCATCTGATGAATATGCTCCATAAGAAGATATAATGAAGGACAGTTTTCCCATCACAAAGTCATACCACAAGAAGCCAACAATACATAGTTTAATGTTGAAAATTTCTAAGCTAAAATGGTTTTGTAAATAAACTTTGAAATTATATTAGCACAAAATCTTGACAAGGAATACTAATTTCACAACATAAATTATATAGGAAATATAATTTATTTGATTGTATGAAGTTTTTGTAATAATTTCTAAAAAAAATTAGAATATCACATTTAGTTTCTTGCACACAATATAATGAATATTTTCACCTCTTAAATCAAGAAGCACATTGCAAAAGTTTGCTAATAATAAAATACTTTCTCTACTAGAAAATTCCAAGCATTAAATCTTTAGTGAATTCTATATAAAAGAAAAAACAAGAGGCACAAAGTTGAGAAACAAGGAAATCAATATGTTAATCTCACAATTTGAATTTGGAGATAGATTATGATTTTACATATTTATTATTTTAATGGTGAAAATTTCATGGCTTGCCTCTTTTATTTTATTTTTTGGCCCACATAAGTAGGTTATCCTTAAATGCATCAACCGGTGCATAAGATGGCATTTTTTGTACGAATTGAAGTGGGAAAATGAAATCATCATATCCCAATCGCAACATGATATAACCTAGAAATTAATCCTGACCTCAATCCCTAGTTTTATCAATTGCTATCTTGGTTTAGGTACATGACTACAAAACTAATGTGGTTCAACTTTGTGCTTGTGGATTTGAACCCCAAAAATTTTAAATTCAAAATATTGTTGTCGTTTCCATTTGACCATTGTGATCCAACTAAAATGTAATTTTTCCAAATTATATGCTAGGGTGGTGTATTTAAATATTGACCCTAATGGAAATGATTCATCTGAAACACAAATATGAATATTAGTTTTAAAAAAAAATAAAATAAAGTATTATGGTTATATATATGGGGGCCCAACCTAGCAACAAATATAAGATAACAACATAAGCGTACTAACATCCACTACTCACCCTTAACATGGGTATGGTAGAGAAAATACATTAATATCCATGTTTATTTCCATAAAGAAACTTATTCAAACACTACTAGTATAACATGCTACCCTAAATTGTTGTCATTTGAGATAGTAAAAATATAAGACAACTACAACTTCAAGGGATAAAAATAAATTGACCTAAACAAAAGATGACAATAAGTGATTATATATTCCCATGAGTCATGCCACTAGTAGGAGGCATATTCATCCAACACTCAAAATCATAATTATATACCCCATTACCAAAAACCAAGGTGATCTCAACTGAAGGTGAAAATGAGCTTTCCATAGATATAACCCCATGAAGTTTTATCCCATTGATCACTTTCATCCTTCATAGTGATTATGCGATCAAACCATTCTCTAGAAGATGCATTGTATAAACACTAGTGATCTCCAATGTGCCATCATGGAAGGACACCATGACATGTTGTATAGCCATCCTCAAATCTTGAAAAAAGTCTTCCAAAATCTGAATATCCACTTGTAGCTCATGAATATTCTCTTGCATTTTCTTTATAACCACACTGGAGGCATCTACTAGGGCACATGCTTCTTCCTTTTCCTAGACAGGTTTGCACTCCTCTAAGTGAATCTTCTTCAACTTCTACAACACTCAAATCTGCTAGAACCAACAAGTCCAAGATAATTTCCCTTATCACATTATCTACAATAGCTATCTTCAAAATTATGCTTAAATATCATTAGAATCATAGCCCTATACCATAACCAACAATGATATGCTAGTCCATCCTTCCCTAGAATAGGCTTCCCTAACTTTAGATTTTCTTCCTCTGTATAGTTGAAAATTTATTTTAAACAATGGTCCATTGTTGGGACATGGCATAGTGGGCCCCTGAATGATTCATCACATGCCATGAAAATTCGATCGCATGCACATACCAGCAATAGGAAACCAACACATAGCACTCATTCCAACCATAGATAAACCACCCACACAAACTAGGGTGAGGCCACATGCATTACCTCCTCATGACACATTTATTATAATATTTCCAAGGCACCTAACAATGAGCTCTTCTATGTTTTAATATGTGCGAGAGGCCAATATCAAAAACCATAAAAGCGTCACTGCTTGATAAACACTTTCCTCCTATTAAAACACTTAAGGAGGGTGATATACTTCAATGTGAATTAATTCATCCAAATCATGCACCTCCATACTTTAAATCGTAGTGAAATTTGTTTGTAACACAACTTGATTTTCCTTGTAATTAACAAACTTAGTTTGAGACCTATAATAATATGAAACATGAACATATTCAAAATTGTTCTTCCATTCCACTACTTCTAAAATAACTTTAAATTTCCAATTTTCACAATGGTCTTTGTTAACCACATTTACAACAATTTGGGAAACTCCTATTTTTAATTTCCCATACCCTACCATTTATGTTGCTTTCATACCTACTAATAAAGCTTCCCACTCCATATTGTTCTTGGTTTTTAGACTTAGGAACTTTTATTGTCTTAGCCCAAGGTTTCCTCTAGAGTTTCTGAAAACATATCTAGCTCATGCTAGAATAAGATTACCTTTGAAGGCATCATCAAAATTCAATTATACCTTACTTCTAGGTGCTTGCCACCTTACTTCTTCCCTACTATTTTTATTCTCTAATATCCATTTAATGGGTAGCATCTAGGAAACTATTATAGCACATTAATGAATTCAATTGCAAGTGGACAAAAAGAAAAATTACATTAGCATTGCACAATCATCCTAAGATCATATTGCACTATTGCGTATTACACACAACCTTATTTCATCACTATTGAATTGGTCCATCTAGGGGTTTGATTAAGGAGAAATTTTCCCTCACAATTTAATAAATTTCCCAAAAGTATAATAAACACCACTTTTTAACAAATTTAGATACCAAAAATTGAGGTGAATAAGTTCCAAACTACATAATTGAGCCATATCACTTTTGAAAGTCTCATGTTTAGATCCATGCATGCATATATAGCTTTTACACATGTAGAAGTGAACTAGAAAGTATACAATTTTATTTATAGTTCATTAATAGGCTCTAAAATATTGAAACTAGGGAGAATAGATAATTTATATTGTTTGTGCAATGGCATCCTCATCAATTTTAGAGCTAAGTACCCACACATTTAATTTATTTAATTGTAACGAGTATTTCTTTCATTTAATTTTTAATAGGTTTTATTATTATTCTTAACTCATTTTAATTAGGTCAATTGTTTGCTTGTTGATTTTATTTATTTAATTTGCCTAGATAAATTTATATGTACTGTGATTTATTCTAATTTTTGGGTGAACTAGATGTTCATTCATGACCTAGGGTTTGAACTTAGGTTTGACCTTCTTTCCAATGAGGGCTCAACATTTGATATTCTAATTGTATCCATTTTTAGATTTAATTAGGGTTTGGATTGCCCTTATTTTTCTTCCATTATCATTTTTTGACCATGGTTTGGAATTAGATTATGTCATTTTCCCCACCAACCCACCCTTGGATTATCCATCATCATGGATCCTCATGTCATTTCCTTTATCTGATATACATACATGAATTTCTGATTTTGATGTGCTCTTATCTTTTGTGGATTCTAATGTTTCCATCCAAGTAACGTCCTCATGAATTTTAATATTATGCATGAGGATATGTTGTTTATGGAGGTGTTCTATCTTGTATTTTTTTTTACCTAATTATAGAGCTAGTAAGATCTTACCATTTTCTTTTAGATGTTCTCCTTTCAATTGTCCGTAAGCTCCATATTAATCACATCTCCCTTTAATGCTTGTGATTGTGATGAGTATACTCCTAGTAAGGTTTTATCTTATATTATCAATACACCTTGTAGGATCGATATTGATGAAGTTACACCTTTTCTTAAACTCAAGACATTGTTACATATTTTGATGATATTTCTCTTACATGTCATGATAGTTATATTTTTGTCTCCATGGATTTATGTTATTTTGATGAGTTTCCTTTTTTTATATATAATATGCTTTATGATGATCTTTCTTTTACATCTCATGTTAGTTCTATGGATACCCATGATATCATTTTACCTATGATATGTTCCTTGATGATAGTTTTCATTATGATGCTAATTTATTAGAATCTCATGACAAGGTTATGCATTCTTCTCATTCATTACATGATGAAATCCTTATTCTTTGTGAGGATCTGTTACATTGATGATACTATTGATACATTAACATGTTCAATCTTTCTTGCTTTCTTACTATGAGTTTTGATGATGGTATCTTATTGTCTAGTGAGTTTACACTTTATTTGAGTGGTAGACCATTACAATGGTTTAATTCATCTTGTTATTCTTTAATGTATATGGATTCAATACATGTTTTTGTTAGTTTTTATATCTCTAGCATGTTTGATGATAGTATGGAATTAGTTACACCTTCTCGTGATTTATCTTTTGATGCTTCTCTACACTTATCTCCTAGTATCCATATGGATTGTGCATCTACTCATCCTACATTTCCTACTTTTACATTTAATCAAGACATGCCTACTTCTCATGCTAATGATGCTTGACAAAGCTATCATCCAATTGGACATATATATCAAAAGCTAGCTAAAAGTCAAGATGTTACACTGAGACAACCAACTTCTTACCACCTAATATAGTCAATATTCCTCTTGCACTTAAGCTTACATCTAAGGCAACTAAAGAGTGATATTTTTAAACAACTTCAAAATCAATAATCAAAGATATCTCTTTTGGATTGAGTGTTCCTATCACCTTTATATAAGGATATCATGAAAAACTCAGAAAATATTTTGTTAAATACAAATACCACTCCATAGCTAGTGGCTTATTTGATATAATTCAATGGTCACAAGGAAGATGATGTTATTTCATTTGATGACATACAAGTCTTGCATGAGTCGATTATTAATGAAGTTTTTCTTTTACACATTGTGGTGAGATAAAAAAATTGAGTATTAAATGATCCTTGGTCGATAATGGATCTATTTTAAACATATGCATTGGGGATTATTTAAAAACTATAAGTGTAAACATGTCAAAGTTGCAACCATCTAATCTTACTATTAGAGGATTTGACAATGTCGATAGATCTTTGGGGACCATCAATCTTCCTGTTATAGTTGGCTTACTCACTTTACACACAATAATTAAAGTGATGTTGTGAAGGTTATCTTATAACCTTCTTTGATGTAATCTATGTTTGCATGCTGAGATTTGTACCTTCTACATTATATAGATGAGTTAAATGTTGGCATAATGGTAAAAAAAACATATGATAGTAGATCCTCCTCTATTTAGTTTTTACCAATTTGTATATAATTTTAAATTTTATAACACATAATCAATTGCCCAAACATCAAATTATTAAGGAAAACCCCTATCCAATGATAATGTGTTACTTGGTTATCATTGAGGACCACTAGATTTTATGCCTTATGGTGTTGGAGAGTATTGTGTTGATCCAAAAGCATATAACCCCATCTCTTTACATGAAACTAACTATATATGGGAAAACTCTTGAGGAATATGAGGAGGAAAAAACTTGTTTATGTAATAGTGATATATAAGGTGTTACTTATACTATTGATTCTTCTTCTTTGCCTCTATCACTTGAGCAATTATATGGTCTTGGGTTTAGAATTATGTAGACTCTTTTATAAAGCTAAATGTCTCAGAAAATAAATATTTGGTCGACTTGAACCACTAACATTACAAGAAAAAAAATAATATAGTATTGGCTACACATCTTGTTCATTGATTTATATAGATGATATATTTGACTATGATTATGGGATTTCTTTTAGCACATTGATTGATTTAGCTTATGAGTATTTCATTATGACATACAATTTCATTTATTACTAAGTTATGTGTGTGTGTTGATTATCGATGAAAAATCATTTATATATGCATACCAATATATAGCAAACACCATATAGAAAAAATAAAAATACAATTAAATAAACATAACACGTCGTCTAATTAACTATGTCATAAGAAATTTCCTTAGTAGAAACATAAAATAGATAGAGAATTCATCAATAATCAAATCATCCAATATTATATGTCATCAACATAACCATAATCATTATGTGAGAAACTATCACTCAAGAGAGGCTATTGCAATGATCCCTCCCTTACCTCAATTTGCACACTATCTTAGGTTTGTGTCATATATCTTGATCTTAATCTCAATCTCTTTAACATAGTTGTAGTCATTCCTTGAAGTATATCTATCTCCTCATGAAAGTTAGTTATCTCCAACTACTCAACCTGAAATTCTACTTGTGATGCCACTAGCAGCTAAAGAAACATAGTCATAATTATATTTCCTATAGGAATGAACACAACTACCCTCACCTCTGCCTATGTTAAATTTATTTGTATTCTCTCTCTCTCTCTATGTATCTAACAACCCTCCACTTGAAGCTTTTCCTTCCCTTATAATGCCACATCCATCTCTTTGGGCTATGTCCACCTCTAGCTATAGTGTGACATACTCTACCATGATAACTGTATGAGTCTCATGGACTTGAATAACTAGATGAAAAGGGGAGAGAACCAGATAACATATACATGATCACAAACCATGCACTAGTGTTACTTGTATGTCATGGGTCATTGATATGTCATAGAAACAATCAAATTATTCCACTAATTGAAGGTACTTGTAGGTCATATGTAGTCCATATGTAAGGGCATTTATCATAAGACATCTTGAAATTTTTACTAAAGGGGAAAACCATTTGAAATATTAGTTGTACATTCTTAGATCATATTCCTCATCCCTACCTATATTGTGATGGGGTTGTATCCATTGGTTCCTCTCCATCTCCCTCACCACTTATTTCCTTTTATATCTCACCTAATCCTCCTCTCACATATCCTCCTCTTTTTGTCTCCAATAGACATAATAGTGGGGCATGTCCTTTATTAGTAATGTTTATATATAACTATAACCCCCACAACAACCCATAGTAACTCATTGACATAATCACCATCTATAGGTGCATGAGTAGTAAAGAATGGGCTATTTATCTCTCTTGGATAAAATGGAAGGAGTTGTGTCTCCTATATATCTAATGCTCAAGGCTACAACATGTTATATTTTTTCTGGGTGGATGAAGCCCATCTTCCTACATTCTTCCTCTTGCAAACTAAATCATTTGCCATTTGAACTTCAATTTCTGCAATTCTTCATCCAGTTTAGATTACCGTTTCTACAAATCATGATCCACTTCACTAGGGGAGAGGACCCAGTAGTTGGGCATGTTTCAATAGTTGTGATAGTAGTTATTTATATAATACCCAATAATTGTGATAGTAGTTGTTTTTATAATGCCCAATAGTTGTGACTTGATTACCCTTTATTAAACAAAATTTATTCCTTTGATCTTAAAAGAAACCAATCATTTGATGCCACATCAGCGCTCAACTACCCATGATGTGAATGCACAAGTATTGGTCTCACCTTTTTTTGGGCCTTTTTGGAAACCTTGAATAAAAGAATGCTGATGTGGCATCATATTTGATGATGTGGCCCTGATACGAGAGTTATAAGCAGGGGACTTGCCAAGTAAGCTTTTGTAAAAATTTGGGAGTGATTTGAAATTTCCACGTAGGATAATTAGAAGCATGAAGTTAGAGTGCACAATTACTGGGTCCTCTCCCCTATCTTGCATCTGCACATGGATGATGTCATGCTAACATTATCCCACCTTGCATGCATCATGATAATGTCACCATTTTGTAAGCTATCAATTCCATCTCATCCCTCTCTAATGATATTATGCTAATGTCACTTGTAGGATTTTATATTTGATTTAGACTTGTTGATGAACTTGGTATATGCACTTGGATGTCGATTTATCACCTAATCCCAATAGAGCCTCCTAAACTAAATGAAGTTAATGTCTAAAGGCAACATGTAAATAGTTTATAGGTGATCTGATGTGAACTCAATGTGTCCTTAGAGGTGCAAATGCACTTGCACTTGAACCTTCCACATGAACTCAATGGTAATGATTTTCCCATAGATAGCGAGTTGTAGCGACTTGAGGTCATATGCAACTTGTGGAGTTTGTGTTGGTTTTTGAATATGTTTGCTAGGAGGCCAAGTTTTTGGCTATGGAGTTTTGTGGTGATTTTGGTGGTTGTTGGATGTTGCAGGATTTCTTTCGCATCAAATAAGGGGTTGATTTTTCATAACAAGTAGAAACAAATGGATTGTGACTCCCAACTACCACCATCATTACTCAACCATTTTCAATTACCAAACATCAATTCTTTTGATGCTCCAAATAAGTTTTTTATCAATTTGGTGTAGTTTTAGGTGAAAATTTATATCGCCCATGTCTTCATTAAATGTTTACAAAGATTTTCCTTTATTTTGCACCTCCAAGACATGATTTGGGTGAGATTTGTATGTAATGTCACTTTTCCTCCTAATGTTGTTTAAGTATTAGCAACGGATTTAATGGTTAAATGTTAATGTTAAGATAATTTATAAGATGTAATGTTACTAAAATAAAGAGAATAAATAATATAAAATAACCAATGTAGCTATAATATATATTAATTAGACAAGGATTCTCAGGTAAAAAAATTAACATAATAAATCGAATAACACATGTATAATTCATATAGATTGATGCCAAAATTATATTCTTAATAAATTTTAGAATAATGGTTTTCAATACTTATCTAAATAATAGCACTTGGAAAATCCACTCTCACCCTAGGAAGATGTTAGTGGTATTGGCTCTTGCTATGGAACAATCTAGGAGGAAACAATTCCTTTCAAAAAACAACATATTATTGTTCTCTACACAAATGTTGGTTCAATAGAGCACTGCTCGACACAAGTGCACACAATGCTCTAGAGTAATTACTCAAAATGTATACAACATGCTCTTAAGTAATTAATCAACACGATCCAAAGTAATTGCTCAACATGTATACAAAATGCTTCATAATAACTACTCAACATCACAATAGCCTTGGTCAGGAAAATCCCAGATGTACTTTGTACCCCGAGTTGGACAAACTTTGTGTTCTCCCTTCTCCAACGCCCATATATCACCAAATCACTTACTTCTTCCTTGAATATTCTTCATTCCTTTTCCAAGTCTCACATTAATTACTTATGGTAAGTGCACCAAGATGTGACACAAAAATGACCATTAAGATGCCACTTTTTTTTTTAAATCAACAAAATCTGATGTGCCCAAGAAAATGAAGATAGTTATGCTCAAAATTTGAAGATGCAAAAAGAACAAAAGTTGAAGAGCTCCAAGTCTAATTTGTAAGCTAACATTTTTTTTGAAATTAATGAAGACTAAGGGTTTCAAAAAGGGGGGGCCAAAAATAGGTCTTGTTTTCATCAAAAAAAGTAGCATGGTGTATTATGTCCCCCCTTTTTGACTAACTTTTTTTTAGAATTTCGAAAATCCAAATGGTGAGAAATTAGCTAACACCATGCAGTTTGTCCCAGTTCTTTTGGCTACTTTTTTAATGAATATATAATATTTCATGAATTTTCAAAGCGGACACATCCTGAAAAGTAAAAATTTGAGCGTGTCCCCCCTTAAATTTTTTGAAAACTAATCGATTTTTTTTTTCATCATATGTAGAATGGAGTCTAGTTTAAAAAAATGTAATTTTTTTCATGGTTCGATGAATGAGTAAAATTCCATCCTAAAATTAGCACATGTTTGTTTTTGGCAAAAAACAAAGACAATAACAAGAGAAGTTATGGATGAAAACCTTAACTTATTGAAAACATAAAAAATGCCTATATTTAGATAGCTAAGAGATAGCCTAACATCATCATGGTGTTTTTATAAACGTGCATTGAAAGACGTGCAACGTGATGGTGAGCACAAACAAAAATCTGTGAAAATTTGATAAATCTTGAGAAATTCATGTCCATAAGCAGCTCATTTGGAAAGTGCCAAATTAAATCTTGAGAAATCCCAATCTCCCCCTCCCTATCCCCCTCCCCCTCTCCCCCCTCCCACCTCTCTCACCCTCTCCCTCTCTCCCCCCAACCCCCCCTCTATCCCTCTCCCTCTCTCTCCCCCTTCCCCCCTCCCACTCACTCCCCCTGCCCCCTCTTCCTTCTCCCACTCCCTCTCCTCCTCTCCTCTCTCCCTCTCCCCCTTTCTCCCCCACCACTCACCCCTTTATCCCTCTGCCTCCCACTCCCTCCCCCCCTCCCTCTCTCTCTCACTCCCTCTCCCCCCTCT
>CM021101.1:493140819-493198981 GCA_007115665.2 Sequoiadendron giganteum
CTCCCTCTCACTTTCTCTCCCTCCAGCCACTCACCCTCCATCCCTCTGCCCTCTCTCCCCCTTCCCTTCTCCCACTCACTCCCCCCTCTATCCCACTCCCACTCCGCCTCCACCCCCTTCCCCCTCTCTCCCTCTATCTCTTGCTCCCTTTGTATATATATATTTACAAATATAATATATATAATAATTAATATTTTATAATATATAATTGACCTAAAATTATAATATATATAATAAATATAAATATATATTAATCATTGACCTAAAATTGACGTAATATATATATTAATTGACTCAACTTTTCTAAAAAAAGTTAAAAATCTTAAGATTATCAATCATTTTTTTCTTATAATTAAAATGTGTGGAGATTCCTTCTACCGTGCTTTGCCACATTATTGGAACTTAAAGAACAAAGAAGATGTAAAGAATAATTTGCGAGAAATATTGTTCACAGGGAGAAAGAATAATTTTCCAGAATCTTAATTTGACTACCATATCTTTAAATCTCATTGAATGGAATACACAGATTGCAGGATATGTACTAAATGAGTTTATTTTAGTGAGCAAATATTGTTCGCAGGAGAAAGAAATGCATTAACAGAGCTGATAAAAGACTCATTTTATATAAATTATTCTTACAGATCCGTTTCTTAAAAAGTCAGTGAATATAAAATTCATTTAACAGTTCAAAATATATTTGTTTGAAGAAGAAAAAATGGATCTAACAGTAGGTATCTCAATAATAACATATATGAAAACAGTCACCCATAAAATCACCGAACCAATAACAACAATTTCCTTTTTTTTTCTTAACTGAATCCTAGCAAGTGAGCTACCTCAAGATTCTTCCCAAATTGCATCCTTCTGTCAACACGTCGATCAAAATCAATGGGCAGAATTTGCAAGAAAGATGTTATGTAGGCTATTGCTTCCATCTTCACAAAAAGCACAAGCTGGTGTAGAACAGAAACTTGGAATTTTAATGCAAATCGTTTTACTTCCATGGATAACTCCCATCAAATATGCAGGCATCTCCTAACTCTAGATAATGCACTACAAGCTACTTCCCTCTCATTTCCACACTAACTTCATACCATGCATTATAATAGAAAAATTCCATTTCATCACAGGAAGGATGAATGTTGGGAATGGTTCCCGAACTTTTGTTTTTCTCCTACCCATTTTCGATGTAATCTTCCAATATGCCAAGTTGCGTCCATTCTTTCTAAAGCCCATACCTACATTGCATTTAAATCTGCATTTCTATCCTCCAAGCTATACGCCATCACCAAGTCATGGAGATGCATGCAGACATATTTATAAAGAATTAGGCATTAAGTGTTTGATAGAATGCCAAAGGTGAATGCATAGAAATGTCCTGAGAACTATTGTTAGAATGCCTCGAATGGAATAGACAGATTGCAGGAGAAAGAAATGCATTAATAGAGCTCCATTTAAATCTGAAAGAAACGCGAAGCAGGCCGCGAAGGACATACCGAGGGTTACACAGGTGGAAATGTAAGAAGACAGCTCAAAGATCGAAAGGAGGCCAAACATCTATACAGTGGCTTAATGGAAATGTTGACAAAAGAAATTGACTGACCACAAACAAACCTGAAAGATGGACATCCAATTCTAAAAGAAGCTCCAAGCACATGAAAAGAAATTGACTGACCACAAACAAACAGATCATGGAGATCAAGACATAGTGGAAGTGGTAGAGAGCTGAGAATTCGTACTAATCAATCATCTCCATCACAAGAAGAAGAAAGTTAATCGTTGATGGAAGACATAAGCCAACACAAAGTGCATTCAACAGATTTAAACCCAATTTCCTTGAATTCTCCGCGCTGCAACGTCACTCTCTTGAATCTCTTTCGAAGCGCAAGGAGATCTTCCATATACTCTCCCATGATCATCATGCCTGCAATAAAATAAAATACAGAGGAATTTGTAGAAATTGAGAACTGTAATGTATTTGAAGAGAATTACAGTATCCTACCGTTATCACTTCCTACCGTCGCTTTCTTCTGCTTTTTTCCTAATACAGGTTGTCATTGCATTCTCATTTGAATTTTAAATTTTCATTTCACCGTTGTTGTTTTTTCTAGTTTGAATTTTAAATTTTCATTTCACTGTTGTAGTTTTCTATATTAAAGTTAATTTTTATTTAGTTTTGGATTATTTTAGGGGATTATAAAAGCTTATTATAATTTTATTTTTTTGTGATTTTATGTCAACATTATAAAACAAAGGCATATATCTTTCTATCCAATTTAATTAAATATATAGTTATGAGAAATTTGTATCAAATTTAATTAAATACAAGGTTATGAAATGAATTAGTTGAAAAAGTTTTAAAAGTTTTTTTTATAATAAAACATAGAAATAATGGTGCATGAAGGATGAATGATTTGTGACCCACCATAAAGGTGCGATTTCAAGTAGTCTAAGTTAGGTGCTACCATGAGGGTGTGAGCAAAAAAGATTAATTGGAGGGCATCTAAAAGTTGGGTGAGATAGATTTGGGGCACCGTTGTGAACATTGTGTGATAGATAAAGGTGATTTAAGGAGGGGAGGACATGTAGAGAAAATCTAAGAATGACATTAACACAAAAGGAAAATTCAAAGGAACTTGACATAGGATAAGACGTGAAGGGTTGGAAGGAAAAGGGTTTGATGAAGGATATATGCATGATCTTCTCATAATCGATTTGTTTAAAAAGGCTTTAGAATATCTCAAGCAAATGAAATTGGTAGGAAAATTCCCCATACGTAGCCCACATCCTTCATGCATAAGATAAATTGGGAGATTTAAAGGAGAAGAGATAGACATCTACTAAAGCATAAAGGAGGGAATTTTGTTAGATATTAGAGTTGCAACTACCTTAGTAGATGTGAAAGATGAATCAGGAATATGGATTTCATGGAGCATAGTGAACAACGAAACATGTACTTAGTTTTTTTATTAATTATATATATTTTTTGCATAAGGATGCTTTTCTCATAGTCAAAATATTTTCGAGATTAGACCTATCCTAGTGTCTACGAGAAAAACACTAAAAACTTTCTTATAGGCTATCTTGCCTTTTTTATTAAACCCATCTAGAATTTTAGGTACTACATAAGGTTACACTTAGTGGAATCGACAAAGAATATGATTACATTGCCTACTAAGACACGAAAATATGTTTCCAATTGAAGGATAATGTCATTATGTACCATGAAGTTGATTATGAATATTGTACTATTGATATTTCTTTAACTACTCTAAAATTGCTAAAGAAGATTATTGATATGCATTGTTTTAGGTATGGAGATGATTATAAGAATTTTTGTAATTTGGAGATGAGGGTTGTACTCAAATATTATAGTTGAATTAAGATTAAAAATAAAATCCTTTATTTAGACATAGATTAGGTTTGACAACCACTTTTTCTTGAGCATTTCTTTCAATTATGTTAGTGTTCTATAATCGACTCTAAAAATCTACGATGACCTTAGAAAATACTATTGTGTGTTCAATATTTATTATGAAAGATAAGAATGCCTCCTTATAATTAGATAATGCATTATATCTTAGGTGATGCATTTATCTTGAAGAAAAATTTAAAGACTATGACAAAGGTTCTTACCATACTTATTCTACCAATAATTATAAGATAATGACATAAAGTATGAAGTTTTACTTAATATGTTCAAGTAGAAGATTAGTGGTTGAGTTTTAAATATGAATTCCCATATAATATTTGGTAATCATATCAAAGAACATGTTATGATATGCTTTTTGTCCTAACATGATAGTATTTTACAATTACAAGAAGTATATTTTAGTGAATCTTAAATTAAACCTTCAAAAAATCAATGGAATTTCATCTACTAGAAAACCCTCCAAAAGCATTCATACACACAATGAATTATCTCATAAAATAAATATTATAGTAAAATTGTAGAATCTCTATGCAATGATTTTGAAATATCAAGCTCCCCAATTCCACTCTATCTAATGACGCATTTTAATCCATTCTTCATCTTTGTACATATGAAACTTACAAGAGATACTAAACTTTAGCATGCAAGACAAAGGTAATGATAGCCAATGTCAACAACTACCTATGTGCTTTATTTTATAGAAATAAAGTTACAAAAAACTACCATGTTGTTATCATATCCCGTGAAGTCAAAGAATATCAAATGGTCATGGGGGTCCAAACTAGGCCCTTAAATGGCAATGAAAATTCAAAAATATAGACTTAGTCAACTTGGCATAAAAATTTGAATAATTTATTAACATAATTTGAAAAATATGTAAGAACAAAATTTCTATAAAATTGAATTTAGTTTCTAAGATACTATTCTTTTTTTGCAAAAAAGTAAATCTATTTGGTGAAAATTTAAAATTTCAATGTAGTAGTACTAAATTTTTTGGAAAAAATAAAATGCAGGTGTATGTTTGACCAACCTAAGTACAAGAAAAAAGTAATATATTTATTTGAAACTTTCAATATAAGTAGAGGAAACATGCTCGAATGTGCCATATTTTTTTTGTAATTTTTTTGCAAGTAAATAATTAGTTATGATTTTTTTATTAAATTTTTTAAAAATATTAAAACTTGTTTTTCTGACCACCATAACTTGGTTATAAGTCATGAAATTTAATTTTTCTTTTTTTATCCTATAGTATGGGAAGCATAGAATGTGCTACATCTTTTGGATTCAAAAAAATGTGAAATTGTTTAAGAATTATAGTTTTTTTCAATTAGCCTATCAATCAGGACTTTGGTCATAATGCACTTATAAAATCAATAATAATTAATTATTTAATTTCAAATAAGGTGTACCTTATATTTTTGGAAAGATGACAATTTTCTCAATAAACCCTTTTTGTTTGATCAAATTTGGATAAATAAAAGGTCATCAGCAATTTTTGGTCATATCGCCACTTTTTGGACCCCCAATGATCTTGCACTCACCCTTATACGGGGAGTAATGGCATGAGTATGGGTGTCATACTAGTAAAATTAAGACAATGTTATTAGACAATAAAATTTGCTAATGAAAAATTAAATGAGAAGCATGGACATCATAAAAAAAATGACAAAAAGGAACACATAATTACCATCCATCAATGCATTCAATCACACATATGGGCATGATGGTGTTGTGTCTAGATAGTTCCTACAATTACATTAAAGTGATATACCATTCTATTCCCTTGATCGTCCAAAATTTCAATTCACATGAAAAAAAGAAAATGGTGAGCTAGGAGTCTATAAACCTCTGTGACCCCTTTGCCTCTAGGAAAAAGTGTGAAATAAGAGAAGAAAAAGTGTGTGAGGTAGGAAAGGAAGATATTGGTGCGAGGAAAAGAGAATGGAGAGGGAAAATGTGATCTCATGGAATGCACGGATTATAAGATATGAATGAAATGAATTAGTTGAAAAGGCTTTAAAATCTTTTTTATAAGAAAACATGGAAATAATGGTGCATGAAGGGTGAATGACTTGTGACCCATCATAAAGGCATGATTTCAAGTATTCTAATTTAGGTGCTACCATGAGGGTGTGAGAAAAAATATTAATAGGAGGAGAATAGATTAGGAGGGCATCTAAAATTTGGGTGAGATAGATTCGGAGCACTGTCGGGAACATCGTGTGATAGATAGAGGTGATTTAAGGGGCGGATGACATGCATAGAAAATCTAAGAACGATATTAACAAAAAAAGGAAAATTCAAAGGAACTTGACATAGGAATAAGATGCGAAGGGTTGGAAGGAAAAGGGTTTGATGAAGGATATACAAATGATATTTTCAAAATTGATTTGTTGAAAAAGGCTTTAGAATATCTCAAGAAAATGAAATTGGTAGGAAAATTCCCCAAACGTAGCCCACATTCTTTGTGTGTTATGGGAAACTTAGGAGAAGAAATATGCATCTACTAAAGCACAAAGGATGGAAATTTTTTAGATATTAGATTTTCAAATACCTTGGTAGATGTGAAAGATGAATCAGGAAAATGGATTTCATGGAGCATAGTGAACAACAAAACAGGTACTTAGTTTTTTATTTTTATTAGTTATATATTTTGTTTTGCATAAGAATGGTTTGCTTAGAGTTAAAATATTTTTGAGATTAAACCTATCCAACATCTATGGTAAAAGCACTAAAAACTTTCTAGAATTTTAGGTATTATATTTAAGGTTACACTTAGTAGAATCAAAAATATTAGGTATTCTTTTTTAGGTGCTACCATGAGGGTGTGAGAAAAAAATATTAATAGGAGGAGAATAGATTACGAGGGCATCTAAAAGTTGGGTGAGATAGATTTGGAGCACTATCGGGAACATCGTGTGATAGATAGAGGTGATTTAAGGGGGTGATGACATGCATAGAAAATCTAAGAACGATATTAACAAAAAAGGAAAATTTAAAGGAAATTGACATAGGAATAAGATGCGAAGGGTTGAAAGGAAAAGGGTTTGATGAAGGATATACAAATGATCTTTTCAAAATTGATTTGTTGAAGAAGGCTTTAGAATATCTCAAGAAAATGAAATTGGTAGGAAAATTCCCCAAATGTAGCCCACATCCTTTGTGTGTTATGGGAAACTTAGGAGAAGAAATATACATCTACTAAAACATAAAGGATGGAAATTTTTTAGATATTAGAGTTTCAACTACCTTGGTAGATACTAAAGATGAATCGGGAATATGGATTTGATGGAGCATAGTGAACAACAAAACAGGTACTTAGTTTTTTATTTTTATTAGTTATATATATTTTTTTTGCATAAGAATGGTTTGCTAAGAGTTAAAATATTTTTGAGATTAAACCTATTCAACGTCTATGGTAAAAGCACTAAAAACTTTATTATAGGCTATCTTTCCTTTTTGATTAAACCCATCTAGAATTTTAGGTATTACATTTAAGGTTACACTTAGTAGAATCAACAAAGAATATGATTGTGTTTCCTACTAATACTTGAAAATAATTTTCCAATTGAAGGCTAATGTCATTACGTACCATGAAGATGATTATGAATATAGGACTATTGATATATCTTTAACTACTCTAAAATTGCTAAAGAAGATTATTGATATGCACTAGCTTTAACTTAAGTTCGTTGTTTAAGGTATGGAGATGATTCTAATAAATTTCGTAATTTAGAGATGAGGGTTGTCCTCAAATCTTATATTTGAATTAATATTATAAAAAATTTATCCTTTATTTGGACATAGATTAAGTTTGACAACCACTTTTTCTTGAGCATTTCTTTCAATTATGTTACTGTTCTAAAATTGACTCTAAAAATCTATGATGACCTTACAATATACTATTGTGTGTTCAATATTTATTATGAAAGATAAGAATGCCTCCTTATAATTAGATAATGCATTATATCTTAGGCGATGCATTTATCTTGAAGAAAATTTGTAAAGACTATGACAAAGGTTCTTACCATACTTATTAACAATGATTATAAGATAATGACATAAAGTATGAAGTTTTACTTAACATGTTCAAGTAGAAGATTAGTGGTTGAGTTTTAAATATGAATTCCCATGTAATATTTGGTAATCATATCAAAGAACATGTTATGATATGCTTGTTGTCCTAACATAATAGTATTTTACAATTACAAGAAGTATATTTTAGTGAATCTTAAAATAAACCTTCAAAAAATCAATGGAATTTCATTTACTAGAAAACCCTCCAAAAAGCATTCATACATGCAATGTATTATCTCATAAAATAAAGATTATAGTAAACTCGTAGAATCTCTATGCAAGGATTTTAAAATATCAAGCTCCCTAATTCCACTCTATCTAATGACACATTTTAATCCATGCTTCATCTTTGTACATATCAAACTTACAAGAGATGCTAAACTTTAGCAAGCAAGACAAAGGTAATGATAGCCAATGTCAACAGCTACCTATGTGCTTGTTTTTATAGAAATAAAGTTACAAAAAACTACCATGTTGTTATCATATCCCATGGAGTCAAAGAATATCAAATGGTTATAGGTCAGTGCAGGATCATGGGGGTCCAAACTAGGCCCTTAAGTGGCAATGAAAATTCAAAAAAATAGACTTAGTCAACTTGGCATAAAATTTTGAATAATTTATAAACATAATTTGAAAAATATGTAAAAAAAAATATTGTAGAAAATTGAATATAGTTTCTAAGATACTATTCCTTTTTGCAAAAAAGTAAATCTATTAAATGGTGAAAATCTAAAATTTCAATGTAGTAGTACTAAATTTTCAAGAAAAAATAAAATGCAGGTGTATGTTTGACCAACCTAAGTACAAGAAAAAAGTTATATATTTATTTTAAAATTTCAATATAAGTAGAGGACAGATTCTCGAATGTGCCACATTTGCTTTGTAATTTTTTTGCAAGTAAATAATTAGTTATGAATTTTTTATTAAAACTTTTTAAAAATATTAAAACTTGTTTGTCTGACCACCATATCTAGGTTATAAGTCATGAATTTAGATTTTTTATTTTTTTAATCCTATAGTATGGGAAACATAGAATGTGCTACATCTTTTGGATTCAAAAAAATGTGAAATCGTTTAAGAATTATAGATTTTTTCAATTAGCCTATCAATCAGGACTTTGGTCATAATGCATTTATAAAATCAACCCTTTTTGTTTGAGCAAATTTGGATAAATAAAAGGTCATCAACATTTTTTGGTCATATCACCACTTTTTGGACCCCCAATGATCTTGCACTCACCCTTATACAGGGAGTAATTGCATGAGTATGGGTGTCATACTATTAAAATTAAGACAATGTTATTAGACAATAAAAATTTCTAATGAAAAATTAAATGAGAAGCATGGACATCATAAAAAAAAAATGAACAAAAAGGAACACAAAATTACCATCCATCAATGCATTCAATCACACATATGGGCATGATGGTGTTGTGTCTAGATAGTTCCTACAATGACATCAAAGTGATATACCATTCTAGTCCCTTGATCATCCAAAATTTTAATTAACATGAAAAAAAGAAAATGGTGAGCTAGGAGTCTATAAACCTCTATGACCCCTTCGCCTCTAGGAAAAAGTGTGAAAGAAGAGAAGAAAAAGTACGTGGGATAGGAGAGGAAGATATTGGTGCGAGTAAAATATAATGGAGAGGGAAAATTTGATCTCATAGAATGCACGGATTATAGGATATGAATGAAATGAATTAGTTGAAAAGGCTTTAAAAGATTTTTATAAGAAAACATGGAAATAATGATGCATGAAGGATGAATGACTTGTGACCCATCATAAAGGCATGATTTCAAGTAGTCTAATTTAGGTGCTACCACGAGGGTGTGAGAAAAAAATATTAATAGGAGGAGAATAGATTAGGAGGGCATCTAAAATTTGGGTGAGATAGATTCGGGGCACTGTCAGGAACATCGTGTGATAGATAGAGGTGATTTAAGGGGGGGATGACATGCATAGAAAATCTAAGAACGATATTAACACAAAAGGAAAATGCAAAGGAACTTGACATAGGAATAAGATGTGAAGGGTTGGAAGGAAAATGGTTTGATGAAGGATATACAAATGATCTTTTCAAAATTTATTTGTTGAAAAAGGCTTTAGAATATCTCTAGAAAATGAAATTGGTAGGAAAATTCCCCAAACATAGCCCACATCCTCTGTGTGTTATGGGAGACTTAGGAGAAGAAATATACGTGTGCTAAAGCATAAAGGATGGAAATTTTGTTAGATATTAGAGTTTCAACTACCTTGGTAGATGTGAAAGATGAATTGGGAATATGGATTTCATGGAGCATAGTGAACAACAAAATAGGTACTTAGTTTTTTATTTTTATTAGTTATATATTTTGTTTTGCATAAGAATGGTTTGCTTAGAGTTAAAATATTTTTGAGATTAAACCTATCCAATGTCTATGGTAAAAGCACTACAAAATTTCTTATAGGCTACCTTTCCTTTTTTATTAAACCCATCTAGAATTTTAGGTATTACATTTAAGGTTACACTTAGTAGAATCAACAAAGAATATGATTGTGTTTCCTACTAATACTTCAAAATAATTTTCCAATTGAAGGCTAATGTCATTACCTACCATGAAGATGATTATGAATATAGGACTATTGATATTTCTTTAACTACTCTAAAATTGCTAAAGAAGATTATTGATATGCACTAGCTTTAACTTAAGTTCATTGTTTAAGGTATGGAGATGATTCTAATAAATTTCATAATTTAGAGATGAGGGTTGTCCTCAAATCTTATATTTGAATTAAGATTGTAAAAAAATTATCCTTTATTTTGACATAGATTAGGTTTGGCAAGTTCCACTTTTTCTTGGGAATTTCTTTCAGTTATGTTAGTGTTCTAAAATTGACTTTGAAAATTTGCAATGACCTTAGAAAATACTATCATGTGTTCAATATTTATTATAAAAGATAAAAATTCCTCTTTATAACTGGATATTGCACTATATCTTAGGTGACACATTTATTGGTGAAGGGTAATCCCCTTACAAGCCAGAAAAATAGTGCACAAACAGGTTTGCACAGAAAAAGTGATTTTTTACTATGAAGATAATGTTATAGAGTTACATGCCATCTCATGGGCTGCTAACATGCATCTACCAATTGGAAGATCTGAATTTACACCTTGTTCTTCATAGTGTGATATCCTATTATTTTCCTCCCTCTCTCTTGCCTATTGTTGCACATGTATTCCTGTAGCCTTTTATACCTCTCTCGAGCTCTTCAGGTTAGCGTAGCCATTTCTCGCCCCTCATGTCATAGTTTCCTTTAGCATCCAATCAACATTTGAAACCATCAAGTCATTGCATCGTAATCATTTTTGGCTAATGAAATCGCATTTCACAACAATGATGTGAAATACCCAATATCACTTCACCATGCATCACCACTGGGTTCGCCCGTTCACCATTCAGTCCATTCCCACCATCGTCCTCCATATCATCGTACTGTTGGGACCAACTTAAGAGTCATGTCGATGGAGGTATGTCACACTGATCAACACATTATTTGATATGATTCCACCCTATCGCCACACAATTCACAACAAGGATGTGAATTGCAAGAACATTCGTGAATCACCATCGGTCTATCCACGTCGTCGTCATGTCGGGTCCCACATGTTATCCAACCTTCCATTGCCCCATCGGTGAGACTCATTATCATCTTCCACCGATAGCTTGTAATCATTCTGATGCATACACTATTATTCAATTGTTGGAACTCACTTCCCCATCCTATCGATACACTCAAGTCCTCCCGATATCAGACATTGACTTCATTATAATCGTCAAGCTATCAGAGGGACTCACATTAGACTCTAGCTGATACACAAGGGTTCCACTAATTGATGTCCATCATTCCATTAGGGAGACCTAAGTTAGCATCCCGTCGATGAAGCTCACTCCCGTTGATAATATACATAAAAGGATATCGACCCATTGTTGGGACACCGGATGTTGTCCTATTGATAAGTTATCCTTTCGTTGATGTAACTCTATGCATTTCTCACTTACTATTGTCATTGGTATGTCACTGGAACTTGTAGGAAATTCACACCGCTATGTCAAGGTATCATCGATAAGCCATATCATCCCTTATTCGATCAATCAAACAGAGAAATTGGTGATGCAAGATTACTCTTTGCCCTGGATGCTCTTGCATCAGATACCCAAGGTAGTTTTGAAAAGTGACTCTATCACTTCTCGGGAGTTAGAGGAAATCAAAGATGACTGGTCTCTTACTCAGATAACCAAGTTGAATCTTCTATTGGCCTTCCTTTCCACTTTTCTAGGGAATTCATTATATTGCCTATTCCTGGTGCTTCTCCCCACACATCTATCCAAGATCTCTTCAATTTCTTCTTTTCCTTATGTCATTGCTAGAACACTCCACTCTGCCTCTACCAACTCATTCTCTCTATCTCCTTCATGGTACTATGTCAGATCTGAAATGTTAAATACAGGTGAGACTTGAATCTCACTTGACAATTCAACCTCATATGTACGTTCCCTGAGCCATTTTTCTTCAAAATCTTGCATGGTCTGAACTTCCTCATCTTCAACTTATTATATGTACCAGCTGGGAACCTTTCTTTCTGAAAATTCACCATGACTTCATCTCCAACAGCAAACTCCTTATGCCTTCTTTTCTAATCTTCCTTCGCATTGTACTGTAAATTCATCTTATTGATATGCTTCTTAACTTCATGCATATTCTTCACATGTTTAGAAAAATCCTCAGCTTTAGCACTACGTTTTCCTTCTTTGTCCATATTCCTCAATTCAACAACAATTCTCAGACTACTCCCATACGCAATCTGGAATGGTGATCTTCTAATGCTCCTATTGATAGAATTGTTGTAAGAAAATTATTCCTAGGATAAAGTCAATCCCATCCCTTGGGCTTGTCCCCTACTAAACATCTTAGCATGTTACCCAAACTCCTATTCACGACCTTCATTTGTCCATCTGTTTGCGGATGATGTGTAGAGATAAACTTCAAATCAGTTTTCAAGTTCTTCCACAACGTCCTCCAGAAATACCTAATGAACTTGGTATCTCAGTCTGAAACTATGCTCTTGGGTAGACCATGTAGTCTTACCACCTCCTTAAAATATAATTCTACAACATGAACAACATCACTAGTCTTATGACATGAAATGAAGTGTTCCATCTTCGAGAATCTATCCACCACCAAAAATATGGAGTCATGACCATGCTACGTCCTTGGAAAACCAAGAACAAAGTCCTTGTTGATATCTTCCCACAACATTTTTTGTACAGGTAAAGGCTGGTACAATCTCTTATTCTGACTTGCACCTTTCGCCATTTGACATATTCTATAGTTCTGTACAAAATTCTTCACATCCTACTACATCTGTGGCCAATAATAATGTTCACCAACAATGGCAATGGTCTTATCTTGACCAAAGTCTCCTACCAATCCACCACTATGCTTCTCTTTGATCAAATTCTCCTTCATGGAACTTCTGGGAATGCATAATTGATTCTTCCTAAACAACATACCATCTTGGATTGTAAAATAAAACCATCTCATCCTATCCAATGTGACAAGCTCCATGCAAGCTTTCCAAGCCTCTATAAAATTAGGATCTTCTGGATGTAGACTTTTGATTTCACTAAACCCAACCACTTCCATCTGTAATTTTTTCAACAAAATATTCCTTCTGCTCAAGGCATCTGCAACCCTATTCAACCTTCCACTTATGTGCTTCAACACAAATGTATAAATTTTTATAAATTCAACCCACTTCAAATGCCTTTGATTCAATTTTCCCTGACTGTTCAAATATTGTAAAGCCTGATGATCAGTGAACAAAATAAATTCTTTCAAAAAAAAATAATGTCTCCACTTTTTCAAATCCTAAACTATGGCATAAAATTCTTGATCATAAACATAATATTTCTTCTTTGTTTCATTCAACTTCTAACAAAAATAAGCAACGGGCCTACCTTCCTGACTTAAAATAGCTCCACTGGCATCACAGTCTACTTGAACTTTATTGAAATCTAGGAGTGCCAAAATAGGTTTCTTTGTGACCTTCTTCAACAAATCGAAACTTTTTTTTCTCTTCTACTTCATTTGAATTATTTTCTATCCCCTCTCATTGTTTCAATTAGGGGCACACAAATACTACTAAATCCTCTAATGAACTTTTGGTAAAAACTTGCTAAACCATAAAAAGATCTTACCTCAATAGTGCTTCTTGGCATTGGCCATTCCTTAATGAATTTCTATTTTTTTGGATCCATCTTCAGACCCTCTACTGAGATAACAAATCCCAAGTACACCAACTCTTGTTTCACAAAACTACTTTTCTTCAAGTTGATCAACAACTTCTCCTCTCTCACCTTCTTGAAAACTTCTCAAATATGCCACAAGTGCTCCTGCAATGTCTTGCTAAAAATCAAAATATCATCCAAGTAAACAATGACAAACTTACCTAAAAATTCTTTCAACACCTCATTCATGAGCCGTATAAATGTGTTGGGGGACTAACCATTTGTACGGGCCTTCTCTGGTCTTGAAAGCCATCTTACATTTTTCTCCTTCTTGGATTTGAATCTGGTGATAACCACTCTTCAGATCAATCTTGGTGAAGTATTTAGCTCCACTCAAATAGTCCATAATGTCATCCATCCTTGGAAAGGGAAACTGATACTTGATGGTAATCTTATTGATTGCTCTAGAATCAATGCACATTCACCATTCTCTATCCTTCTTGAGTGCTAATACTACAGGTACTACACACAGGCTCAAACTTTCTCGAATCAATCCCTTTCTTAACAACATGTGCACTTGTTTGTGAAAATCTTCACTCTCTACAGGAGTCATTCGATGGGCTACCTTATTTGGAAAATTGGCTCCAAGAATCAAATCCATTTGATGACTAATCTTCCTTACCGATGGAAATCCTTTAGGTACATTATTAGAAATAATACTCTGGAATTCATCCAGCAAACTACTCACTTCCACGGGAACTTCACTGCCAACTTCCTTTTCACTTCTTGGAATTAATGCAAAACACATGTGCTCATGTTTCATACCTTCCAGGAATTTTCTTCCATCCACCAAACAAATAATTGCATTGTTGCATATATTTTCTCCTGCATATTCCAAAGGTTTTAACTTATTCCAAACACCACTCTTTATCAATGAATAAGTGTTAGCATGTCCATCATACACTATTTGCCGATCAAACTGCTAGGGTATTCCCAACAACAAGTGACATATGTCCATAGGTATGAAATCACACAAAACCTCATCATGGTATTTACCAATTTTTAATTTTATCAAGCATTGCTCATTGACCAATGCTCTTTGATTCTTCTGCAACCATGCAATCCAGTATGAATTTGGATGCCTTTTCCTTTCCAACTACAATTTACTAACCATTTCTTTGGACACAAAATTATCTATGCTACCTCCATCAATGATAACATTACAAACCTTACCTTCACACTTACAATGAGTGTGGAACATATTGTTCCTTTTATTTAGCTCCTTCTCATCATTCAACAATGCTCTCCTAACAACAAGGGTCTAACCTGGTTCAATATATTTAGAATGAGACAACTATGCATCTTCATATACATGGGAAACTAAGGCATTGTCATCAAACCTCCTATTTTCCTTTCCTTGATGTTGAGGGCATTCATAAGCCCTATGTCCTTCTTCTCCTCATTGGAAAAATGTTCCTCTAAAACCTCCTCTTATTTGTCCACATCCAGTCCTTCCTTTGCCTCATCGATCTCCACTTTTCTGGTCATGATGTTGATATGAAACTTTATGTTTCTAATCTTTGTTGGTGCTAGTTCCTTCTCCCTTCCGTTGGCCACCACTTCGGCCTACCTATGACCATCTACCAGCTCTACCACCAAGCCTCTGCCTCTTTACTTACTCTCAAACCTCTTGTTCAATCATTCTTCCACTTTTAGAGAGAACTAATAAGTGTCCTCAATGGTGGTAATTCTTACCAGTGCCAATTCTTCCTGTATGCTTAGCTTCAATCTGTTAATTTAACGAGAAACTTTCTCTTTATTCACTTCATAATGTCTTGTCTGAATCAGAACTTTGTGAATTTCCTTTGTGTATTTTTTCACCATCCTTGTTTCTTGTCTCAATCTCTACATCTTCCTGAGTAGCTCCA
Organism: Sequoiadendron giganteum; assembly: GCA_007115665.2. Lineage (NCBI taxonomy): Eukaryota > Viridiplantae > Streptophyta > Pinopsida > Cupressales > Cupressaceae > Sequoiadendron > Sequoiadendron giganteum. The sequence goes on from CM021101.1 coordinate 493,156,530, forward strand.
ATTCATAATTGATTGGAATAAATTGCTTCTTCAACTTTGACACCATTTTGTCCCATCTAGAAATTTTATCTTTCCCTTGTCTTCCTCTCTCTAACTGGATGTCTTTCCATCATATACTTGCATGACCTTTTAATTTTGTCTTTACAAACTTCACTTTGTGAGGATCTTCAATCTCCTCAAATTCAAAAAATTCTTCCATATCATTGATCTAATCGATCAATTCTTCTAGGTTTAGGTTCCTGCTAAAAGTTAAAACTTGCATTTTCGGTTTCTTTCCTAGACTAGATATTGCTCTTAGCAATCTCATCTCTCCAAAATCTACTTGATCATGTTCTTCCAATTCATGTTTAAAGAACTTCTGATTGCTTGAAACCTTGGGTGCCATTGGCAACCAGAGGCGCTTTTGTGCTCTAGACAACCATTTTTCGATGGTTTTCATCTTTCTCGAGCCTCGTGTTCACCATGTCATCGACTACGTTGACCGCGATCACCATCTGTGTGCAACACCAACACTAGCCTTTCACGTGTTTGTCAACTGCGTTGGTTACCATTGCTGATGTGTTGACTACATTCATCGTTGTGTGTGCATGGTTTGCAAAGCGTGCATCATTCCAGATAGTTTATTTTCGCAATTTTCAACTTTTCGAAACCCCCTCCTTCATTCACCATTTTTCAAGCATCTTTTGTGATGGATTATTCTGTGTAGTGTTTGAGGCTTAGATTTTGACACCTGGTATCTGGCCATCCTCCATTGATGACCTTGGAGGTCCTAACTTTTCTTCCAAAAAGGAAAAATAGACCCACCATAGAAAAACTGACTTTTTGATGATTCTGATTGGACCAATGTGATCGTGACAAAATATTAACCAATCAAAATCATTTTGAACCATTTCTAGAAAGATCCTATTTTTTAGGTTTTTTCTAAAAATAGGGGCTTGAAACACTAATTTCAAAATTTTCAAAATTTTGCGAGCATCCTCTTTGCAATAAACCTAGACAAACCCTATGATTTTTTTGTTGGTCAAAAATTTCTAAAAATAGAAAATTGCTATTTTCAAACATTTTAACCTTTTTAAACTTTTGATGACAATTTTACAAGATTTTGACCATTTTTACCAAAATGCCTTATTGAAGAACAAATTTTATTTTTGCGTACAAGACGGCTGAAGTATTGTGTGCTAAAATCTGGGAAAAAGTAAGGGGGATATTTCAGTGGTATCAAAGCCAAAGTTCCTACCAGCCTGTTGGGAGAACAATAAAATTCAAAGCTATCACAATGGATTTCAGTAGAGTTGTTGAACAAATCAAGAGGCAGTATGAGCAAGAGGCTTCCCAAATATTTGAAGAGTATCAAGGTATGACAGATAGATTTAAAAACATAGTTTCTTTTCACTCCTCCTTGAATTGTGGTGTGATACTGAAACTTGGAATATTGGGTGTGGTCAAGTACATTAGAAGAATGATGGAAGAAGAATCAGAACTTGTTGTTGAAGAAGGGCCAGAGATAGAAGCAGAACTACCTGTTTGTGGTTTGTAGCCCTCAAGTAAGCACGTGGGAGACAAAAATCAGTCAAGAAGCATTGAAGATGGCACAAGCAAGGTGCACATGTCATATCAAGGTGACCACAAGATTGAAGAAGATACCTTGACATATGAGGAGTATGTGCTAGAGCCCCAAAACAATCCCTTAGACTTGCATGTGATTGTTAAAGATGAGGATCGGTTTGGCAAAAGAATAAAAGAATAGTCTTGAATCCTAATTTGGATTCATCCAATGATGGTCTTAAGAGCTAATGACTTCACAAATTTTTTTAGTAGAGCTATGGTGTGTGGTGAGTTCAATAGTGAAGAGCATGTTGAAGGTAATTTTGGTTGTGTCATTGAATCAACTTATGATTGGTATCATAGTGATGATTTTTATGATGATTCGGATGTGATCGTATTGAATCATGTTAAAGATTTGGTGATGGATAATTCTCCTCTTGTTGTTGACCCAACTTATCGGGAGTTGTTAGATGAAGAATTTATGACAAGTAACCAAGAAGACCTCTTAGGTATGCATGTGACTACTAATGATGATATTAGTGATATACCTAAATATGAAGGGCTCATTAAAGGTAAAAAGGATAGAGTTTTCAAAACAACCAATATTGATGATTCTAGACCTCATTACAATGATGATGACATGGGTGGATTTGGGTTTGATTACCAAACTAAGCCTTTGGAGAGAGATACTTATGTTGATATCAGTATTAGTGAGTTGGGAAGTGACTTATTCAAAGAAACAACACCCCAAGAGGAGTATAGTGAGCACATTTCTTTTGACCAAAACAATCAGCCCTTTAGCACTTGGGATCTAGGTGTGATGGCACCTAAGTATGACAAGGAACCTGTTTGGGATGAATTTCCTTTTGACCCAGATGATGTTCAAAATTCAAAATACAATGCAAGGTATGATATTGCCATTGGAGAAGATGTCTTTGATGAAGAAGCTTGTATGGAAATGCTCCATAATGACCTCTCTGAGATGGTTGTAGCCACTAAGGAAGAGTTTGCTGCTACTGAAATTTTCAAAACAGGGATCAGTAGTGACTCTTTGATTTAGTTGGGGCCTGCCTTAACCCTTGATCAAAGTGATAGGGAGGAGGAAGTAGATTTAGAAGACCATAGGGCTCTTGATAATGAAGAGTTTAATGGTGCTCTTGAGGACAAATCTAATTTAATAATGCATGGAGCTGATTATAAGAAAAGGTTTAGAGAACTTGTTGAGTTTGATTCTCATCCTGATGTTGAGCAATTTAATCAAGTGGGTGATGAGGGACAAGAGTCTAGGCAAAACTTACAAGTCACTAATGAAAAAATTGAAAGTTTTTACTTTTACATGCAGCCTATCAATAGTTCACCATCTTTGCATATTGATAAGTGGGAAGGTCAATTCATGGTGTCCATCGAAAATGAAGTTTAAGCTCTATCTAGATTTGATTGCACACATGGTTTGATTGAAGAACTCTATTGGAAGGTTCAGGTGGATGAGAGACGAAAAGGAGTTAGGGATGGAGTCACTCTCCCTAATCTACAACTTATCAAAGACTTTGTGGAGACAATGAAATCTGAATATTTATACTTTGTTAGAGATTGGGATTATGCCTTTGAAATTGCAAAGAAGACCATTGGTGCATTCCAAGAAGAGGAGAGAAAGGTTGATGAGCTTACCCTTGAGCTTGAATCAACAAAAGGTATGTTAGAAGATACTCAGGTGGAATTAAAGGATGCAAAAGATCAGCTTGCTGATTTCAAATGTTTCATGGAGCTAGAGAATGAACAAAGAGCTGAAAAAATCAAGCAAGTAATTGATGAGCTTGATAGTCTTTGAGAGGAGTTTGACTTAGAGTATTTTCCAAAAAAAATAGAAGTTGCAAGTGCAGATTTGGATCATCAAGTTGGATTGGAGCAAGAGGACAGAAATAATTTTCAACTTTTTGGTAATCCTTTCTTTGAAGTAGGTGTAGAGGTAACTTATGAAAATACCCTCTTTGTGATGGAAGATGAGACTTGTGGTGAAGTGACCAAGCATGAGACTGAGGACGGTTTCCAGTTTATTGATGACTTAATATCAAACCATGAGGACGTTTCACACTTTGTGATTGGTAATCTTCTGAGGCTGCTTATTAGTGAATGCATAAGTGTGTTAAAAGATAAAGTCTCCATATGGGAAGTGTTGAATCATGGTGACTTCAACATCTTTGACATTGAGGTGTTGTCCAAACATAGTTTCATTACAACAGCAAGGAAAGGAGATTTCAGACTTGTCACCTATGAATTTTGGGAGAAAAAAGGACCAAAATAGGATGTTTACATGTTTGATAGTCCATCCCTTGGATCGAGTGATGCTTTAGCTCATACTAGTCCTTTTTGGGGATTGGGTTTGAATACAATGATTGTTCCATGCTCCTTTTTTGTTGAAGCTTTCATGGATGGGCTTCGAGGGTTCACCAAAGAAGTCACTAATTTCTTGAGTATGCATTTGGTTTTGATTGGCACTTGGGGATGTCTTGAGAACTTTCTCCAATGTGTTGGAGATCATTCTCGGTTGGGTATCCATATTTGGGATCCTCAACATGGTTTGACGAAGCTTATTGGGTATGGCAAGGAGGATCTTTGGAGGGATAAGGATCAAATTTTTAGAATTTATGGTGTTGTCGCCTTCTTTACCAGCCATTTGGTGGTTCCATTTGCTCATCAACAAATGGATTGGAGAGAAATTCTAAGGAAGGGTTGGAGAAATGAATAGGTGGTTACTCTTGGGAGTGTTCCTTGGCACAAAAAGGACTAGATTTTGAGTCTTGAGTTTGTTGTTTGGTTGCAGAACAACCACCTTACACTTGGAGTTACTCTCATTTAGGAGAGTTGGCACACTATTTCTTGCCAAGGAGGTACAAGGTTTGAGTTGGAGATTGTTTTGAAGTGCTTCCCAACCACTTTTGAGGTGTTATTATGCAACACTATGCTCATTTCACATGCTAATACTTGGGAATTTCATGAGCACTGCTATTATCACTTTAGTAGAGCACTACTATTATCATTTGAGTAGAGCACTAAACTCATATTATACCTTGTTGTTTCCAACTTTGATCAGCAGTGACTATTGGTTACTTCAAATCTTTTGAACTCAGAGATTTTATCATATGAGGGTTTGTGATAGAAGCCTTGGTAGTTCTGTCTCGGTGTTGGTTCAGGACAACGAGTTGCCACATGCTTGGTTTCATTATTTAGAGGCTTTCATGGTTGTGTATGGTATTATGATGATACATTTGTTAAACTCTTGTGAGGAATGGCTTTCCTTTCAGCAAGAAGATTAGGGGAAGTCACACTTGCAACCTTGGCTTTTTTTGACACCATGTGGAGATATGCTTAGGGGTTTGGTTTGGGGATGCGTAGACTTACCTTCCTAGTGCCTAGGATAGTGTTAGGTAGTGGGTTGGCAGATTTTGATTTCCCAGAGTTGTTTGGGCAAGAGATGTTACATGGTATTGATCTTTGCCCCCCCAGGTATATTAGATTTAGTCTCGTGCATGGTAATATTTTAGGGTTACAGGAGAAGATAGTGCAAATTTGGCACGATGGTTTCACAAATGTGATCAGAGTGGTGTAGTGTTGGCATGGTGGGTCCTTCTTGAGATGGACGTGAGACCCTAGGATCCTACTTGGTTTCATGTGGATCAGTTTAATATTTTTGGAGTTGTGGTGGCATTGCTTGAGGACAAGCAATCTTTAGGAAGGGCAGACTATAATATACCCTATTTTAGCCCTACTCTTTCCACTAAATGTTAACCTATTTTCAGAGGCTCATAGTCTAGTCGGAGGCAAAATTAGGGTTTCCTATTTTCTAGGATGTTTCCTTCTGAGTTTTTAGGGGTTGAATGCAGGAGTTTGGCAATTTGTCTTTTGGGTCTTTTTGGGTTTTCAGAGAACTTCAGAGGGGTGTGACATGCATTTCCATTAGAGAATATTCTTGGACTTAATATTTTTAGTAACTTACAATGGTTTCTTGATTTGTGCTCAAACAGAGTTTGGAGTCACTATTTTTAGTAAGTGTTATTTTTGGCAGTGCAATCTGGCAGCAGTTCAACATAGTTTCAAATTTTGGCAGTGGCTTCTTCAAAATTCTTGGAGCTCGAAAAAGGAAAAGTTTTATAACTTAAGTCACATTATATTTCATTTGTTGTTTTTGGACCCCATGTCTAAGCATTGTGACTTGAATTCATGTTTAAAAGGTGGGCCTCTTTTTGGATGCCCATATTGGAGATTAAAATATTTAAGCTGCATTATTTGCCTGGGGTAAAGTGGACACCATATTTCACAAGTTATGAGTTTTAATTTATAATTTTATATTCCTCAAATTGGGCGTCCCTTTTTGGAGGGAAATGGAGTTTCAAAATTCTGGGTTGGGAGCCTATAAATACAACACCCCTCCTCTTCATTTGGTATCCATTTTTTATCTGAAAATGAAGTGTTGGAGGATTTATCTAGACACTTGCTTTGGGGTTGGAATACCCCATAGCCTTATTTAGTTTTAGGCTTGCAAGATAGCTCCTAGCGGGATTATTACTGCTCTTTCATTTAGAGGGTGCAACTAAACTTCATTGGTGACGACTTCATTACATTTTTCAATTTGGTGTGGCTTTGATGTCTTTTGAGGCATATTTTGGTGTGTTTCTTTATTGGTTTGATGTTTTTCGAGTGCTTTCTACATACCTAAGTGATCCACGTTTCTAATTACATATCCCCGAGGAGTTGGGTGATATTTGTGGGTATTGATTCATTGGAAGCCTAGCATTTGGGCGCCCCTTTGCTCCAACTTTGGCGATTTTAGCTCATGATTTGGATTATTGCTTGAGGTTTCCCTTCCTTAGGGTGGTCATACTATTTGTTGTTAGTGCCTTGAGATGTGTGTAGAAAAAATAAGAGTTGTTTGGAGGGGTTTAGTTGCTTGAGATTGGACGCCTAGCCTCTAGGCATCATTTTCCTTCAGTTTGAATTCATTCGATGTAGATTTGAGGAAGATACGAGCATTTTGATGAGTTCCAAGGTTGCTGATCAAAAAATTAGAACACTGCCATTTTATATTAGACCTGGTATTTTCCATCTTTTACTCTATTTCTTGATGAAAATATTTGGATTTATTATGGAGATCATTGTCTAACATTTGGGCTTTCAATTTCTAAGTTATCTCAAGTTTCATTATAAGAGGTTTCAATATTATAATGTTAATTTATTAGTATTGATCATCTCTTTCATTCCAACTCTTGTTTTCATTCCCACTAAAAAGCGGAAGAGGCTGGCTTGCTGCCTAGTTGCTTTCTTTTGTTACCCGCTGAAAAGTGGAAGAGGTTGGCTTGCTGCCTAAGCATTTTACATTTCATTTACTTTCCTATAGCCCACTGAAAAGTGGAAGAGGCTTGCTTGCTGCCTAAGTATTTACATTTTCTATATTGATTGGCTTGCCACCAATATCATTTGTACTTCCAACATTTTAGTTTATTATTAATAGATCCATTTACATTGTATGCTCTCACCTTGCCCACTTTGGGATCTGGGTGATCAAAAAGTGGAGGATTGCTTTTAGCCTGTCATCTTTCTTCGGCTAACGTTAATGAGTGAAGTGTTGTGTGTTAAAAATAAAAAAAACTAAGGGGGATATTTCAGCATCACAGTGTAATGTCCCCTTTTTGGGATAACCCAAGATATTCCCTAATTTATCAATTTCAAGTGATCACTTTGGTTTTGGGGATATTTTTAGTGTGAGTAGGCGCCTATTTAGACCTGAAAATATGTTAGTAGACATTTATAAATAAATAAAACATCATTTTATAAATATATTGGATCTTCTTTGGTTTTCCCTAATTCATTATTCCTTGCATATAATGGTCTGATAGGGTGCCCAAGGAACCCTCTACCCTAGGCCCAAGAGTAGTACAGCCTAACCCCATGGGGCCCTTGCCATCCATATGGGGTGGTGTGCCTAGTGAGGCTCCTACCACCGCTCCCATGTACCAGAACCATTATTGCTTAATCATATTGAGAGGTTGAGGGTGCAACTACAGTAGGGTGTCCTAGATAGTCATTCCCTCTAAGCCTAAGAGTAGTACACCCCTCTTGGCCTAGATGTGGTAGGCCTCAGCCATCCACCATGGGATGGTGTACTTAGAGGGCGACCCCAACATTTACCCTCCTCTTAGGCCCTTAACTCCCTTATCATGGCTAGTTGTTTACAATCACATAATATGAATATCATTCTATAATGTAAACACACATATTCAGTTCTTAAATATTAAATCGATGACACAAATTCATCATTCGTATTAACAAATATTGATAACTCAAAATTATACATATGTGCAAACTATCATTATCATGACCAATAAATATTGGATCTTCTGCAAACATACTTTGTGTAACAGAATTATTCACTATAGAGGCATGTTGTATAGTTGTATGGGTGAAGTAGTGAACACAAAAATTATATCACTTGAACAAAATTTTGTGTAAACCTTGTAGAATGTCACACTTGAATCTTGGTTTAGATTCAAACCAAAAATAATGCATTTTTTATGTTGTTGGTTCAATTTGGTAGGTTTTGGTTCATAGCAAAAGGTATAAACTAGACTTTAAGAGCTTTAGATATATCTATGCTTCATATAGTGAACAATATAAGGCACATATATTTAGACTTATTGATATTTCCACCAAACAAGTCATAGTTAGTCATATTGTTGATGTAAAAGAAAAATAACCTTTCTTTGTTGTTAACCCTAATTAGCAGCTCATTAACAAAGTCATAGTTATCCGGGACATTGATGTAAAAGAAACAAAACATTTATTTTATTTTAATGCTAACCAATAGGTTGTCAAGGATTAGTTTGGAACTAGTGTTGTGGTCCCTATAAAAATGAAGGCTCTAGTTTTTCTTGTACTCCATCACAATCACTAGTGCATCATTCTCTTGTTGATATATATTCTATGCCATTGGTATGTTTGAGATGACAACCCAAATTGACTTCAAATCAAGATGTGGTTGTTTCTTCATAAGAGTTTCAACCACATTGAAATAGAGACTAAAGTGACATTGTTCCACTATTTATAATGTGCAAGAAGCTAACTTCGTGCTTGACCTTGAAAGTAGGGAAATAGATTGTTGGTTTAAATGATTATGTTCATTTTGCTTTCTTTTAACTTTTCAAGGTGTCATACAGGTTGAATATGATGCTTGATGAGAAAATCATACTTGGAAGTTGGATGAATTACCTCTACGTAAAAATCCCATTGGATGCAAATGGGTATATAAGATCAAATTTAATGTCGATGGTAAAAGGCTATTTGTAATGGGAGGGGATAGACTATGGGGATGCTTTTGCTCCTATGGAAAATATGGTCACAATTTAGTTGGAAGGTGTAGGAGATGGATGTGAAGAGTGCCTTCGTCAATACGGATTTCAATGAGGAGGTCTACATGGTGCAACCAGAAGGATTTAAGGTACCTAGTAGTGAACCTAGCATATCAAAATTGATCAAAATTTTCATGATTTTGGATTAAGTGAATGTCTATCTTGTATGAATTTGTGTGTCAAAAGTGATGGTGACAACATTTTGATTGTTGTTGCCTATGTTGATGATCTTTCCATCATAGAGAATGAGGCCACCACATTGCAATGCATGGAAGTTGATCTATGTACTTTCTTAACATGACTGGTTTCAACCTCCTATAGTAGTTTTTAGGTGTGGATTTCTAGCAACATAACCATTTTATTTTCATTGCTCAAATTAGGTATGCTATGAATCTTATGTAACAAGTTAGTATGTTTGATTGTAGCCCTTCCACTACACCTATAGAGGTTGGGATGAAGCTTATCAACCTATGATGATTCATCGTCAGTTGATGAGTCATTCTATAAACAATTGGTGGGTAGTTTGATATATCATACATTATCACAATTGGATCTTTGTCTTGCTATTAGTTATTTCTCTTAGTTTTTAGCCCTGTGATAGAGTAAGCTAGAGTATAAACCAACTCTTAGTAATAGTGGTTATGCTGAGTTTCGAGGTATTTGCAACTTCCTGCAGGAGAAGCAATGCTAACATAATCTTAAAATGCAGCAGAAAGAAGTAATGGTACACTCACAGTGCACACAAGAGATTTTACCTTGGCAAACCCTTTGGGGAAAAAATCCAAACAAAACAACTTTCACTTATTATATGGACTCAACTGTTCATAAAAGAATAATGTATTTTGCATTTGTAGTACTAAGCCCTAATCCATATGCAAATATTTATAAACACAATGAATAGAAAACCCCTAAGTAGGCTTACAACAGAAATTTTATCCATGTAAGCCATGACACAAGTGGAGAGTTTCCTTGTCTTTTGTGTTTCCAAACTAATGTATTAGGACTTTGACTTGTAGTTGTAGAGTACTCTAGTTTGAAGTTTTTGAAATACTTGGCTCAGCTGATTCTACTTCCTGTGAGATGCGGACATTGATGAAGTTTGTGTACCATCTTCATAGATAAGGGCCAATTGAAAAATAGGAGACTTTTGACTTTTGAGTCTGCACCTTGATCTGTGGTTCATTATACCTTGTAACAAGAGATTAAAGAGAATTTCAACTTATCATCAATTCATTTCCAAAGAAAGTGCATTTGGATGCATTGCTGTCCTTCTGGTGCTTTTTGAGAAAGAGGAAGTAAAGTCATGAGGTAAACATGATGGCTTATAAGATGCTTGTATGCACCTTTCAAAGACAACCATCTATAAGTCTAGTGGTGCAGTTTATCACAAACACTGTTACCCACTTAGGTGATTTGACTCCTGCCCTCTGCACCTCCCACTCTCCTTCCATCTGCTAGGCACAATCATAATGCACCAAAAAGAGGTCAAATGTCCAATTTATACCAAAGGTGTGTGCTTGGATTTGTGATTCCCTCTAGCCCAAAATGTGCAAGACCTCCCTTTAATCTTTCAATCTGTAGATGTGAGAAGATAAGATTATTTTTATGTTCACCATACATCTCTATGATTTTTGAGAGGTACTGAGAAGGTTTTTGAGAGTGGATATTATAGATCAATAATGAATATAGTAGTAGAGTTTCATTGACAAACCAAAAATTGGTATCTGCCTCCACTTGGGAGCACTGAAAGCATGTGCAACTGGTTATTTTCTTTGGCTTGGACAATATTTCTATTTAAAGTCTTCCCATTAAAGTATGAATACTTAAGTGGAGGGGAATGGATTCCCCTGTTATAAACCTTATGAAGACCTTAATTGAGCTCCGGTTTTCCAATTACTGCCATTGAGAAGTGCACTGATGTAAAGCAAGCTGAAATATATTTTACCATTTCAGAGTCAAATCCAAATACTTGAATAATTAAATAGGAACCACTACTTGTATCAATCAAAAAATTTGAACATATCCAATTTGATGAGTACCTCTATTGATTTTGGTGATGAAAAGATTGGGTAATTTTCTGAATTGCTATGATATTGTCATTTATTTGATATCCCTTAACAAAAGCTTATTGAACTAGTGAGCATGTTATTGAGAAGCATGTGTGATAGATGGGCTATGACTTTAGATATGATTTTGTAAGTAATATTGCATGGAAATATGGGTCATAAATCCTCCAGCTTGCAAGTCCTGGGTCATAATGGGAATAAGAAATGACTTGGTTCAATTTATTTGGCATACAATCTGTAGTGATCCACCACTCTGCTAATTTGTATTCATTGGGTTTGTAGGTCTGATTTTTTTTTGTTTATGTTTAGGTTCGTATTTCTTCTTTCTTGTCTTTGAGTTGTTTGCCAATAATGCTAGAAAGGGACTAAAGAGCATATACATAAAGTTGAAACTTCTAATAAACTAATCTACTGAGATAGCTCGAGTAATTACTGAATTTAATAGCCAAAGATGCTTTCTTTGTTACATAATAGATTACATAAGATAGATAACTTACATCAGATTCAAACAAGCCACATCTTATGCTATAGTTTTTACTTACAGCCATACAACATAGTGAATAGTGAATTGCTACAGTACCAAACCCCAAAGAAGTGCACACAACTCTTGAAAGATGAACTTCTCCCACCCAAATTCAGCATGGGAAGCCTTCTAATACAAGGGCTCCCCCTTTTAGAATGATAGCAACCACATAAGAGAGGTGTTTCTTTTCTTTGTGCTGATATAAACCCTCAAGAAAAGGCGGCTGGCTTTAGCTTTTCCAAAACAGCCCCAAAACTCCACAAAAGGTAAGCAACTCCCATGCTAACGTGATTGGAGTCTATGGCAGCCAAAACCACTCAAACAAATGCCCAAAATAACCTACAAACAGCAATATAGGTCTCCAAATAAAGCAACACTATCTAACCAATAGCCTTAAGGTGGTGTTTCACACCCTCAAGCAGCTCAAAAACGAAGAACAAAGCCCCTCCAGGCTTACGCACTACAAGAAATCAAGAAACCCTAGCCTCCTTCCTCCAAGCCACAATCCCAATTTCATTAAGAAAAAATATCAACACATGAAGAGGGTCGAACTTTTCCTTTTGATATTTATAATTTTACATTGAAACACTATTCATTAAAAGTGAGCACTATTCACTTAAGTTATAACTTTTTTCACTTTATGAATGAATAGTAACTGAAAAATATAAAGTGACCCCTTCATTTTGAAGACACATGGTCCCTAGGCCAAGGATAGTGAAATTAAAGGTGAGTATCATTAATTTAAGCACAAGTATCATGCCAAACACAACAATTCACCCTACCACCATACTTCGGAGATCAACACTGCAATTTGACAACCAAGTGCCCATCCAAGTGACCCTCTATCCAAAACCATTAGCCTACGAGGGTCGACATGATAGGATAATCCACTAACGTACACGTGTCTAATTAGAAGGCGACATCATAGTCTGCCCTCCCTGAAATTGCTTGTCCCCAAGCAATCTCAACTCTGGATGTTGTAAAATGTCCTCGCTCTCCCATGTAGCATCCTCTACTGGAAAGTCCTTCCATTTAATTAGGTATTCCCTAATGAATTTTCTCCATAACTGTCTCTCTCTGACATCTAAGATGGCCTCAGGTACTAGAATCAATTTCCCCTCATCATCTAGGGGTGGCAAAGTTTTGGAAGGAACAACACAATGTCCTAATGCCTTCTTTAGGCGTGACACATGAAATACATTGTGTACCCTGCTATCTGCCGGTAAGTCCAACTCATAAGCCATGTCGCCTACCCATCCGATGATCCTGAAGGGTTCGTAGTATCACAGCTTGAGTTTCTCTGCACCACTCTTCCTAAGAGTAGACTGGCAATAGGGCTGTAACATCAAATACACCATATCCCCAACCTCAAAAGAACGTTGAACTCTCCTCTGGCCTGCATACTACTTTTGGTGATTTTGTGCCTTCTAAATGTTCTCTCAGAGAGCTCTCATAATATCTTGGTTCTCCTGTAAAAGATCCCCAGCACTGGGCACTCTACTATCACTCAAAAAAAAATCAAGAAAGCTGGGCACCTCATACCCATATAATGCCATGAATGGGGACATTTGAATTGACATGTGGTGAGTGGTATTATAACAGTACTCACAAAGATGAATCCACTTCACCCACCCCTTTTGAGGTCCTGATATATAGTTTCAGAGATATCCTTTTACCCATTTATTTACAATCTCCATCTGACAATCAGTCTATGGGTGGTATCTGGTGCTCAGAATAAGCTTGGTCCCACAAAGCCTGAATAGCTCCTTCCAGAACTAGATCAAGAACCGACTATCCCTATCGCTGACGATGTTCCAAGGTAGCCCATGCAACCTGAACACCTCACAAAAAAATAATTATGCTACCTATGTAGCTAAATATGTAGCTGCTATCAGAAAGAAATGAGCGTACTTTGCGAGGTGATCGGCGACCACATAGATACAGTCTCTACCCTAGGCTTTCGGCAAGCCCATAATGAAATCCATCAACAAGAATTATCACTTCCTGTCAGGGATTGGAAGTGGTTGAAGTAACCCAATAGGATAGGTGTGCCACTATTTATTATGTTGACAAACATGACACTCTCTGACATATCGAAGGACATCCAACTTAAGTGCCTTCCAAGTGAAACATTCTCGAACCTGCCTGCAATTTCTGAAATACCCTAGATGTTCGACCATCGGTGTATCATGAAAGGCCCTCAATATTATGTTCTTCATCCTTGATCTTGGGGTCAAATAAATCCTCCCTTTGTAAATGATAAGATCATTTACAACTGATTATTTGATATCCTACATCGATCCCTCAACGATGCGAGAAGCCCAAGTGTCTTTGGCATACTTTTCTGTAATTAGATGTCTCCAATTTTATGAAATCTTGACCATGGAGCTCAAATGTGGTCGACGAGATAAGGCATCAACAACAACGTTCTTAGTCCCTTTGACATAGGCAATATCAAAGTCATAGGATTGCAACTTACTAACCCACTTCTGCTGACGATCATTGAGGTCTTGCTGCCCTAGAAAATGTCTCAAGTTGTTATGATCGGTCTTAACACAAAATTTGCTACCCAAAAGGTACATCCTGAATTTGGCCAACGCATGCATGATGGCAAACATCTCCTTGTCATAGATGTTGTAACTTCTCTCTGGTCCTCTTAACTTCCTACTCTCGAATGCTATTGGATGCTTGTCCTGCATAAGGACGACGCCAATCCCTTCACCCGAAGTGTCACACTGAAGCTCAAAGGGTCTATTGAAATCTGGTAATGCAAGTATGGGACAAGAAGTCATTAGTTGCTTAAACTTCTCAAAACACTCCTATGCCTCAGGAGTCCAAACGAATGCCCCTTTCCTTGTTAAGTCCATTAGTGGCATTGCATGACATGTATATCCACTGAAAAATCTTTGGTAGAAGCCACACAAGCCCAAAAATCCTCTAAGCTAAGTAAAATTATTGGGAGTAGTCCACTCAATAATAGCTATGGCCTTGTTAGGATCCATACGCACACCCTTCGCACTAATAATATGGCCCAGGTACAGCAACTCCGTCATACACATATCACATTTTGATTCCTTGGCATACAAGGACTCCCTATCAAGAATACCTAGTACCGTATCCAAATGGGCAGTATGCTCCTCCCAAGTGTTGTTGTATACCAAGATGTCATCAACGAAAACAAGTATGAACCTCCTCAGATGAGACTGGAAGACCCTGTTCATAGTGGATTGAAACATAGCAGGTGCATTGGTCAGCCCAAATGGCATAACCACAAACTCAAAGTGTCCACAATCACAATGAAAGGTTGTTTTCTCAATGTCCTACTCCCTCACACGAATTTGATGATACCCTGATCTCAAGTCTATTTTTGAAAACCAACGGGCACCATGTAGCTCATCTATCAGCTCATCAATCTGGGGGATAGGATACCTATTTTTTATTACCTTTTTATTCAACAATTTGTAATCAATGCACATCCACAAGGTACCATCATTTTTCTTCACTAACATAATGGATGAAGCGAATGGTGACTTACTAGGTCTGATATGTCCCATTGCGAGCAACTTCTTAATAGTTTTTTCTATTTCATCCTTAAGTCGCTTAGGATAAGTGTAAGGTGTGACAATCACGGGTTCAGCACCCTCCTCCAACTCAATGATGTGCCCAATGCCACGGTCTGGTTGTCTACCAGGTGGAATCTCACTAAACACCTTAGCATGTTTAATCCTCAACTCTTGTATGTCTGGATGATAAACTAGGGTTTGTTGCTCCTCTTGTGATGGCATCAACATGCACATTGCTGCCCACTCGATCATGTCGTGTCACATAAGTCTCTCCATTCTACTAAATGATATCATTCTGAAATTGCTATCTCGGATGGCTTTCAACGCATGATTCCTCTCATCCACCTTAAATTTCATCTCCATATCACGAAGGTTAAGGGTAAACTCCCTAATGTCATGATGCCATTTCATTCCTCGAACCATATCAGTGTCTCCCATATTCACCACATGGAAATCTGCCTTAAATTCATAATTATTTAACCACATAAGAAGATCAGAAATCATCCTATCACACTTGAGAGTGTAGCCATTTGCAACCTTCACTCTTATGCCCTCAAATTCTTCAATCTAAATCCCATGCCTCTCAACCAACCTAGTATCAATAAAATTATGCATGGAACCTATATCCAACAATGTAATGATATTTTTCCCAGCTAAGACCCCTCCTATTCTAAAAGAGACCTCTCACTGTATGCTAGTGAGATGTGCTTCTTGAGGTGGTGTTTCACACCCTCAAGCAGGTCAAAAATGAAGAACAAAGCTCGTCCGGGCCTACCCACTGCAAGAAATCAAGAAATCCTAGCCTCCTTCTTCCTCCAAGCCACACTCCCAAGTTCATTAAGCAAAAATCATCAGCACATGAAGAGGGTCAAACTTTTCCTCTTGATATTTATAATTTTACATTGAAACACTATTCATTAAAAGTGAGCACTATTCACTTAAGTTATAACTTTTTTCACTTTATGAATGAATAGTAACTGAAAAATATAAAGTGACCCCTTCAATTTAAAGACATATGGTCCCTAGGCCAAGGATAGTGAAATTAGAGGTGAGTATCATTAATTTAAGCACAAGTATCATGCCAAATGCAACAATTCATCCTACCACCATATTCCAGAGATCAACACTACAATTTGATGACCAAGTGCCCAACCAAGTGACCCTCTATCCAAAACCATTAGCCTACGAGGGTCAGCATGATAGGCTAATCCACTGATGTACAAGTGTATAATTAGAAGGGGACATCACACAATCTTAGTTTTCCTAAAGTCTTTTACCACTGCACAGTAGATCCTATTTAATGGTTTCTCTAAAGACTTGGTAAAATTGCATTGGGAACACACTTTGAATTTATTTTCTTGACCAAATAGAGAATAGATTCATTATTCTCCTTTGAGATCAAGAGAGGATTGTGGGAAAGAATGTGGTCCTAGACTGAGCTTATTATAAAGTCTTTTAGAGTGGAGTATGCTGAAGAAATCCATATACTCAGGAGGTATTTTGTGTGGGTCTTTTAAGACCTATCCGCTTGGAAATTATAATTGAGAGATTGAGTTGATATGGTATTTATTCAACAATGATTATGAATCTATTTCATGTTCGAATCTCCCTCTTTAATCCATACTATTCTTGATTTTTGCTTCCAGTGCGATTCCTCTTACTACCCCAGTAACAAAAGTGTAGTAATGGGATATTCTTCCTTCAACTCCCTGGCTGAATTGGAACATTTTTCGCTAAACCTATTGCTGGAGGGTCCCATATTCAGATTTAACAGGTGCCTAAATTTGAACATATTGCCAATAACATGTTTCATTGCTAAAGTTTACCAGCAGCAATAAAGGAATTTGATTATATTTTCGAAAGACATGACATTTTCTCATTTCTCATCAATGGATTGGCAAGAAGTATACATTTCCATCAGAGTATTAGATTCTACACTTTAAGATCATTAGCCAATTTTTCTCTTCAGGGTAAAATGATCTAATTATTAAAATATTCTTTTAAATTTGAAAATTTGGGTTAAAGCATCCATCTGTCAACCTTATTTCATCATTGTTGAAAGAAAAATTCCCATCCAGTGGTTTCATGATGTACAAGTTTATGGGAATGTTTGTATCTATTAAAGGTACACTCCTTTGTGGGATGAGTTGAGCTTAGGCGGCATCCCCGTACACTCTCACTCAAAAAAATTTGGCCCAAAAGATTTTTAATAGCCTTGTGTTTTTTCTTTTGAAGTTCATCATATACAAGTGCCTTGTTCATATGTGTCACTTGTATGTATACATAGGGTGTTCATTATGGCCTCTTCTCAAGGTTTCTTGCAAATTTTATTTCATTCACCAAATTATCCATGAGCATTTCAATGATGTTTCTCTTTTTTCAAGATGCAACACATACATCCTATATGGATTTGTCTTCCAAATTATGTTGCAGGGATCTGTTGGAAATTTATATAGTATTAATAGTTATATATTAGTACATTTAATATTTATTATATTTATTATATTTATATTAATTTTTTGATTAAATAAAAGAGAACACAAGGGTCCCTTCCATTACAAAATCCTCAAGGCAAAGTCAGATCATAAATTAGTCATGGACGAAACACAAAAGTCTGATAAACTACTAGACTAACGGTAGTAATAGATGAAAAACAAAGAGAGCACTAAAAACAACAGCAAAAGAAACAACAACTAACTGATTGGAGAACTTGCCCAAGTCACAAAGTCTTGACACAGCCTCCTGTTCTTTTAATATCATGTGCAACTTTGCATTCAGAGAATCTGACTCTTCACTGGATTCTTCCACGAAAGCTTTCCCTTTTTTAGAGCTGCCTTTGTAATCCTTATGTAGAAACTTGAAGCTTTTGGTAGTGAAATTGAGGCTTTCTTTGCTCAAATTAATCATATTACTGATCGAGTCCTCCAATTCCTGAAATTTCCTTTTCATTGCAAGCATGCTTTGTGGAAGGACATCCATCTTCTTCCTGTTTATGTAGCAAATTGTACATCTTATATTATAATTTAATATCATTAATATTTATATATTAGTATATAAATATTTATTAAATTAATAGTTAATTTTAATATATATTATATATTAAAATTATTAATATTGGTAAGGTTTATAAATATTTCTGTATATAAAAATACTAAGAAATATGTAGTTTCTGCTGCAAATATGTAATAATTTCCATTATTCTCTATGTCACACCTTGAATAACTGGAAAACCTATAAGAAAATGGATCTTATGATAGATGGATGCACATTCTACTATGAAACTGTTATTTTAGCTTGTGCTGCTCCATAGAATTGTGTAGGAATTTTTTTCTAGCTGAAGGTTATTAGATGCAATATACAATCTACCTCTAATGTTCATGAAAGTTGAACTCTTTCAGGGCGGGTTATTTCTCATTTATTAGCAATTTAAACCGCTATAAGACATGTGAAAATATTTGGAGTTCAAGAAAAAGGCGTGGATATCTTTTGCTGCTTTCGATAAGAAAATGGAGGAATTTGAAACTTTTGTGCTGATGTGGGGAAGAAAATGAGGGATTTTGAAGATTTTGTCTTGCTTTTAGGAAGAGAAAAAAGGATTTTGCAAATTTTGTAACGCCATTGGGAAAGAGAAAGTGTTTTCAACCAGAATGATATTTTCTAGGGAGAAAATTGAGAAATTTGAGCAACAGTGCAGAATTTACAGAGGATTTAGTCCTTTAGAAGAAAAGGCTATTTTTTTCACCATATTTATTTTGCAATAATATAAACATTATTTTCCTAATTTTTCCTTCCACACGATTCAAGAAGAGAGACTCTCCTTTGTGTAGTACATTCTTGCATTTACACATTTACGTTGAAGTTTTTGTATAGACTAATGTTGAGTCTTAAGAAATTACTGCCCTTAGCCTTGTTTTCTTTCTATTCAGCATTTGCAGAGTTGTAGGAGCCCAATTCAAGTTGTCAAGGCCATCCATACAAATTTATGCAGCTATTAGGAGATTCTTCTTGGTATTGCAAATAAAAAATAAGAGTGGACAAATGCAAACAGAAGGTGAAAACATATAGGATGACTTGGTTGTTAGAATAAAGTCTATCTCCATCAATGAAGAGCTCTTACCATGCCACACATGTCATCTTACCCAAGCCCTTCTGATATCTCCAATTTATTCCTCACCTTTTCTAATCTGACATCATTTTCCTACCACGTAGGACAAAGGTTGGTGGAATGTAATTCATAATTTCATTAGAATTAGATGTGGGAAATAATTAATTACAAATCTCTTTAGGTGCTGAAGCAGGTTGGGGAAATGATTTTCAATCGATAGGCTACATATAGCGTGAAATTTGAGCCTGAAAAAAGTTTCATGCCTGCAAACCACTGTTGATTCGTCGGAAAACAAGTTTCACTTGTCGTTTAATGGTAAACAAGCTGCCATTTAATGGTAAAAGCCTCTGAAATCTCACTTATCACATATAAGCCAGATAGATATTGATTTGATACTTGGATGAGAATATTCTATTTCTATTTGCACTATTTTTTTGTCAGTTTGATGACAACTTTCTTCTTTCATTTGCATTGCTTTATGTTTTAAATTTGTATGCAAATATTTCATAATCAGAATTCGCAGTGCATCCATGCACAAACACATACTCTCTAACATATTAACATACATATAGTTTTCTATCGGCATAATCCTTGAACCTTCTTTAGGTGCAAGTGCTATTCATATAACATGGTATGGTTGTTTTTTTGGTCATAGCCTGGGCAACATGCTTCCTAGGTGTATGAGATGAACAAGAGAGATTTTTCATCGTACCTTAAAATATTTTGTTCAAATTTTGTACCCCTTCTCAGCCTGACAACCTAGGAATAAACCTGGCCTTGCCAATTCATCCACATAAAAGTATATTAATGATGTAAAAAAGTTAAAATCATTTTTAGCAAATTATTTGTCTTCATTGCATGTCATCCTTTTATTTTTAATTTCTACTTAATTTCGAACCAATTGTTTTTCCATGCCAAAAATATTTGCCTCTTGGGAAGTCAACAAATGGACCACATGATGTTCAAGGATGACTAGAAAAAAATTTGAGTGTCATTTTATTTTGGTTTCATCCATTCTTTATGCCTAAGTTAGAAGCTTGATTAAAAAATGTATTCTATTGCAGGCATTGTGCAAGTATGCAAGTGGAACTAATCCAGTAACAGGTATCAACACAAGGAAGAGTCTGGTCTATGAAAATACTCGCCATAATGCATATGGATAACCATCTACTCCTTTGTTGAAGCCAGGTATAATTAATTAAAAAAAGTGATTGGGAGGCTAACACTCAAGGATATAATTTGAATAATCTTTATGCTATTTTTTTAAGTTACTCCCTATAACAATAAGGCTAAGTAACTTCTCCATTCTAATTATCCCATCTACGTTTGTTACGATTTCTCTTGTGAATTGTTGTTTTCCTTGCGTCAAGAAAATATCAAAATTGGTTATAGACTCAATTCAACCAAAAAAGTGGGCTGGATAGCTAAATGTATAATTTTAGTTTACAAATGCACATCCAAGTAAGTTTTAGAAAATCCACATTAGAATGTTGTGTTAAGAAATGAGATTTTTCTAATCACAATAAAATAAATTTCATTTTAATTTTTAAAAAATCACTACATTTTATTTGGTGAGAACTTAGTGATAAGTGCCAAGATCAGCTCATTGGGTTGTAAAGAACTCCCTTTTTGAACTGTCAAGCCTAAATTTGAATACTTCAAAGCATAACTTGTAAACCTCATGTCAAAATGATTTTGTGGGCTTAAATATTCCATTTTTCTTTTTGCCTTACAAAAATAAGACATCATCACTTGTGATGGGCTTGTTTAGGCCATGGGGCCCTCCTCTCGCCAACTCTCCCTAAGCCTCCACTACCTCCAAATTCATGATATTTGAAGAAACCCTACCTAAGATCTTAGAACTTGGAACATTTTTGAGATTTACTTTAGAGCCCAACTTATCCATTAAAGGGAAATCCTCAATGCCTTTGTTGTCCACCACATGACTATTCGTGGTCTCCTTGAACAATGCCTTTCATTTTCTTAAATTATACTAAGCTCAAATTTATCCTTCTTTCCCTAGAATTTTTGCTTCTTTTTGAGCATGCAAGCAACAATATAATAGTCAAACTTGTGACACTTTTTGGCATATGATTTAGGCATAATCATACTCAATTTGCTACACCTAATCGTTGTATTTAGAGGACAAGGTGGTTGAAGTTTGAAGCTCTTTATCCACATCAATATCCATAGAATCAAGCAAACAACAATCATTTTTTTGGATTTGGTCATTACATCAAACGTTATGAGCTATCCAAATAAATTAGCAATACCCTTCATAAATTCCAATATTCTAATAGTAATCTTGGGAGCCTAAATCAAACAAGAACCTTTTTAATGCACTCCTTTGGATCAAACCAATTTCCATTTTCTTATGAAGAGCTCTAATTTTTCAAGAAATCAATGACCATACAAGAGGGTCCTTACACAATTCTCATGGTTTGAAAAGGAGAAAAAAAAGAAACCATTAATCAAAGCTCATATCTCTATTTGGCAACAACTTTCATTTCCTTTGAGCCCATCTTCTAATCACATCAATATTGGGTCTAGCACCTAGAAACTTACTTCAATTCTCCTTCAACACTTCTTCTCTGCATACCATTCAAATCTTTGAGATCAAACACACCCCTTGGTTGCAATCCATATACAATCTCAAATGGGCTTTTTCCAACACTTATATTCACAGAATCATTATATGCAAACTCAGCTTGGGGTAGGATTAGATCCCATTACTGTGAGTTCTCCTTTGTCAAGCATATGAGAAGATTCCCAAGGTTTCTATTAACAACTTCAGTCTTTCCATTTGTTTGGGGATGATAGGCAGAGCTAAAGGTCAAGTTTGTTCCCAACTTCTTCCAAAGGGTTCTCCAAAAGT
The DNA here is from genome assembly GCA_007115665.2 of Sequoiadendron giganteum. NCBI lineage: Eukaryota > Viridiplantae > Streptophyta > Pinopsida > Cupressales > Cupressaceae > Sequoiadendron > Sequoiadendron giganteum. Next base: position 493,178,607 of record CM021101.1, read on the forward strand.
GACCTACAAACTTACTATCCCTGTCAGAAATAATTGTCAATGGTAATCTATGAATCTTGAATACCTCCTTGAAAATAACCCTGCAATTTAACAGGCATCATTTTTGCTTTTACATGGTATGAAATGTGTCATTTTGCTAAACAAGTCTACAACAACAAACACACTATCAAATCCTCTTTGAGTTTTGGGTAAACCCAACACAAAATCCATGCTAATGGATTCCCATGGCCTATTTAGGATTGGAAATGGTCGATAAATACCTGCATTTGTTCTACAACCCTTCGCCTTTTGGAAAATAACACACTTTTCAACACAATTTCTGACATCACTATGCATCTTAGGCCAATAGAATACCTTCTTACCTACTCCAAAGTCTTGTCAACACCAAAATGACCCCCTAAGCTGCCACAATTCTTTAATTTAATCAAATTAGTCCACATAGAGAATTTGTGAATACATAACTGAGCACCCTTAAAAAGTAAACCCTCTTGAATCAAGAAATCAAAATTCTCTTCATGCAAAGTGCCACTAAAATGACTACATGAAGCATATAACTGTTTGAAATCATCATCTTCAGCATACATACCTTTCAAGGCATCAATTCCAACACTCTACAACTTAACCTCTTGAATCAACAATGTTATTCTACTCAAATCATCCACCACGTTGTTTGACTACCCCTTTTTGTGCTTTATGGTGAAGGTGTAGCTTTGTAGGTATTTCACCCACTTCACATGTCTGTGGTTGAGTTTGTCTTGGTTGTTTAAGAACTACAAATCATGATTGTCAGTAAAAACAAAAAACTCTTTAGGAAGGAGATAGTGTCTCCACTTCTTCAATGCTTGCACCATGGCATACATCTCCAAATCATAAGATGAATAATTTTTCTTTGCCTCATTGAGTTTCTCACTGAAAAATGCAACAGGTTTTCTCTCTTGGCTCAAGACTGCCTCAATTGCATACCCACTTGCATCACATTCTATTATGAAAACGTTTTTGAAATTAGGCAAGGCTAGGATAGGTTGCTATGCTACCCTTTGTTTCAAATATTGAAAGATTTTTTCTGCCTCATGAGACCATAAAAACCTTTTCCTTTTATCCCCTTTTATTGTGTCAACCATTGGAGCACATATGTGACAAATTCTTCACAATTTTTTTGTAAAAGCTAGCTAGGCCGTGGAAACTTATTACCTCACTGATTGATGTAGGGTGGGCCAATTGAGAATTGCTTCTACCTTAGTAGGATCCATCTTCAAAGAACCTTTTGAGATCACAAAGCCAAGATAAACCAACTCTTCCTTCATGAATTCATACTTCTTCAAATTGATCATCAACTTTTCTTCATTCAACCTCTTCAAAACCATGTCTAAATTCTGCAAGTGTTCCTCTTTAGTCTTACTAAAAACAAGTATATCATCCAAGTAGACAACCACAAACTTAACTATGAAAGGTTTCAGAGCTTCATTCATTAACCTCATTAAATTTCTTGGAGCATCTGAAAGCCCATTTGGCATGACAAACCATTCATATAACCCCTCATTTGTTTTGAAGTAAGTTTTCCACTCATCCCCCTCTCTAATTCTAATTCGGTGGTAGCCACTTTTGAGGTCAATCTTTGAAAAATAACAACCCCTCCTAAACAATCCATCAAATCTTCCATTCTAGGTATGGGGAACCTATACCCTATGGTTATCTTGTTTATTTCCCTTCAGTCGGTGCACATTGTCCTATCTACCCCTTTCTTTGGTGCCAATACAGTAGGAACAACACATCGGCTAAGACTTTCCCTTATTAGGCCTTTGTCAAGGAACTCTTGGATTTTTTTCCTAATCTCTTCATTCTATTGAGGAGTCAGCTTATATGCAGTTTTATTAGGTAGGTTTGCCCCTAGTATAAAATCTATATGGTGGCTCACATCCCTTATTGGTGGCAAAGAACTAGGGACCTCATCTACTACAATGTCTTTGTACTTATTCAACAATTTTTGAACCTTTTTAGGCACATCATCAAGCTTTGTTGTTGTCATGACAGATTTTGGTCTGATAATAATGGCATAACCTTGTCTACCCTCTTCTTTCATGGTTTTCAAAAACTCTTTTTCCCCAACCAACATTATATTTGACCCAACTTGTGTATCTAGACTCTCTTCTTGCAATGGAGTCAGGGTGGATGAAATTCCATCCTTTTCAATCACATAGGTATTTTTCTTCCAATCATGTTTATCTTTTTTTCCAGTGTCTTCCTAAAAAAAAATGACAAACATCCATTGGGATGATGTCACACAAGATTTTTTCTTTGTATCCACCTATATTAAATTCAACCTATGTTTGCTCATTCACTAGGACTTGTTGACCATTATTAACCAGGAGACCTTGTACGAAGTGGAGTGTGAGATTCTTTTCATTTTCAACTTTTCAACCATCTCTAAAGAAGTTAGATTATCTATGGAACCAGAATCAAGAACTTTACACACCTTACCTTGAGATTTGTAGGTGGTTCTAAACAAAGATTTTCTTTGTGGAGGCTCTTTAACCATAGACACTTTCATTAGTGTTCTCCTTATCATCAGAGACTCACCTATTTATGGAGTAGCATGTTGAGATGGAGAGTTGACACTCTCATTATCTTTTTCTTGCAACAATTGTATTCTCCTTTCACCACCATGTGAAGTAGAAGGTTGTTTATTTGGACATTTCCATGCTTGATGGCCAAAATGATTACATTGATAGCATCTCCCTAAGAATGTATTTGACCCTCTACCTTGTCCCCCAAATCCGCCTCTACTATTTGATCTCCTACCTCTGAAACCACCCCTTGATTCTTAGCCCTGCTCTTGATGACCATTTAATTCCCCTTGTGGTTTTTGTGACCGACCTCTTCCTCCAAAGGTTCCTCTACCCCTGAAGCTTCTTCCTTTGCCTCTACTTTGTTTCTCTTGCCTTATCTTCAACCTTTCTTTTGCCTTGACTGCCACTTAAAATCATTCTTCCACCATTCTAGGAGTGGTCAAACTTATCTCATCTTGTATGTTGAACCTTAATCGATTTAGGTACCTTTCTACTTTTTCCACGTCATCCTCATTATGACCTGCTCTAATGCTTAATTTATGAAACTCCTCTATATAATCCATGACAACCATCTCCTTTTGTTTGAGGTTTTGTAATCTTCTAAATGTTTGGATTGCATAATTACTGGGTAGAAATTGACTCTTGATTTTAGCCACCATTTCTATCCCATGAATTGATTTTTTACTTGCTCTTCTTCACCCTCTCTTCCTGCACATAGTTCCACCAAGTTAAGGAAGGGCCTTTCAACTTTGTTTGGAGAATTTCACCTTTTGTTCATCTTCTACCTCCTCATACTCAAAATAGTTGTCAAGTGCATCAATCCAACCTAGCATCTCTTCACTATCCATCTTCCCACCATGCATGGGTAACTCCATATTCACCTTAGGAGTGTCTCCTTTGACAACCTTCATCATATTAACCATTCTCAATTCATTCTGGTACAACTCTTCCTCATCTTGGACTCCCCTTTGAGGGTTTTCATTCCCATCGTTGTCTTTTTCCTCTTTGTCACTTTGGTCTCTAGTGACCATACCTCTCCTTTGGTTTGATTCAAGTGTTGAAAGTTTGGCTAGGACAACTTCACGAGACTCCTTTACCTGTCTCAACTCCTTGGCATTATTTTCTTTCAACTCTCTCACTTCTCTGGCTGTTACATTACTTTTAGGAGGCATCTTTCATTCTTTCAAACTTCTACCTCTTCCACTTCTAGACCTACCTATACTCTGATACCGATTGATGCATAGCAGGGGTGGAGGTTTTCAATTCAATTACAATTGAACAAAATTTTCAACTATGAAACCCTAAATTGGTCCTTTTCTCACAAATCCTTCAAACTTCCTTTAGCACTCCAAACAATCATTTTTCATCATAACTTTCAAAGAAGACTTCAAATCCACAATTGGGTCACGATTTTAGATACCCTTTATGCTCATTTGTAACATATTAAAATGGTTGATAGGTTTTTTTTGTAACAACACTCTCCAATTTTTGTTGTGACACTAGAAAGAGGCCTAATTAGGCTTGTTTTCCAAATCAAATTTTTGAAAGACCTTCAAACTATCAATATTCATTCTAGGGTTTCCTCAAGTCACATGGGGTTTGAAAACACAAATTTGATCCACTGGAACAATTATCCAATCACCTTTTTACGAAACCTTATGTCTACCCTATTCTCCTAAGCCTAATACATAGAGATATTAGGTTGGGGTTTGATCAAATTCGGCCCTTGCTCCATCCCCTGCATCTACAAACCCTAACAACATGAAAAATAACCTAACTACCCCAATTCCACAAATTTTCAGAATTTTCCACTAGTGGAATGGTTCCCTACTTCATGTTTTTGCTTTCAAACCCTCAAAACTAGGGTTTTCTGGCTGCTTTCAGTAAATTATTTCAAACTCATTCCTATCTCAATGAAAAATGATGAAAGTAGAACCAAAAGGCAGCTAATTCAGTCCTTCAATAATTCCAATGTAAACTATATCATTAATAGAAATTACAGAGCTGTACAATTTATTGTAGCAGTAAAAACACAAGATAAAAACATAGAAAACAAAGTTCTTATTGCTTGATCACCAAAGATGTCTCCAAAAACTTCCCTCGAGCTTTTTAAGGCATATTGAAAAATTTACAACTCCAAACCAATAGTTTCAAACTACTTTTCAACTACTTGATGGTTCAACTTGTAATACCCCTCAGTTTTGCTCTTTTGATCGAACAGTGTCCTGTTTGGTTATGCTGTATTTTCAATTAGTGCTTGGACTTTGGTACTCGATTACTTTGATCATTGTCTATAAAGTAATGTGATTGAGATATTTTGATGTGGTGGTAATTCATTCTGATGTTATCATTATGGCATGCTTTAGATTAGCATTGTGAATATTTGAATTAATGATATTTTATGTTTGGATAATATTATTGATGTTAGACTATTCAGTTTGTAACACTGTATTGGTGAAGGGGACGGGATTGCATCACTCGCTTGCGAGCGCCCTGCGATTCCGTGATTCCCTCTTCACGGTGTGTTTTCTATGATGCAAATATGCATGTGGATGTAATCTTTGTTCACATGTTAACAGGTATAGGACATCACTCCACCTGATTTCACGGGGTTGAGCGTGTCCATTGCCAACGACATTTGATTGGGAGATAGTAGCTAGGTTTCTCGTGTCAAGTCATCACCCTAGTCTTGAGTGTGTCGTTAGTTGTAGTCTGGTTCAGTTGTTTTAATATTGTTCTTTTGCCTTGATCTTTTTAATTGCAAATTAGAAAGGTTAAATAAATGGCCTATGCATTAAGTGGTTGATTAAATGAATCTGGTTATAAGGTTAGAGATGTTATTTAATTTATTAATTAATTTAATTTAATTAATAAATAATTTAATCTCGGATTAGATTTATTTTATTAATTTAAATTAATGATGTTGAATTGAATTAAGTTATTCATTTTGAATTAATAGATATTTCAAATTTAAATTAAGTTTGAAAATTGAAAAAAGGGTTTTAATTTCATTTTTGAAAATTTTAAATGTGAAAATTGAAAATTGGAGATATTTTCTGTTTTATTTTTCTGAAAATTAATTATGGTGGTTGAACAGATATTTTTCTTTTTTTTGGCTATTATTTGGATTTTTGGGAAAAATTTAGAGACGATGAAAAATTTGGAAAAATTGAGAAGGAAGAGATGTCTGGTTTTGTGGGTTTTGGATTTGCTTGGAAGAACTGAAATCTGAAGAAGAATCATTGCACCCTTTTGGATCTTCTCAAACTTATGGAAACGAGGTTTTCCTTTTTGTTAAATTAATTTCATTCTGAAAGAATTTGCAACTTTTATTTGTTGTTTGAAAATATTTATAACTTGGTTGAATTTGCAAGAAAAAACCCATCTTGAATTTGGTTTCAAAACTTCCAAAACCTCTGTTGAAAATATTGTTCTTCATGAAAAATTTCAATATGGCTATAATTGTTCGTTTCTAGAAAATATTTGCTCAACTGATTTCATAAATTTGTTAAATTTGCAAATATATATACATATATGTATATGCATATATATTGAAAGTATATATATGTATATACATACATATAAATATACATCTATTTATGTTTGTGTTTCTTTTATTTTGGAATAAAAGAAAAAACCCTACTGAAACCCTGTCAAAAGTATGAATTCTGATTTTTTTAAAAATCCGCAGTTGTTTTTAATTATTTTTAAAAATTAATTTTTTTTAAAAAAGAAGGGTCTATGGGGGCTAGGGGCTTGACCCACAGTTGCCCCCATGGGAGGCGCTATGGGGAGCCACACCTAGCGTGCCCCACACAACCCCCCCTTACCCTGATTCCACCAACGCTGCAGCCCCGCTAGGTGATGGCTGTGTCTAAACACAGCCGCCGCCCCCCTTTGGGGGTGTCGACTATGTTTACACACAGTCGCCCCCATTCATGGGGGTCAGCTGTGTGTAAACACAGCTGGCAAACCCATGTGGGTGGCACGCGGCCCAAAATTGTCACCCACCTTCAAAGAAAAATGCGGCACAAAAACCAACACCTATTTTGACTTTTATTTCAATTTTGGTTTTCTTAAATGTAAAATTAAAATATATTTTAATATTCTTAATATTATTTTTTTATAATATTAAAATATTAATATATTTAAGATAATAAAATATATATTAGTATTTAATATTATATTCATATAATATTAAAATATTAAGATATAGATGTATATCAAAATATTGATTTGATTTAAATATAATTGAGAAAATTATAAATCAAAGTACAATAGTCGAATTAGTGGATGGAGTTTAAAATAATATATTTGGGAAAGAACAATTATTTGATTTCCAAATAATATGTTTAATAGAGAAATTAATTAATGTTTAAATGTTTTATTTTGAAAAGAAGAAATAGATTATTTTGAAAATGGTATGTTTTAACTCGATGAAGTAAATAATTATTTTATTATTTACAAGTAATTGAGGAATTTAAGTTAGTGTGTTCATAATAAGATTATCGATTTTATTTTAAAATGATATATTTTAAATCGAAGGAGTAAAAGTTTATTTTCTTATGATTTGCAAGCAATTAAGAATTAAATATTTGATTCTAAAATAATAGATGAATTAATGGATTTTAAAGTAATATATATATTTTGGAAAAGAGGAAATAGTTATTTATTACGAAACGATATTTTCTAAATGTTTGGAATAAATGTCTATTTTATATTAAATTAAAAGCAATTAGAGAATGAAATAATTGGTGTTTATTTCATCTTGGTCTAGTAGAGACGTCATTCAATCCAGTTTTATTAAATGCAATAAAGTACCGTATGTGAATTAAGAAGTGGATTTAGGAACTCCGAAGTAGACTTAATCCTAATTAAATTGCTTGTTTAAATGTAATTCCTTATGTTATCGCTTTGGGGGAAATTAATTACAAAGGGTTGTTAGGTCTTCCAGATAGGGTTTTAAAGATGTGGGTTGTCGTATCATATGTGAACTTGTTTGGAATGATGAACTAAATGTTTATTTCAGTATTATTTAAAAGCAATTAAGGAATTAAATATTTTGGTTAAATTATCTTCCTTTGTCTAAAGAGGTGTATTAAATCAGTTTCATTAAGACAATAAACTACTGAGTGATATTAGGGAAGTGGATTTAATATATCCAAAATTAAATTATTTCTTTCCAATTGCTTTCGTGATGATTTTCCTCTATGTCGTGTTTGGGGAAATGGATTAATTGTGTCCTTATTATGTAAGTCTTCCAGTGGTTCGGGGTTGGCGCTTTTATGAGGTCAACCATTTGTTATTCCCTTGGTTAGTGCTTGAGTCTTGACAATGTTCTTACCTGGTTTCCATGAATGGGGATTTTTGGTACCTCCTATGGAAGGAGTGGATTATCGGATTTGTGGCTCCTGGTAAGGAGTGGCGTTGTTATCGTTGATACCTATTTTGTTATATTTGGAAGTAATGTATCCATGTTAGAGTTGTAATTGTGATGTACTTGAGTTGTACTTGTGTGGTACATATGGTTAGTTGTGACAGTTTTGCGAAGTTATGTTCTAGCCTTTGTCTAGAGGTAGTTGGTCTTGTCTAGGAATCCTTGTTACTATCTCCTAGCATAGGGGCGGGCCTTTGGGTTCCACTTGGTTGGGTGGTGTGCACCTTAGTCCGTTGGGCTTCCTTTTTGTTTGTGTTGACGAGGTTTCTAGTTGGAGAGCTCATGGGATCCAGTTACTCTTTATGCTTTATTCATTTCAGTTAATCATGTAATTTATTACCCATCTTTTTAATCGAGGTGGAAGTTGTAATATGTAATCATGCTTTTGGATTTACCTCATTCGGGGAATGAGAGTTGTAACCTTATTGTTAAAAGAGACCTTATGGTATCTTTATTTTCTTTGATGAATTTATCATGTATGGAATGTATGTGTTCTTAATTTCATAAGTAATTAAATGTTGTGGTTTCATTTCTCTATTGTGTTTGTGGGTTAATAAGTAATCTCAGTCTCGTAACCTTAGAGGTTGTTGCAATGTGTAGTAAACTTGCATATTAATTATATTCAAAAAAAAAAATTAGTTTGTTTGAGTAGTTAATTGCAACTTCCTCTAGGGTTGCGTGGCGGGGCATTACACAACTTCCCATACATGCCAAAAATGCAAAGTCGCTTGAGCAAGTTTTGCAGCATTTTGCAAAACTTAACAATTTGCCTCAAAACCGACCCCACATGAATTAAAACATAAAAAATTGTCTAAATAGACCTTATTACATCAAAAATGTCTTGATCAAACCAAAACCCAACCTTTACATCTTTTGAGCACATGGGTGCCCCTGCACCAAACAATTGAGGCAACACATTTAGGGAATATGTGTTGCCAACAAACCACTTTGTTTAAGGCACTCCTAGTCAACTGTCATAGATTGCACTTAGAATTTTTTTCTATGGGACTCAAACTAGATATCATAAATTGTTCTTCACATTGCTTTCTTAGCGAAGTGAACCACTTTTCCTCATCTACCTTATCTACCTCCTCTTAGTCTTCTTCAATCCTTGGTGAGGGAAATTTCCCAATTACAAATATTTCCTTGCTTGTGTGCATGTTGAAAATATTTTGGATATTGGAAAATATCACCAATCAATATTTGAAGGGACTTGGTATATTTGGTTTACATGCAAGTGTTGTACATGTTATGCCATCATCCCTTTATACATGGCTTGATGAGCCCAAATATGTTTACTCAACATGCCTCTTTAACATCGAGTTCTTAAAGCCCAAGCAAAGAGTTAACACCTTCCTCTATTTCCACTACAATATGTCTTTCTAACCAGTTTGAAAACAAAAAAATCTCCAAAGCTATACCCAATAGTCCATAAAAAGCACAATCAACAATAAACACTAGATTAACTAGTACTTTATGAAATAAATAGGTGCAATGGCCATCAAGATTAATGCAAAAAGCTCATCCACTAGGGAAAATGATCAATTATCACTCCAAGAGATTCTTTGATACATGTGCTCAACAAAGCATAGTCAGGAATGGTCTTCCTATTATGACCCATAAACAAAAATTATAGAAGCATGCTATGAAAGAATCTGATGAATATGCTCCATAAGAAGATATAATGAAGGATAGTTTTCCCGTCACAAAATCATACCACAAGAAGCCAACTAGAATGTAATTTGTCCAAATTATATGCTAGGGTGGTGTATTTAAAGATTGACCCTAATGGAAATGATTCATCCGAAACACATATATGAATATTAGTTTTAAAAAAATAAATAAATAAAGTATTACGGTTATATATATGGGGGCCCAACCTAGCAACAAATAGAAGATAACAACATAAGGTTACTAACATGCACTATTCACCCTTAACATGGGTATGGTAGAGAACATACATTAACATCCATGTTTATTTCCATAAAGAAACTTATTCAAGCACTACTAGTATAACATGCTACCCTAAATTGTTGTCATTTGAGATAGTAAAAATATAAGACAACTACAACTTCAAGGGAGAAAAATAAATTTACCTAAACAAAAGATGACAATAAGTGATTATATATTCCCATGAGTCATGCCACTAGTAGGAGGCATAGTCATCCAACACTCAAAATCATAATTATATACCCCATTACCAAAAACCAAGGTGATCTCAACTAAAGGTGCAAATGACCTTGCCATATACATAACCCCATGAAGTTTTATCCCATTGATCACTTTCATCCTTCATAGTGCTTATGTGAGCAAACCATTCTCTAGAAGATGCATTGTATAAACACTAGTGATCTCCAATGTGGCATCATGGAAGGACACAATGACATGTTGTATAGCCATCCTCAAATCTTGAAAAAAGTCTTCCAAAATCTGAATATCCACTTGTAGCTCATGAATATTCTCTTGCATTTTATTTATGACCACACTGGAGGCATCTACTAGGGCACATGCTTCTTCCTTTTCCTAGACATGTTTTCACTCCTCTAAGTGAATCTTCTTCAACTTCTACAACACTCAAATCTGCTAGAACCAACAAGTCCAAGATAATTTCCCTTATCACATTATCTACAATAGCTATCTTCAAAATTATGCTTAAATATCATTAGAATCATAGCCCTATACCATGACCAACAATGATATGCTAGTCCATCCTTCCCTAGAATAGGCTTCACTAACTTTAGATTTTCTTCCTCTGTATAGTTGAAAACTTATTTTAAACAATGGTCCATTGTTGGGATATGGCATAGTGGGCCCCTGAATGATTCACCACATGCCATGAAAATTTGATCGTATGCACAAACCAAAAATACGATACCAACACATAGCACTCATTCCAACCATAGATAAACCACCTACACAAACTAGGTTGAGGCCACATGCATTACCTCCTCATGACACATTTATTATAATATTTCCAACGTACCTAACAATGAGATCTTCTATGTTTTAATATGTGTGAGAGGCCAATATCAAAAACCATAAAAGCCTCATGGCTTGATAAACACTTTCCTCCTATTAAAAAACTTGAGGGTGATATACTTCAATGTGAATTAATTCATCCAAATCATGCACCTCCATACTTTAAATCGTAGTGAAATTTGTTTGTCACACAACTTGATTTTCCTTTTAATTAACAAACTTCGTTTGAGACCTATAATAATGTGAAACATGAACATATTCAAAATTGTTCTTCCATTCCATTACTTCTAAAATAACTTTAAATTGCCAATTTGGACAATGGTCTTTGTTAACCACATTTACAACAATTTGGGAAACTCCTATTTTCAATTTCCTATACCCTACCATTTATGTTGCTTTCATACCTAATAATAAAGCTTCCCACTCCATATTGTTATTGGTTTTTATACTTAGCAAATTTTATTTTCCGAGCACAAGGTTTCCTCTAGAGTTTCTGAAAACATATCTAGCTCATGCTAGACTAAGGTTACCTTTGAAGGCATCATCAAAATTCAATTATACCTTACTTCTAGGTGCTTGCCACCTTACTTCTTCCCTACTATTTTTATTCTCTAATATCCATTTAATGGGTAGCATCTAGGAAACTATTATAGCACATTAATTAATTTATATGCAAGTGGACAAAAAGAAAAATTACATTAGCATTGCACAATCATCCTCAAATCATATTGCGCTATTGCGTATTACACACAACCTTATTTCATCACTATTGAATTGGTCCATCTAGGGGCTTGACTAAGGAGAACTTTACCCTCACAATTTAACAAATTTCCCAAAAGTATAGTAAACAACACTTTTTAACAAATTTAGATACCAAAAATTGAGGTGAATAAGTTCCAAACTACATAATTGAGCCATACCACTTTTGCAAGTCTCATGTTTAGATCCATGCATGCATATATAACTTTTGCACATGTAGAAGTAAACTAGAAAGTATACAATTTGATTTATAGTTCATCTATAGGCTCTAAAATCTTGAAACTAGGGAGAATAGATAATTTATACCATTTGTGCAATGGCATCCTCATCAATTTTAGAGCTAAGTACCCACACATTTAATTTATTTAATTGTAACAAGTATTGCTTTCATTTAATTTTTAATAGGTTTTATTATTATTCTTAACTCATTTTAATTAGTTCAATTGTTTGCTTGTTGATTTTATTTATTTAATTTGCCTAGATAAATTTATGTACTGTGATTTATTCTACTTTTTGGGCGAACTAGATGTTCATTCATGACCTAGGGTTTGAACTTAGGTTTGACCTTCTTTCCAATGAGGGCTCAACATTTTATATTCTAATTGTATCCATTTTTATATTTGATAAGGGTTTGAATTGCCCTTATTTTTCTTCCATTATCATTTTTTAACCATGGTTTGGAATTACATTATGACATTTTCCCCACCAACCCACCCTTGGATTATCCATCATCATGGATCCTCATGTCATTTCCTTTAGCTGATATACATACATGAATTTCTGATTTTGATGTGCTCTTATCTTTTGTGGCTTCTAATATTTCCATCCATGTAATGTCCTTATGAATTTTTATATTATGGATGAGGATATGTTGTTTATGGAGGTGTTCTATCTTGTATTTGTTTTTACCTCCTTATAGATCTAGTAAGAGCTTACCATTTTCTTTTATATGCTCTCCTTTCAATTGTCCACAAGCTCCATATTAATCACATCTCCCTTTAATGCTTGTGATTGTGATGAGTATACTCCTAGTAAGATTTTATCTTATATTATCAATACACCTTGTAGGATCAATATTGATGAAGTTACACCTTTGCTTAAACTCAAGACATTGTTACATCTTTTCATGATAGTCCTCTTACATGTCATGATAGTTCTATTTTTGTCTCCATGGATTCATGTTATTTTGATGAGTTTCCTTTTTTTTATATAATATGCTTTATGATGATCTTTCTTTTACATCTCATGTTAGTTCTATGGATACCCATGATATGATTTTACTTATGATATGTTCCTTGATGATAGTTTTCATTATGATGCTAATTTATTAGAATCTCATGACAAGGTTATGAATTGTTCTCATTCATTACATGATGACATCCTTATTCTTTGTGAGGATCAATTACATTGGTGATACTATTGATACATTAACATGTTCAGTCTTTCTTGCTTTCTTACTATGAGTTTTGATGATGATATATTATTGGCTAGTGATTTTACACTTTATTTGAGTGGTAGAACATTATAATGGTTTAATTCATCTTGTTATTCTATAATGTATATGGATTCAATACATGTTTTTGCTAGTTTTTATATCTCTAGCATGTTTGATGATAGTATGGAATTAGCTACACCTTCTCGTGATTTATCTTTTGATGCTTCTCTACACTTATCTCCTACTATCCATATGGATTGTGCATCTACTCATCCTAAATTTCCTACTATTACATTTAATCAAGACATAAATACTTCTCATGCTAATGATGCTTGACAAAGTTATCATACATTTGGACATATATATCAAAATTTAGCTAAAAGTCAAGATGTTACATTGAGACAACCAACTTCTTACCACCTATTATAGTCAATATTCCTCTTACATCTAAGGCAACTAAAGAGTGATATTTTTAAACAACTTCAAAATCAATAATCGAAGATATCTCTTTTGGATTGAGTGTGCCTATCACCTTTATATAAGGATATCATGAAAAAATAAGAAAATATTTGGTCAAATACAAATACCACTCCATAGCTAGTGGCTTATTTGATATAATTCAATGGTCATAAGGAAGATGATGTTATTTAATTTGATGACATACAACTCTTGCATGAGTCAATTATTAATGAAGTTTTTCTTTTACACATTGTGGTGAGATAAGAAAATTGAGTATTAAATGATCCTTGGTTGATAATGGGTCTATTTTAAACATAGGCATTGGGGATTATTTGAAAAAGATAAGTGTGAACATGTCAAAGCTGCAACCATCTAATCTTACTATTAGAGGATTTGAAAATGTTGATAGATCTTTGGGGACAATTAATCTTCCTGTTATAGTTGGCTTACTCACTTTACACACAATAATTAATGTGATGTTGAGAAGGTTATCTTATAAACTTATTTTATGTAATCCATGTTTGCATGCTGAGACTTGTACCTTCTACATTATATAGATGAGTTAAATGTTGGCATAATGGTAAAAAAACCATATAACAGTAGATCCTCCTCTATTTAGTTTTTACCAATTTGTATATTATTTTAAATGGTATAACACATAATCAATTGCTCAAGCATCAAATTACAAAGGAAAACCCCTATCCAATGATAATGTGTTACTTGGTTATCATTAAGGACCACTAGATTTTGTGCCTTGCCATGTTGGAGAGTATTGTGTTGATGTAGAAGAATATAACCCCATCTCTTTACATGAAACCACCTATATATGGGAAAAATCTTAAGGAATATGAGGACAAAAAAACTTGTTTATGTAATAGTGATATAGAAGGTGTTACATCTACTATTGATTCTTCTTCTTTGCCTCCATCACTTGAGAAATTATATGGTCTTGGGTTTAGAACTATGTAGACTCTTTTATAAAGCTAAATATCTTGAAAAATAAATATTTGGTTGACTTGAACCACTAACATTACAAGAAAACAAATAATATAGTATTGGCTACACACTTGGTGATAAGAAACAATGGTTAAAAAAAAAAAAATGCAAAGGAAAACATGTATCTCTAATTCATACTAATTCAAACTTTACTAACACATCTTGTTCATTGATTTATATAGATGATATATTTGACTATGATTAAATAAAAATACAATTAAATAAACATAACACGTCGTCTAATTAACTATGTCATAAGAAATTTACTTAGTAGAAACATAAAATAGATAGAGAATTCATCAATAATCAAATCATCCAATATTATATGTCATCAACATAACCATAATCATTATGTGAGAAACTATAACTCAAGAGAGGCTATTGCAATGATCCCTCCCTTACCTCAATTTGCAACGTATATTAGGTTTGTGTCATATATCTTGATCTTAATCTCAATCTCTTTAACATAGTTGTAGTCATTCCTTGAAGTCTATCTATCTCCTCATGAATTTTAGTCATCTCCAAATACTCAACCTGAAATTCTACTTGTGATGCCACTAGAAGCTAAAGAAACATAGTCATAATTATATTTCCTATTGGAATGAACACAACTACCCTCATCTCTTCCTATGTTAAATTTATTTGTATTCTCTCTCTCTCTCTCTATAATTGTGATAGTAGTTGTTTGTATAATTCCCAATAGTTGTGACTTGATTACCCTTTATTAAACAAAATGTATTCCTTTGATCTTAAAAGAAACTAACCATTTGATGCCACATCAACGCTCAACTACCCATGATGTGAATGCACAAGTAATGGTCTCACCTTTTTTGGGGCCTTTTGGACACCTTGACAAAAATAATGTTGATGTGGCATCATATTTGATGATGTGGCCCTGAAACGAAAGTTATAAGCAAGGGACTTGCCAAGTAAGTTGCTGTAAAAATTTGGGAGTGATTTGAAATTTCCATGTAGGATAATTAGAAGCATGAAGTTAGAGTGCAGAACTACTGGGTCCTCTCCCCTATCTTGCATCTGCACATGGATGATGTCATGCTAACATTATCCCACCTTGCATGCGTCATGATAACGTCACCATTTTTTAAGCTATCAATTCCATCTCATCCCTCTCTAATGACATTATGCTGATGTCACTTGTAGGATTTTATATTTGATTTAGACTTGTTGATGAACTTGGTGTATGCACTTGGATATCGATTTCACGCCTAATCCCAATGGAGCCTCCTCAACTGCATGAAGTTAATGATTGAAGGCACTATGTAAATAGTTTGCAGGTGATTTGATGTGAACTCAATGTCTCCTTAGAGCTGCAAATACACTTTCACTTGAACCTTCCGCATGAACTCGATGGTAATGATTTTCCCATAGATAGCGAGTTGCGGTGACTTAAGGTCATATGAAACTTGTGGAGTTTGTGTTGGTTTTTCGAATATGTTTGCTAAGAGGCCAAGTTTTTGGCTATGGAGTTTTGTGGTGATTTTGGTGGTTGTTGGATGTTGCAAGATTTCTTTCCCATCAAATAAGGGGTTGATTTTTCATAACAAGTAGAAACAAATGGATTGTGACTCCCAAATACCACCATCATTACTCAACCATTTTCAATTACCAAACATCAATTCTTTTGATGCTCCAAATAAGTTTTTTTATCATTTTGGTGTACTTTTAGGTGAAAAGTTATAGCGCCCATGTCTTCATTAAATGTTTACAAAGATATTCCTTTATTTTGTACCTCCAAGACATGATTTGGGTGAGATTTGTATGTAATGTCACTTTTCCTCCTAATGTTGTTTAAGTATTAGCAATGGATTTAATAGATTAAATGTTAATGTTAAGATAATTTATAAGATGTAATGTTACTAAAATAAAGTGAATAACTAATATAAAATAACCAATGTAGCTATAATATATAGTAATTAGACAAGGATTCTAAGGTAAAAAAATTAACATAATAAATTGAATAACACATGTATAATTCATATAGATCAACATCAAAATTATATTCTTAATAAATTTTAGAATAATGGTTTTCAATACTTATCTAAGTAATAGCACTTGGAAAATCCACTCTCACCCTAGGAATATGTTAATGGTATTGGCTCTTGCTATGAAACAATCTAGGAGGAAACAATTCCTTTCAAAATACAACATATTATTGTTCTCTACACAAGTGTTGGTTCAATAGAGCACCGCTTGACACAAGTGCACACCGTGATCTAGAGTAATTATTCAAAATGTATACAACATGCTCTAAAGTAATTAATCAACATGATCCAAAGTAATTTCTCAACATGTATACAACATGCTTCATAATAAATACTCAACATGCACAATAGCCTTGGTCAGGACAATCCTAGATGTACTTTGTACCCTGAGTTGGACACACTTTGTGTTCTCCCTTCTCCAATGCCCATATATCACCAAATAACTTACTTCTTCCTTGAATATTCTTCATTCCTTTTCCAAGTCTCACATGAATTACTTATGGGTTAGTACACCAAGCTGTGACACAAAAATGACCCTTAAGATGCCACTTTTTTTTTTAAATCAACAAAATATGATGTGCCCAAGAAATGAAGATAGTTACGCTCAAAATTTGAAGATGTAGAAAGAAGAAAAGTTGAAGAGCTCCGAGTCTAATTTGTAAGCTAATATTTTTTTTAGAAATTAATGAAGACTAAGGGTTTGAAAAAGGGGGAGGGCAAAAATAGGTCCTATTTTTATCAAAAAAAGTAGCATGGTGTATTATGCCCCCCCTTTTTGATTAACTATTTTTTAGACTTTCAAAAATCCAAATGGTGAGAAATTAGCTAACACCATGTAGTTTTTCCCTATTCTTTTGGCTAATTTTTTAATGAGTATATAATATTTCATGAATTTTCAAAGTGGACACATCCTGAAAAATTTGAAATTTGAGCGTGTCCCCCCTTAATTTTTTGAAAACTAATTGATTTTTTTTTCATCATATGTAGAATGGAGTCTAGTTTAAAAAAATGTAATTTGTTTCACGATTCGATGAATGAGCAAAATTCCATCCTAAAATTAGCACATGTTTGTTTTTGGCAAAAAATAGAGACAATAACAAGAGAAGTTATGGATGAAAACCTTAACTTATTGAAAACATAAAAAATGCCTATATTTAGATAGCTAAGAGATAGCCTAACATCATCATGGTGTTTTTATAAATGTGCATTGAAAGACGTGAAAACGTGATGGTGAGCACAAACAAAAATCTATGAAAATTTGATAAATCTTGAGAAATTCATGTCCATAAGCAGCTCATTTGGAAAGTGCCAAATTAAATCCTGAGAAATCCCAATGTCCCCCTCCCTATCCCCCTCCCCCTCTCCCCCCTCCTTCCTCTCTCACTCTCTCCCTCTATCCACCCAACCCCACCTCTATCCTTCTCCCTCTCTCTCCCCCTTCCCCCTTGCCCCCTCTTCCTTCTCCCACTCCCTCTCCTCCTCTCCTCTCTCCCTCTCCCCCTCTCTCCCCCATCACTCCTCCCTCTATCCCTCTCCCTCCCACTCCATCGCCCCTCCCTCTCTCTCTCACTCCCTCTCCCCCCTCCCCCTCTCCCCTCCCCTCTCCCTTCCCATCCCCCTCTCTCCCTCTCTCTCCCCTTTTCCCCTTCTCTCCCTCTCCATCCCAATCTCCCCCACCCCCTCTCTACTCCTTCCCCTCTCCCACTCACTCCCCCCCTGCCCTCTCCTTCTCTCCCACTCCCCTCTCCTCTCCCTTCTCCCTCCCCTCCCCTTCTCCTCCCCTCTCGGCTCTCCCCTCTCCCCCCACCACTCACCCCTCTATCCCTCTCCCTCTCTCTTCCCTACCACTCTGCTCCCTCTCCTCCCTCCCCTCCCCCTCTCGCCCTCTCCCCCCCCTCTCCCTCTCACCCTCTCCCTCTCCTACTCTCCCTCTATCTCTCACCCCCTTTGTATATATATATTTACAAATATAATATATATACTAATTAATATTTTATAACATATAATTGACTTAAAATTATAATATATACAATAAAAATAGAAAGATATATATGCAAGTACATTTATATAAGCTAAATCAAAACAACACTAATAATTTTCAAAAGAGAAAAGTAGATAATTTGCTTCAATAAATATACAACTCAGCTTTTCTAAGATTTTTTTTTTTTTAAAGATTATAATCATTTTTTCTGATCATTAAAATGTCTGTAGGTTCCTTCTACCTTGCTCTGCCACATTATTGGAACTTAAGAACAAAGAATGTAGTTATCAGTGATAAGCATGTTGTAAAGAATAATTTGTCAGAAATATTGTTCACAGGAGAAAGAAATGCATTAATAGAGTTGCATTAAGCTACCTATTACTACAAACCATAATAAACATGTAAGCCAACGAAAAATGATTTAGAATGCCTCAATGATATGTCATTGAATGGAATACATAGATTGTAGGAGGTTGTTCAATCGCACAAATCCACCTTACCTGTGAATGGTTCAACTTTGAAGTAGAAAGGATAAAATCAATCACTAGTATTCCTATCTTTGATGAAATTTTATTCATAATTTCTAATAATCATAGTCGTCTTTGTAAGAGCCAAAATGTTATGCTTCATACTCTTCTTGAGTCATTAATCTAGAAAGGATGAGATAGCACTATCATCAAAACTACAAAACTACAAAACTTAGACATGTCAACCTCTTTCAAGGAAAAAATATCAATATTACCACAATTGACAACTCCTTTTACACTACTAGAGGCACTACTACCCTCACTAAAAGATACTATCTTCCTTACTTTCAATTTATCTTCAATAAGGTTTTTGAATTTCATCTTCTCTTTTACCAACCTACAAACATATAAGGAAATAACAACAAAAATGACTTCTTTGTAAAATTCAGAAACACCCCTATAAATACCCAATAAAATATGTCTACTTTTAATAACTTCAAATACCATAAGACACATTGAATCATTTACTTATTCATTCTACTTCTTTTTTTGATTTTTTGGGCTAGTCTAGGGTACCCTCCTACTTCTACTTATAACTTGGAGTGCAAGGTTTTTCTCCAAAAATGATTTTTCCCACATAAACCACTCTATTATGGCATACTTTTGCATTTATTTCCTTGTAAGTCTACAATTCTTTTATTTTTTGGCTTAAATACTCATGTAGATTAGTTTAGGGGCATATTTTACACATTGGTTTCCTATGATAGCTATATGGAAAATATGTTTCATAGTTTGAATACCATACCTTTATCTCAATTTGACTTACCTCTACTAACCCATTTCCTTACTAATTTTTATGCTTTGATAATTTTCAATGTCGCTACAATGTTATCCCCCATATTGCGTGTAATATTAGTACTTATTAGGACCATATCTTCCATTAACCTTCCTAATTTTAGATATGCAAATTAATCTAGGTTGTGATAGAGACTCATTTTATAGAAAATGGACATTCACGATAAGGTGAATACACATAATCATATCCCTATAGAGTCCATTATTGTATATGCATGCTTTAGGATTCACATGAATGTTAAAATGGGAGAAAAACATAAAGATGAAATTTGAGTATCTATGTTGTTTCTCATTTACTTTTGTGCCTATTTTGAGGTAATCTCTTAATACATTCTATATCAAACAAGAGTGTGATTGTAAGAGTTATAAAAATTATCCCTTTCCAATTTAATATTAAAAACTCAAATTTTATGGGTTCAATATTTGACATGATTTGA
>CM021101.1:493199001-493229943 GCA_007115665.2 Sequoiadendron giganteum
ACCTTTCTCTCTCCCCCCTCTCTCCCTCCCTCTACCACACTCTCCCCCTTCCCTTCTCCCACTCTATCTCCCTCCCACACCCCCTCTCGATCTCCCCCTTCCAACTCTCCCTTTCACTTTCACTCCTTCCCTCCACTCACCCTCCATCCCTCTGCCTCTCACTCCCCCTTCCCTTCTCCCACTCACTCCCCCCTCTATATCACTCCCACTCCCCCTCTACCCCCTCCCCCTCTCTCCCTCTCCCTCTATCTCTTGCTCCCTTTGTATATATATATTTACAAATATAATTAATTAACCTAAAATTATAATATATATAATAAATATAACTATATATTAATCATTGACCTAAAATTGATGTAATATATACATTAATTGACTCAACTTTTCTAAAAAAAGTTAAAAATCTTAAGATTATCAATCATTTTTTTCTTATAATTAAAATGTGTGGAGATTCCTTCTACCATGCTTTGCCACGTCATTGGAACTTAAAGAACAAAGAAGTTGTAAAGAATAATTTGTGAGAAATATTGTTCGCAGGGAGAAAGAATAATTTTCCATAATCTTAATTTGACTACCATATCTTTAAATCTCATCAAATGGAATACACAGATTGCAGGATATGTACTAAATGAGTTTATTTTAGTGAGCAAATATTGTTCGTAGGAGAAAGAAATGCATTAACAGAGCTGATAAAAGACTCATTTTATATAAATTATTCTTACAGATCCATTTCTTAAAAAGTCAGTGAATATAAAATTCATTTAACAGTTCAAAATATATTTGTTTGAAGAAGAAAAAATGGATCTAACAGTAAGTATCTCAATAATAACGTATATGAAAACAGTCACCCATAAAATCACCGAACCAATAACAACAATTTCCTTTTTTTTTCTTAACTGAATCCTAGCAAGTGAGTTACCTCAAGATTCTTCCCAAATTGCATCCTTCTGTCAACACGTCGATCAAAATCAATGGGCAGATTTTGCAAGAAAGATGTTATGTAGGCTATTGCTTCCATCTTCACAAAAAGCACAAGCTGGTGTAGAACAGAAACTTTGAATTTTAATGCAAATCGTTTTACTTCCATGGATAACTCCCATCAAATATGCAGGCATCTCCTAACTCTAGATAATGCAATACAAGCTACTTCCCTCTCATTTCCACACTAACTTCATACCATGCATTATAATAGAAAAATTCCATTTCATCACAGGAAGGATGAATGTTGGGAATGGTTCCCGAACTTTTGTTTTTCTCCTACCCATTTTCGATGTAATCTTCCAATATGCCAAGTTGCGTCCATTCTTTCTAAAGCCCATACCTACATTGCATTTAAATCTGCATTTCTATCCTCCAAGCTATACGCCATCACCAAGTCATGGAGATGCATGCAGACATATTTATAAAGAATAAGGCCTTTCAGACATGCAAATGCATTAATTTAGAGCAACATGGAACAATTACCAAGATTCAAATTATGCCACCATAATGTGAAAGAAATCATGAAGGTTCAAATCTCATCATTAGTTAACAAAGCCCTACTCAGGAGAAAATCAGAGACATGGCATGGGAAGTGTTTGATAGAATGCCAAAGGTGAATGGATAAAAATGTCCTGAGAACTATTGTTAGAATGCCTCGAATGGAATACAAAGATTGCAGGAGAAAGAAATGCATTAATAGAGCTCCATTTAAATCTGAAAGAAACGCGAAGCACGCCGCGAAGGACATGCCGAGGGTTACACAGGTGGAAATGTAAGAAGACAGCTCAAAGATCGAAAGGAGGCCAAACATCTATACAGCGGCTTAAAGGAAATGTTGACAAAAGAAATTGACTGACCACAAACAAACCTCAAAGATGGACATCCAATTCTAAAAGAAGCTCCAAGCACATGAAACATGCAGTCTCACAGTGCAGGGAAAAGAAGATAAGCTTACCTCAACAGATCATGGAGATCAAGACATAGTGGAAGTGGTAGAGAGCTGAGAATTCGTACTAATCAATCATCTCCATGACAAGAAGAAAAAAGTTAATCGTTGATGGAAGACATAAGCCAACACAAAGTGCATTCAACAGATTTAAACCCAATTTCCTTGAATTCTTCGCGCTGCAACGTCACTCTCTTGAATCTCTTTCGAAGCGCAAGGAGATCTTCCATATACTCTCCCATGATCATCATGCTTGCAATAAAATACAGAGGAATTTGTAGAAATTGAGAACTGTAATGTATTTGAAGAGAATTACAGGATCCTACCGTTATCACTTCCTACCGTTGCCACTTCCTACCGTTGCTTTCTTCTGCTTTTTTCCTAATACAGGTTGTCATTGCATTCATCTCATTTCTTCTTCACTTTATTCGATGGATTCAAAAGATCTCGAGGAAATTTATTTTCCTACGAAGAAATGAAGAAATTTGTGGGGATATGAAGTTTTTTTTGAAAGATATAGGGTTTGAGGAAAAAGTTTAGAATTTTTTTGTGTTTTTAAGGGAGAAGGGAAAAGATTTTCCTTATTTTGGTGGAATGAAACAAAGGATTTTAATTGTGGGCAAATAGAAAATGAAGGATTTTAATTGTTGCAGCAAAAAAATCAAACTATTGTGCATGTATTGGTCAAGAAGCGAAGGATTTTGCTTGTTTTGGTATAGAACGAAGCATTTTCCTTGTGTTGGCCCCAAAAAAGAAGGATTTTGATCCTTTTTTCTTGTTTTTGGGAAGAAGTTGCGATTTGTGAGTAAGAATGAGATTATTCAACAGAAATATGCAGCAATTTAAACCGCTATAGGACATGTGAAAATATTTGGAGTTCGAGAAAAAGGCTTGGATATCTTTTGCTGCTTTCAATAAGAAAATGGAGGAATTTGAAACTTTTGTGCTGATTTGGGGAAGAAAATTAGGGATTTTGAAGATTTTGTCTTGCTTTGAAGAAGAGAAAAAAGGATTTTGCAAATTTTGTGCCGCCATTGGGAAAGAGAAAGTGTTTTCAACCGGAATGATATTTTATAGGGAGAAATTTGAGAAATTTGAGCAACAGTGCAGAATTTTCAGAGGATTTAGTCCTTTAGAAGAAAAGGCTATTTTTTTCACCATATTTATTTGGCAATAATATAAACATTATTTTCCTAATTTTTCCTTCCACACGATTCAAGAAGAGAGACTCTCCTTTGTGTAGTACATTTCTTGCATTTACACATTTACGTTGAAGTTTTTGTACAGACTGTTGTTGAGTCTTAAGAAATTACTACCCTTAGCCTTGTTTTCTTTCTATTCAGCATTTGCAGAGTTGTAGGAGCCCAATTCAGGTTGTCAAGACCATCCATAGAAATTTATGCAGCTATTAGGAGATTCTTCTTGGTATTGCAAATAAAAAATAAGAGTGGGCAAATGCAAACATAAGGTAAAAACATATAGGATGACTTGGTTGTTAGAATAAAGTCTATCTCCATCAATGAAGAGCTCTTACCATGCCACACATGTCATCTTACCCAAGCCCTTCTGATATCTCCAATTTATTCCTCACCTTTTCTAATCCGACGTCATTTTCCTACCATGTAGGACAAAGGTTGGTGGAATGTCATTCATAATCATTAGAATTAGATGTGGGAAATAATTAATTAAAAATCTCTTTAGATACTAAAGCGGGTTGGGGAAATGATTTTCAGTCGATAGGCTACATATAGCATGAGATTTGAGCCTGAAAAAAGTTTCATGCCTGCAAACCACTGTTGAGTCGTCGGAAAACAAGTTTCACCTGTCGTTTAATGGTAAACAAGTTGCCATTTAATGGTAAAAGCCTCCAAAATCTCACTTATCACATACAAGCCGAATAGATATTGATTTGATACTTGGATGAGAACATTCTATTTCTATTTGCACTATTTTTTTGTCAGTTTGATGACAACTTTATTTTTTCATTTGCGTTGCTTTATGTTTTGAATTTGTATTCAAACTTTACATAATTAGAATTTGTAGCGCATCCATGCACAAACACATACTCTCTAACATATTAACATACATATAGTTTTCTATCTGCATAATCCTTGAACCTTCTTTAGGTGCAAGTGCTAGTCATATAACATGGTATGGTTGTTTTTCTAGTCATAGCCTGGGCAACATGCTTCCTAGGTGTATAAGATGAACAAGAGAGATTTTTCACCGTACCATAAAATATTTTGTTCAAATTTTGTACCCCTTCTCAGCCTAACAACCTAGGAATAAACCTAACCTTGCCAATTCATCCACATAGGAGTATATTAATGATTTAAAAAAGTTAAAATCATTTTTACCAAATTATTTTTCTTCATTGCATGTCATCCTTTTATTTTCAATTTCTACTTAATTTTGAACCAATTGTTTTTCCATGCCAAAAATATTTGTTTCTTGGGAAATCGACACATAAACCTCTTGGGAAGTCAACAAATGGACCACATGATGTTCAAGCATGACTAGAAAAAAATTGAGTGTCATTTTATTTTGGTTTCATCCATTCTTTATGCCAAAGTTAGAAGCTTGATTAAAAAATGTATTCTATTGCAGGCATTGTGCAAGTATGCAAGTGGAACTAATCCAGTAACATGTATTAGCACAAGGAAGAGTCTGGGCTATGAAAATACTTGCATAATGCATATGGATCACCATCTGCTCCTTTGTTGAAGCTAGTTATAATTAATAAAAAAAAGTGATTGGGAGGCTAACACTCAAGGACATAATTTGAATAATCTTTATGCTATTTTTTTAAATTACTCCCTATAACAATAAGGCTAAGTAACTTCTCCATTCTAATTATCCCATCTATGTTTGTTAGGATTTCTCTTGCGAATTGTTGTTTTCCTTGCATCAAGAAAATATCAAAATTGGTTATAGACTCATTTCAACCAAAAAAGTGGGTTGGATAGCTAAATGTATAATTTTAGTTTACAAATGCACATCCAAGTAAGTTTTAGAAAATCCACATTAGAATGTTGTGCTAAGAAATGAGATTTTCCTAATCATAATAAAACAAATTTCATTTTAATTTTTAAAAAATCACTACATTTTATTTGGTGAGAACTTAGTGATAAGTGCCAAGATCGGCTCATTGGGTTGTAAAGAACTCCCTTTTTGAACTGTCAAGCCTAAATTTGAATACTTCAAAGCATAACTTGTAAACCTCATGTCAAAATGATTTTTTGGGCTTAAATATTTCATTTTTATTTTTGCCTTACAAAAATAATACATGATCACTTGTGATGTGATTGTTTAGGCCATTGGGCCCTCCTTTCGCTAACTCTCCCCAAGCCTCCACCACCTCCAAATTCATGATATTTGAAGAAACCCTACCTAGGATCTTAGAACTTGGAACATTTTTGAGATTTACTTCAGAGCCCAACTTATCCATTAAAGGTCAATCCTCAAAGCCTTTGTTGTCCACCACATGACTATTTGTGGTCTCCTTGAACAATGCCTTTCATTTTCTTAAATTATACTAAGCTCAAATTTATCCTTCTTTCCCTAGAATTTTTGCTTCTTTTTGAGCATGCAAGCAACAATATAATAGTCAAACTTGTGACACTTTTTGGCATATGATTTAGGCATAATCATACTCAATTTTCTACACCTAATCATTGTATTTAGAGGACAAGGTGGTTGAAGTTTGAAGCTCTTTATCTACTTCAATATCCATAGAATCAAGCAAACAACAATCATTTTTTTGGATTTGGTCATTACATCAAACGTTATGAGCTATCCAAATAAATTAGAAATACCTTTCATAAATTCCAATATTCCAATAGTAATCTTGGGAGCCTAAATCAAACAAGAACCTTTTTAATGCACTCCTTTGGATCAAACCAATTTCCATTTTCTTATGAAGAGCTCTAATTTTTCAAGAAATCAATGACCATACAAGAGGGTCCTTACACAATTCTCATGGTTTGAAAAGGAGAACAAAAATAAACCATTAATCAAAGCTCATATCTCTATTTGGAAACAACTTTCATTTCCTTTGAGCCCATCTTCTAATCACATCAATATTGGGTCTAGCACCTAGAAACTTCCCAATAAGAGCATTTTCTAGCCTAAATGATCTTTCAAAAATTGAATTAGGGACCCTAAGAAGAATGCTCTTGCCATCTATAATAGGAACCAAGGAGGAGGACAACATAGGAGTGAAACATGACTTACTTTGAATCACCATTTCCTAGTATTTTTTACCTTCCCTCTAGCACAAAGGTTGCAACCTCTTAGTTACCTTAGCACTACCAAGATCTTGAACCTCCTTGGTGCCAATAATATCCCCTATTGTCATACCTAATGAGCTTAAAAACATTTAAAATCTTGGCTAGAGAGAGGAGGGCAATCACATGCCAAATTGCAAGACATATCCTTCAACCCAAAGTTAGTGCCAATGAGGGCATGAACATGAGAGATAGTCTATAACATGTACAAACATAGGGAGGAGAAAACCATGTTTCAATCCTTGTTTCAAAGTAGAGCAACATAATTTTTTAGCTCATTAGTTGATACAACAATGATGTAGAATAGGGGTGGAGGTTTTCAATTCAATCACAATTGAACAAACCTTTCAACTATGAAACCCTAACTTGGTCCTTTTCTCACAAATCCTTCAAACTTCCTTGTAGCACTCCAAACAGTGATTTTTCATCATAACTTTCAAAGAAGACTTCAAACCCACAATTGGGTCACCATTTCATATGGCCTTTAATGCTCATTTGTAACATATCAAAATGGTTGATAGGTTTGGTTTGTAACAACACCCTCCAATTTGTGCTACTATGCTGGAAAGAGGCCTAATTATGCTTGTTTTCCAAAACAACTTTATGAAATCCCTTATCCAAACTATCAATCTTCATTCTAGGGCTTTCCTCAAGTCACACACAATCTTAAAAAAGAAATTTCATCCACTGGAACAATTATCCAAACACCTTTTTACCAAACCTTATGTCAAACCTATTCTCCTAAGCCTAATACATAGAGATATTAGGCTAGGGCTTGATCAAATTCAGTCGTAACTCCATCCACTACATGTAGAAATCCTACCAACATGAAAAACAACCTAACTACCCCCATTCCACCAATTTTCAGAATTTTCCACCAGTGGAATCATTCCCTACTTCATGTTTCCCTCAAAACTAGGATTTTCTGTTTGCTTTCAGTAAATTGCTTCAAACTCAATCCTATCTCAATGAAAAATGGTGAAACTAGAACAAGAAGGCGTTCATTAATTCAATAATTCCAATGCAAATTATATCATTAATAGACAGTACAAAGTCGTACAACCTACTATAGCAGAAAAAACACAAGATAAAACATAGAAAACAGAGTTGTTCTTATTGCTTGATCACCAAAAATGTCTCCAGAAACTCGCCTCAATCTTTTGAAGGCATATTTAAACATTTACAACCCCAAACCAACGGTTTCAAAGTCCTTTTCAACTACTTGATTGTTCAAATTCCCATACATGCCAAAAATGCTTTGCAAAACTTAACATTTTTCCTCAAAATCAACCCCACATGAATAAAAACATCAAAAATGGTCTAAATAGACCTTATTACATCAAAAATGTCTTGATCAAACCAAAAACCCAACCTTTACATCTTTTGAGCACATGGGTGCCCTGCACCATACTCCTAGACAAAACAAATCTCAAGTTCCACTTGAGATCAGATCTTGAATTGTGGCTCCATGCTTCTTGATGTCTTCCTTTTTCATCTAGGTGGTATCCTCCATTGGAAGGCCTTGCCACTTCACTAGGTACTCATTGTACACATTGTTCCTTGTTCTTTTAGCTTCCTTTGTGTCAAAGATACATTCAAGCTTCAATGGTTGACTTGGTGGTAAGTCTTTGATCCAATCTTCATTTGGAAATTTTGATGTACCTGCATATTCACCTGCAATCATAGGTCCTTTAAAAGGATATAGGTTAGAAACATTAAAAATTGGAGAGATAGCCACTCCAAGAGGGATTTTTATCTCATAGCCATTTTCTCCAAATTTGTGGACCACCCTACATGGCCCAATCTTCTTCATTTGCAACTTTGAATAATTTATTTTTCGTAGCCATTCTTTCCTCAAATGAGCTAATACCAAGTCCCCCACATTGAAATGAACCTCTCTCCTTTTCAAGTCCGCATGTTTCTTGTATTTATCCACACTTTTTTGAAGGTTCTCCCTAGTTTGCTGATGTATATCTTTCATAGACACTGCAAACAATTCTCCTTCAACACTTCTTCTCTCTATACCATTCAAATCTTTGAGATCAAACACTCCCCTTGGTTGCAATCCATATACAATCTCAAATGGGATTTTTCCAACACTTATGTTCACAGAGTCATTATATGCAAACTTAGCTTGGGGTAGGATTAGATCCCATTGCTATGAGTGTTCCTTTCTCAAGCACATGAGAAGATTCCCAAGGATTCTATTGACAACTTCAGTCTGTCCATTTGTTTAGGGATGATAGGCAGAGCTAAAGGTCAAGTTTGTTCCCAACTTCTTCTAAAGGGTTCTCCAAAAGTGACCCACAAACTTACTATCCCTGTCAGAAATAATTGTCAATGGTAATCTATGAATCCTGAATACCTCCTTGAAAATAACCCTGCAATTTAACAGGCATCACTTGTGCTTTTACATGGTATGAAATGTGTCATTTTGCTAAAAAAGTCTACAACAGCAAACACACTATGAAATCCTCTTTGATTTTTGGGTAAACCCAACACAAAATCCATGCTGATGGATTCCCATGGCCTATTTAGGATTGCAAATGGTCGATAAAGACCTACATTTGTTCTACAACCCTTCGCCTTTTGGAAAACAACACACTTTTCAACACAATTTATGACATCACTATGCATCTTAAGCCAATAGAATACCTTCTTACCTACTCCGAAGTCTTTTCAACACCAAAATGACACCCTAAGCTGCCACAATTCTTTTCTTTAATCAAATTAGTCCTCATAGAGAATTTGTGAATACATAACTGAGCACCCTTAAAAAGTAAACCCTCTTGAATCAAGAAATCAAAATTCTCTTCATGGAAAGTGCCACTAAACTGACTACATGAAGCATATAACTATTTGAAATCATCATCTTCAGCATACATACCTTTCAAGGCATCAATTCCAACACTCTACAACTTAACCTCTTGAATCAACAATGTTATTCTACTCAAATCATCCACCACCTTGTTTGACTACCCCTTTTTGTACTTTATGGTGAAGGTGTAGCTTTGTAGGTATTCCATCCACTTCACATGTCTGTGGTTGAGTTTTTCTTTGTTGTTTAAGAAGTACAAATCATGATTGTCAGTAAAAACAAAAAACTCATTAGGAAGGAGATAGTGTCTCCACTTCTTCAATGCTTGCACCATGGCATACATCTCCAAATCATAAGATGAATACTTTTTCTTTGCCTCATTGAGTTTCTCACTGAAAAATGCAACAGGTTTTCTCTCTTGGCTCAAGATTGCCCCAATTGCATACCCACTTGCATCACATTCTATTGTGAAAACTTTTTTGAAATTAGGAAAGGCTAGGATAGGTTGCTATGCTACCCTTTGTTTCAAATATTGAAAGATTTTTTCTGCCTCATCAGACCATACAAACCTTTTCCTTTTATCCCCTTTTATTGTGTCAACCATTCAAGCATATATGTGACTTAAATTCTTCACAATTTTTTTGTAAAAGCTAGCTAGGCCATTGAAACTTATTACCTCATTGACTAATGTAGGGTGGGCCAATTGCGAATTGCTTCTACCTTAGTAGGATCCATCTGCAAAGAACCTTTTTAGATCACAAAACCAAGATAAACCAACTCTTCTTTCATGAATTCACACTTCTTCAAATTGATCATCAACTTTTCTTCATTCAACCTCTTCAAAACCATGTCTAAATTCTGCAAGTGTTCCTCTTTAGTCTTACTAAAAACAAGTATATCATCCAAGTAGACAACCACAAACTTAACTATGAAAGGTTTCAGATCTTCATTCATTAACCTCATAAAATTTCTTGGAGCATTTGAAAGCCCAAATTGCATGACAAACCATTCATATAACCCCTCATTTGTTTTGAAGTAAGTTTTCCACACATCCCCCTCTCTAATTCTAATTTGGTGGTAGCCACTTTTGAGGTCAATCTTTGAAAAATAACAACCCCTCCTAAACAATCAATCAAATCTTCCATTCTAGGTATGGGGAACCTATACCCTATGGTTATCTTGTTTATTTCCCTTGAGTCGCACATTCTCCAATCTCCCCCTTTATTTGGTGCCAATACAGTAGGAACAACACATGGGCTAAGACCTTCCCTTATTAGGCCTTTGTCAAGGAACTCTTGGATTTTTTCCCTAATCTCTTCATTCTATTGAGGAGTTAGTTTATATGCAGTTTTATTAGGTAGGTTTGCCCCTAGTATAAAATCTATATGGTGGCTCACATCCCTTATTGGTGGCAAAGAACTAGGGAGCTCATCTACTACAATGTCTTTGTACTTATTCAACAATGTTTGAACCTTTTTAGGCACATCATCAAGTTTTTTTGTTGTCATGATAGATTTTGGTCTGATAATAATGGCATAACCTTGTCTACCCTCTTCTTTCATGGTTTTCAAAAACTCTTTTTCCCCAACCAACATTACATTTGACCTAGCTTGTGTATCTAGACTCCCTTCTTGCAATGGAGTCAGGGTGGATGAAATTCCATCCTTTTCAATCACATAGGTATTTTTCTTCCAATCATGTTTATCTTTTTTGTCATACTGTCAATGTCTTCCTAACAAAAAATGACAAACATCCATTGGGATGATGTCACACAAGATTTTGTCTTTGTATCCACCTATATTAAATTCAACCTATGTTTGCTCATTCACTAGGACTTGTTGACCCTTATTTAACTAGGAGACCTTGTATGAAGTGGGGTGTGAAATTCTTTTCATTTACAACTTTTCAACCATCTCTAAAGAAATTAGATTATCTGTGGAACCAGAATCAACAACTTTACACACCTTACCTTGAGATTTGCAGGTGGTTCTAAACAAAGATTTTCTTTGTGGAGGTTCTTTCACCATAGGCACTTTCATTAGTGTTCTCCTTATCATCAGACACTCACCTATTTATGGAGTAGCATGTTGAGATGGATATTTGACACTCTCATTATCTTTTTCTTGCACCAATTGTATTCTCCTTTCACCACCATGTGAAGTAGAAGGTTGTTTATTTGGGCATTTCTATGCTTGATGGCCAAACTGATTACACTGATAGCATTTTCTTGAGAATGTATTTGACCCTCTACCTTGTCCCCCAAATTTTCCTCTACTATTTGATCTCCTACCCCTGAAACCACCCCTTGATTCTTAGCCCTGCTCTTGATAACCATTTAATTCCCCTTGTGGTTTTTGTGACTGACCTCTTCCTCCAAAGATTCCTCTACCCCTAAAGCTTCTTCCTTTGCCTCTACTTTGTTTCTCTTGCCTTATCTTCAACCTTTCTTCTACCTTGACTGCCACTTAAAATCATTCTTCCATCGTTTTAGGAGTGGTTAGACTTATCTCATCTTGTATGTTGAACCTTAACCGATTTAGTACCTTTCTACTTTTTCCACGTTATCCTCATTATGACCTCCTCTAATGCTTAATTTATGAAACTCCTCTATATAAGCCATGACACCCATGTCCTTTTGTTTGAGGTTTTGTAATCTTCTAAATGTTTGGATTGCATAATTACTGGGTAGAAATTGACTATTGATTTTAGCCGCCATTCTATCCCATGAATTGATTTTTTACTTACTCTTCTTCACCCTCTCTTCCTACACACAGTTCCATCAAGTTAAGGCAGGGCCTTTCAACTTTGTTTTGGAAAATTTTACCTTTTTTTCATCTTCTACCTCCTCATACTCAAAATAGTTGTCAAGTGCATCAATCCAACCTAGAAATCTCTTCACTATCCATCTTCCTACCATGCATGGGTAACTCCATATTCACCTTAGGAGTGTCTCCTTTGACAACCTTCAACATATTAACCATTCTCAATTGATTTGGGTCCAACTCTTCCTCATCTTGGACTCCTCTTTGAGGGTTTTCATTCTCATCATTGTCTTCTTCCTCTTTGTCACTTTGGTCTCTAGTGACCATACCTCTCCTTTGGTTTGATTCAAGTGTTGAAAGTTTGGCTAGGACAGCTTCATGAGACTCCTTTACCTATCTCAACTCCTTGGCATTCTTTTCTTTCAACTCTCTCACTTCTTTGGCTGTTACATTACTCTTAGGAGGCATCTTTCCTTCTTTCAAACTTCTACCTCTTCCACTTCTAGACCTACCTATACTCTGATACCAATTAATGTAGAGCAGGGGTGGAGGTTTTCAATTCAATCACAATTGAACAAAATTTTCAACTATGAAACCCTAACTGGTCCTTTTCTCACAAATCCTTCAAACTTCCTTTAGCACTCCAAATAATCATTTTTCATCATAACTTTCAAAGAAGACTTCAAATCCACAATTGGGTCACCATTTCAGATACCCTTTATGCTCATTTGTAACATGTTAAAATGGCTAATAGGTTTTTTTTTGTAACAACACCCTCCAATTTTTGCTGCGACACTAGAAATAGGCCTAATTAGGCTTGTTTTCTAAATCAACTTTTTGAAATACCTTCTCCAAACTACCAATATTCATTCTAGGGTTTCCTCAAGTCACATGGGGTTTGAAAACACAAATTTGATCCACTAGAACAATTATCCAATCACGTTTTTACGAAACCTTATGTCTAACCTATTCTACTAAGCCTAATACTTAGAGATATTAGGCTGGGGCTTGATTAAATTCGGCCCTAGCTCCATCCCCTGCATCTACAAAACCCTAACAACATGAAAAATAACCTAACTACCCCAATTCCACCAATTTTCAGAATTTCCCACCAGTGGAATGGTTCCCTACCTCATGTTTTTGCTTTCAAACCCTCAAAACTAGGGTTTTCTTGCTGCTTTCAGTAAATTGTTTCAAACTCACTCCTATCTCAATGAAAAATGATGAAAGCAGAACCAAAAGGCAGCTAGTTCATTCCTTCAATAATTCCAATGTAAACTATATCATTAATAGAAAGTACAAAGCTATACAATTTACTGCATCAGTAAAAACACAAGATAAAAACATAGAAAACAGAGTTGTTCTTATTGCTTGATCACCAAAAATCTCTCCAAAAACTTGCCTCAAGCTTTTCAAGGCATATTGAAAAATTTACAACTCCAAACCAATGGTTTCAAACTACTTTTTAACTAATTGATGGTTCAACTTGTAATACCCCTCCGTTTTGCTCTTTTGATCGAACAGTGTCCTGTTTGGTTATGCTATATTTTTTTTTAGTGCTTGGACTTTGGTACTCAATTACTTTGATCATTGTCTATAAACCGATGTGATTGAGATATTTTGATGTGGTGGTAATTTATTCTGATGTTATCATTATAGCATGCTTTAGATTAGCATTGTGAATATTTGAATTAATGATGTTTTATGTTTGGATAATATTATTGACGTTAGAATCGTCAGTTTGTAACACTATATTGGTGAAGGGGACGGGATTGCATCACTCGCTTGAGAGCGCCCTGCGATTCTATGATTCCCTCTTCACGGTGTCTTTTCTATGATGCAAATATACATGTGGATGTAATCTTTGTTCGTAGATTAACAAGTACAGGACATCGACTCCACCTGATTTCACGAGGTTGAGCATGTCCATTGCCAACGACATTTGATTGGGAGATAGTAGCTATGTTTCCCATGTCAAGTGATCACCCTAGTCTTGAGTGTGTCGTTGGTTGTAGTCTGGTTCAATTGTTTTTATATTGTTCTTTTGCCTTGATCTTTTTAATTGCAAGTTAGAAAGGTTAAATAAATGGCCTATGCATTAAGTGGTTGATTAAATGAATCTAGTTATAAGGTTAGAGATGTTATTTAATTTAATTGAATTAATAAATAATTTAATCTCGGATTAGATTTATTTTATTAATTAATTAAATTAATGATGTTGAATTGAATTAAGTTATTCATTTTGAATTAATAGATATTTCAAATTTAAATTAAGTTTGAAAATTGATAAAAGGGTTTTAATTTCATTTTTGAAAATATTGAATGTGAAAATTGAAAATTCGAGATTTTTCTATTTTTGTTTTCTGAAAATTAATTATGGTGGTTGAATGCATATTTTTCTTTTTTTGGCTATTATTTGGAATTTTGGGAAAAATTTAGAGAGGATGAAAATTTGGAAAAATGGAGAAGGAAGAGATGTCTGGTTTTGTGGGTTTTGGATTTGCTTGGAAAAACTGAAATCTGAAGAAGAATCATTGGACCCTTTTGGATCTTCTCAAACTTATGGAAACTGGGTTTTCCTTTTTGTTAAATTAATTTCATTCTGAAAGAATTTGCAACTTTTATTTGTTGTTTGAAAATATTTATAACTTGGTTGAATTTGCAAGAAAAAACCCATCTTGAATCTGGTTTCAAAACTTCCAAAACCTCTGTTGAAAATATTGTTCTTCATGAAAAATTTCAATATGGCTATAATTGTTCGTTTCTAGAAAATATTTGCTCAACTGATTTCATAAATTTGTTAAATTTGCAAATATATATACATATATGTATATGCATATATATTGAAAGTATATATATGTATATACATACATATAAATATATATCTATTTATGCTTGTGTTTATTTTATTTTGGAATAAAAGAAAAAACCCTATTGAAACCCTGTCAAAAGTATGAATTCGGATTTTTTTAAAAATCCGTAGTTGTTTTTAATTATTTTTAAAAATTATTTTTTTGTAAAAAGAGAAGGGTTTGTGGGGGTTGGGCACTCGATGCACAGTCGCCCCCATGGGAGGCACTGTGGGGAGCCACGCCCAATGTGCCCCACGCAACCCACCCTTACCCCACTTCCACCGCCGCCATAGCCCCGCCGGGGGACGGTTGTGTCTAAACATAGCCGCCGCCCCCCTTTGGGGGTGTTGACTGTGTTTACACACAGTCGCCCCCATTCATGGGGGTCGGCTATGTGTAAACACAGCCGACCGACCCATGTGGGTGGCGTGCGGCCCAAAACAGTCGCCCACCTTCAAAGAAAAATGTGGCACGAAAACTAACACACGTTTTGACTTTTATTTCAATTTCGGTTTTCTTAAATGTAAAATTAAAATATATTTTAATATTCTTAATATTATATTTTTATAATATTAAAATATTAATATATTTAAGATAATAAAATATATATTAGTATTTAATATTATATTCATATAATATTAAAATATTAAGATATAGATGTATATCAAAATATTGATTTGATTTAAATATAATTGAGAAAATTATAAATCAATGTGCAATAGTCGAATTAGTGGATGGAGTTTAAAATAATATATTTGGGAAAGAACAATTATTTGATTTATAGATAATATGTTTAATAGAGAAATTAATTAATGTTTAAATGTTTTATTTTGAAAAGAAGAAATAGATTATTTTGAAAATGGTATGTTTTAACTCGATGAAGTAAATAACTATTTTATTATTTACAATTAATTGAGGAATTTAAGTTAGTGTGTTGATAATAAGATTATCGATTTTATTTTAAAATGATATATTTTAAATCGAAGGAGTAAAAGTTTATTTTCTTATGATTTGCAAGCAATTAAGAATTAAATATTTGATTCTAAAATAATAGATGAATTAATGGATTTTAAAGTAATATATATATTTTGGAAAAGAGGAAACAATTATTTATAATGAAACGATATTTTCTAAATGTTTGGAATAAATGTCTATTTTATATTAAATTAAAAGCAATTAGAGAATGAAATAATTGGTGTTTATTTCATCTTGGTCCAGTAGAGATGTCATTCAATTCAGTTTTATTAAATGCAATAAAGTAGCATATGTGAATTAAGAAGTGGATTTAGGAAATCCGAAGTAGACTTAATCCTGATTAAATTGCTTGTTTTAATGTAATTCCTTATTATGATATTGCTATCAGGATTCAACCATGTAGTTTTCGAGTCAAACTCATTGACCCGTGATTCATGAGTAGTGGTTCACAAGAACCCATCTCTCATGATAATGAATGATCCACTTAGCACTCATTGCATCTAGGTGATGCTCGCAGAGGTGAAGCATTGGTCTGTCTGAGGAGGTCACCCATCCTAGTACTGCTCCAGCTCAAGCACACTTAACCACAGAGTTTCCCCCAAGGTTAAGCCTACCTAGCTTCTACCCCATTTGTAAAACCTTCAGCAAGTGTTATGCCTTATGAACCATTCATTATAGAGCCCCTTTAGCTCATCAATTGATAAGTAGGAGGTTTCTTCCACGGCATGTCAAATTATGATATTGCTATCAGAATTCAACCATGTAGTTTTCGAGTCAAACTCATTGACCCATGATTCATGATTAGTGGTTCACAAGAACCCATCTCTCATGATAATGAATGATCCACTTAACACTCATTGCATCTAGGTGATGCTCACAGAGGTGAAGCATTGGTCCATCCCGGGAGGTCACCCATCCCAGTACTACTCCAGCTCAAGCGCGCTTAACCACAGAGTTTCCCCCAAGGTCAAGCCCACTTAGCTTGCTACCCCATTTGAAAAACCTTCAACAAGTGTTATGCCTTATGAACCATTCATTATAGAGCCCCTTTAGCTCATCAATTGATAAGTAGGAGGTTTCTTCCACAGTATGTCAAATTATGATATTGCTATCAGGATTCAACCATGTAGTTTTCTAGTCAAACTCATTGACCCATGATTCATGAGTAGTGGTTCACAAGAACCCATCTCTCATGATAATGAACAATCCACTTAGCACTCATTGCATCTAGGTGATGCTCACAGAGGTGAAGCATTGGTCTGTCCCGAGAGGTCACCCATCCTAGTACTACTCCAGCTCAAGCGTGGTTAACCACGGAGTTTCCCCCAAGGTTAAGCCCACTTAGCTTGCTACCCCATTTGCAAAACCTTTAGCAAGTGTTATGCCTTATGAACCATTCATTATAGAGCCCCTTTAGCTCATCAATTGATAAGTAGGAGGTTTCTTCCACAGCATGTCAAATTATGATATTGCTATCAGGATTCAACCGTGTAGTTTTCAAAAGGGTTGTTAGGTCTTCTAGATAGGGTTTTAAAGATGTGGGTTGTCATATCATGTGTCAACCTATTTGGAATGATGAAGTAAATGTTTATTTCAGTATTATTTAAAAGCAATTAAGGAATTAAATATTTTGGTTAAATTATCTTCCTTTGTCTAAAGAGGCGTATTAAATTAGTTTCATTAAGACAATAAACTACTGAGTGATATTAGGGAAGTGGATTTAATATATCCAAAATTAAATTATTTCCTTGCAATTGCTTTCATGATGATTTTCCTCTATGCCGTGTTTGGGGAAATGGGTTAATTGTGTCCTTATTATGTAAGTCTTCCAGTGGTTGAGGGTTGTCACTTTGTGAGGCCAACCGTTTGTTATTCTCTTGGTTAGTGCTTGAGTCTTGACAATGTTCTTACCCGGTTTCCATGAACGAGGATGTTTGGTACCTCCTGTGGAAGGAGTAGATTATGGGATTTGTGGCTCCTGGTAAGGAGTGGCATTGTTATCGTTGATACCTCCAGAGTTGGAGTGAGTTCTTTTTATGCTTCCTCCTAGAGTTGGAGTGGTTGTGATGTCTTGTTGTACGCAATTGGGTTTCCGTTGTGATTGGTTATGTCTGGTTTGTTGTCAAGTAGAAGAATGACTTCTATTAGGGGCCAGAGCTGTGAGAGGTAAACTAGGTAACCTTTGGAGGTAGTTTATTCAAGTGATAACCAAAGTAGTGTAATCCATGTCAGTAATGTTATGGTGTACTTGTAGTTGGTACTTGATTGTTATGTGTATGGTTTTCTTAACATACTTGTTTTGTTATTTCTGGAAGCAATGTATCCATGTTAGAGTTGTACTTGTGATGTACTTGAGTTGTACTTGTGTGGTACATATGGTTGGTTGTGACAATTTGGCTCAATTATGTTCTAGTCTATGTCTAGAGATAGTTGGTCTTGTCTAGGAATCCTTGTTACTATCTCCTAGCATGGGGGGCGGGCCTTTGGGTTCCACTTGGTTGGGTGGTGTGCACCTTACTCTGTTGGGCTTCCTTTTTGTTCATGTTGATGAGGTTTCGAGTTGGAGAGCTCATGGGATCCATTCACTCTTTATGCTTTATTCATTTTAGTTAATCATGTAATTTATTACCCCTCTTTGTAATCGAGGTGGAAGTTGTAATATGTAACCATGCTTTTGGATTTACCTCATTCATGGAATGAGAGTTGTAACCTTATTGTTAAAAGAGACTTTATGGTATCTTTATTTTCTTTGATGAATTTATCCTGTATGGAATGTATGTGTTCTTAATTTTATAAGTAATTAAATTTTGTGGTTTCATTTCTCTATTGTGTTTGTGGGTTAATAAGTAATCTCAATCTCGTAACCTTAGAGGTTGTTGCAATGTGTAGTGAACCTGCATATTAATTATATTCAAACAAAAAAATTAGTTCACTTGAGTAGTTAATTGCAACTTACTCTAGGGTTGTGTGGCAGGGCATTACACAACTTCCCATACATGCCAAAAATGCAAACTTGCTTGAGCAACTTTTGCAATATTTTGCAAAACTTAACAATTTGCCTCAAAACCGACCCCACATGAATTAAAACATCAAAAATTGTCTAAATAGACCTTATTACATCAAAAATGTCTTGATCAAACTAAAAACCCAACCTTTACATCTTTTGAGCACATGGGTGCCCCTGCACCAAACAATTGAGGCAACACATTTAGGGAATATGTGTTGCCAACAAACCACCTTGTTTAAGGAACTCCTAGTCAACTATCATAGATTGCACTTAGAATTTCTTTTAATGGGACTCAAACTAGATATCATAAATTGTTCTTCACATTGCTTTCTTAGTGAATTCAACCAATTTTCCTCATTTACCTTATCTGCCTCCTCTTAGTCTTCTTCAATCCTTGGTGAGGGAAATTTCCCAATTACAAATATTTCCTTGCTTGTGTGCATGTTGAAAATATTTTGGATATTGGAAAATATCACCAATCAATATTTGAAGGGACTTGGTATATTTGGTTTACATGCAAGTGTCGTACATGTAATGCCATCATCCCTTTATACATGGCTTGATGAGCACAAATATGTTTACTCAACATGCCTCTTTAACATCGAGTTCTTAAAGCCCAAGAAAAGAGTTAACACCTTCCTCTATTTCCACTACAATATGTCTCTCTAACCATTTTGAATCCAAAACAATCTCCAAAGCTATATCCAATAGTTCATAAAAAGCACAATCAACAACAAACACTAGATTAACTAGTACTTTATGAGATCAATAGGTGCAATGGCCATCAAGATTCATGCAAAAATCTCATCCACTAGGGAAAATGATCAATTATCACTCCAAGAGATTCTCTGATACATATGCTCAACAAAGCATAGTTAGGAATGGTCTTCCTATTATGACCCATAAACAAAAATTATAGAAGCATGCTATGAAAGAATTTGATGAATATGCTCCATAAGAAGATATAATGAAGGATAGTTTTCCCATCACAAAATCATACCACAAGAATCCAACACATAGTTTAATGTTGAAAACTTCTAAGCTAAAATGGTTTTATAAATAAACTTTGAAATTATACTAGCACAAAATTTTGACTAGGAATACGATAAATTATATAAGTAATATAATTTATTTTAAATTGTATGAAGTTTTTGTAATAATTTGTAAAACAAATTAGAATATCACATTTATTTTCTTGGAAACAATATAATGAATCTTTTCACCTCTTATAACAAGAAGCACATTGCAAAAATTTTCTAATAATAAAATACTTTCTCTACAAGAAAATTCCAAGCACTAAATCTTTAGTGAATTCTATATAAAAAAAAAAACAAGAGGCACAAAGTTGAGAAACAAGGAAATATCTAAGTTAATCTTACAGTTTGAATTTGGAGATAGATTATGATTTTACATATTTATTATTGTAATGGTGAAAATTGCATGGCTTGCCTCTTTTATTTTATTTTTTGGCCCACAATAAGTAGGTTATCCTTAAATGCATCAACCAGTGCATAAGATGGCATTTTTTGTATGAATTGAAGTGGGAAAATGAAATCATCATATCCCAATTGCAACATGATATGCCCTAGAAATTAATCCTGACCTCAATCCCTAGTTTTATCAATTGCTATCTTGGTTTAGGTACATGACTGCAAAAATAATGTGGTTCAACTTTGTGCTTGTGGATTTGAACCCCAAAATTCTTAAATTCAAAATTTTGTTGCCATTTCCATTTGACCATTGTGATCCAACTAAAATGTAATTTGTCCAAATTATATGCTAGGTTGGTGTATTTAAATATTGAACCTAATGGAAATGATTCATTTGAAACACATATATGAATATTAGTTTTTAAAAAAAAAGTATTAGGGTTATATATATATGGGGGCCCAACCTAGCAACAAATAGAAGATAACAACATAAGCGTACTAACAGGCACTACTCACCCTTAACATGGGTATGGTAGAGAACATACATTAACATCCATGTTTATTTCCATAAAGAAACTTATTCAAACACTACTAGTATAACATGCTACCCTAAATTGTTGTCATTTGAGATAGTAAAAATATAAGACAGCTACAACTTCAAGGGAGAAAAATAAATTTACCTAAACAAAAGATGACACTAAGTGATTATATATTCCCATGAGTCATGCCACTAGTAGGAGGCATAGTCATCCAACAGTCAAAATCATAATTATATACCCCATTACCAAAAACCAAGGTGATCTCAACTGAAGGTGCAAATGACCTTGCCATAGACATAACCCCATGAAGTTTTATCCCATTGATCACTTTCATCCTTCATAGTGCTTATGCGAGCAAACCATTCTCTAGAAGATGCATTGTATAAACACTAGTGATCTCCAATGTGGAATCATGGAAGGACACAATGACATGTTGTATAGCCATCCTCAAATCTTGAAAAAAGTCTTCGAAAATCTGAATATCCACTTGTAGCTCATGAATATTCTCTTGCATTTTATTTATGACCACACTGGAGGCATCTACTAGGGCACATGCTTCTTCCTTTTCCTAGACACGTTTGTACTCCTCTAAGTGAATCTTCTTCAACTTCTACAACACTCAAATCTGCTAGAACCAACAAGTCCAAGATAATTTCCCTTATCACATTATCTACAATAGCTATCTTCAAAATTATGCTTAAATATCATTAGAATCATAGCCCTATACCATGACCAACAATGATATGCTAGTCCATTCTTCCCTAGAATAGGCTTCACTAACTTTAGATTTCCTTCCTTTGCATAGTTGAAAATTTATTTTAAACAATGGTCCATTGTTGGGACATGGCATAGTGGGCCCCTGAATGATTCACCACATGCATTGAAAATTTGATCATATGCACAAACCAAAAATAGGATACCAACACATAGCACTCATTCCAACCATAGATAAACCACCTACACAAACTAGGTTGAGGCCACATGCATTACCTCCTCATGACACATTTATTATAATATTTCCAACGTACCTAACAATGAGATCTTATATGTTTTAATATGTGTGAGAGGCCAATATCAAAAACAATAAAAGCCTCATGGATTGATAAACACTTTCCTCCTATTAAAAAACTTAAGGAGGGTGATATACTTCAATGTGAATTAATTCATCCAAATCATGCACCTCCATACTTTAAATCGTAGTGAAATTTGTTTGTAACACAACTTGATTTTACTTGTAATTAACAAACTTAGTTTGAGACCTATAATAATGTGAAACATGAACATATTCAAAATTGTTCTTCCATTCCACTACTTCTAAAATAACTTTAAATTTCCAATTTGGACAATGGTCTTTGTTAACCACATTTACAACAATTTGGGAAAATCCTATTTTCAATTTCCTATACCCTACCATTTATGTTGCTTTCATACCTAATAATAAAGCTTCCCACTCCATATTGTTATTGGTTTTTAGACTTAGGAAATTTTATTGTCTGAGCACAAGGTTTCCTCTAGAGTTTCTGAAAACATATCTAGCTCATGCTAGACTAAGGTTACCTTTGAAGGCATCATCAAAATTCAATTATACCTTAATTCTAGGTGCTTGCCACCTTACTTCTTCCCTACTATTTTTATTCTCTAATATCCATTTAATGGGTAGCATCTAGGAAACTATTATAGCACATTAATGAATTCATATGCAAGTGGACAAAAAGAAAAATTGCATTAGCATTGCACAATCATCCTTAGATCATATTGTGCTAATGCGTATTACACACAACCTTATTTCATCACTATTGAATTGGTCCATCTAGGGTTTGACTAAGGAGAACTTTACCCTCACAATTTAACAAATTTCCCAAAAGTATAGTAAACAACACTTTTTAACAAATTTAGATACCAAAAATTGAGGTGAATAAGTTCCAAACTACATAATTGAGCCATATTATTTTTGCAAGTCTCATGTTTAGATCCATGCATGCATATATAACTTTTGCACATGTAGAAGTGAACTAGAAAGTATACAATTTGATTTATAGTTCATTTATAGGCTCTAAAATCTTGAAACTAGGGAGAATAGATAATTTATACCATTTGTGCAATGGCATCCTCATCAATTTTAGAGCTAAGTACCCACACATTTAATTTATTTAATTGTAACAAGTATTTCTTTCATTTAATTTTTAATAGGTTTTATTATTATTCTTAACTCATTTTAATTAGTTCAATTGTTTGCTTGTTGATTTTATTTATTTAATTTGCCTAGATAAATTTATGTACTATGATTTATTCTACTTTTTGGGCGAACTAGATGTTCATTCATGACCTAGGGTTTGAACTTAGGTTTGACCTTCTTTCCAATGAGGGCTCAACATTTGATATTCTAATTTATCCATTTTTAGATTTGATTAGGGTTTGAATTGCCCTTATTTTTCTTCCATTATCATTTTTTGACCATGGTTTGGAATTACATTATGGCATTTTCCCCACCAACCCACCCTTGGATTATCCATCATCATGGATCCTCATGTCATTTCCTTTATCTAATATACATACATGAATTTATGATTTTGATGTGCTCTTATCTTTTGTGGCTTCTAATGTTTCCATCCAAGTAATGTCCTCATGAATTTTTATATTATGGATGAGCATATGTTGTTTATGGAGG
The DNA here is from genome assembly GCA_007115665.2 of Sequoiadendron giganteum. Lineage (NCBI taxonomy): Eukaryota > Viridiplantae > Streptophyta > Pinopsida > Cupressales > Cupressaceae > Sequoiadendron > Sequoiadendron giganteum. The sequence continues at coordinate 493,222,266 of CM021101.1, forward strand.
TGTTTTATCTTGTATTTGTTTTTACCTCCTTATAGAGCTAGTAAGAGCTTACCATTTTCTTTTATATGTTCTCCTTTCAATTTTCTATAAGCTCCATATTAATCACATCTCCCTTTAACACTTGTGATTGTGATGAGTATACTCCTTGTAATATTTTATCTTATATTATCAATACACCTTGTAGGATCGATATTGATGAAGTTACACCTTTGCTTAAACTCAAGACATTGTTACATCTTTTGATGATAGTCCTCTTACATGTCATGATAGTTCTATTTTTGTCTCCATGCATTCATGTTATTTTGATGAGTTTCCATTTTTTATATATAATATGCTTTATGATGATCTTTATTTTACATCTCATGTTAGTTCTTTGGATACCCATGATATGATTTTACCTATGATATGTTCCTTGATGATAGTTTGCATTATGATGCTAATTTATTAGAATCTCATGACAAGGTTATGAATTCTTCTCATTCATTACATGATGACATCCTTATTCTTTGTGATGATCTATTATATGGGTGATACTATTGATACATTAACATGTTCAGTCTTTCTTGCTTTCTTACTATGAGTTTTGATGATGATATATTATTGGCTAGTGATTTTACACTTTATTTGAGTGGTAGACCATTATAATGGTTTAATTCATCTTGTTACTCTATAATGTATATGGATTCAATACATGTTTTTTTTAGTTTTTATATCTCTAGCATGTTTGATGATAGTATGGAATTAGTTACACCTTCTTGTGATTTATCTTTTGATGCTTCTCTACACTTCTCTCCTACTATCCATATGGATTATGCATCTACTCATCCTAAATTTCCTAATATTACATTTAATCAAGACATAACTACTTCTCATGCTAATGATGCTTCACAAAGTTATCATACAATTGGACATATATTTCAAAAGCTAGCTAAAAGTCAAGATGGTACATTGAGACAACCAACTTCTTACCACCTAATATAGTCAATATTCCTCTTGCACTTAAGCTTACATCTAAGGCAACTAAAGAGTGATATTTTTAAACAACTTCAAAATCAATAATCGAAGATATCTCTTTTGTATTGAGTGTGCCTATCACCTTTATATAAGGATATCATGAAAAAATTAGAAAATATTTGGTCAAATACAAATACCACTCCATAGCTAGTGGCTTATTTGATATAATTCAATGGTCATAAGGAAGATGATGTATCTCTAATTCATAGTAATTCAAACTTTACCGACAAATCTTGTTCATTGATTTATATAGATGATATATTTGACTATGATTATGGGATTTATTTTAGCACATTGATTGATTTAAATTATGAGTATTTCATTATGACATACAATTTCGTTTATTACTAAGTTATGTGTGTGTGTTGATTATCGATGAAAAATCATTTTTATATGCATACCAATATATAGCAAACACCATATAGAAAAATAAAAATACAATTAAATAAACATAACACGTCGTCTAATTAACTATGTCATAAGAAATTTACTTAGTAGAAACATAAAATAGATAGAGAATTCATCAATAATCAAATCATCCAATATTATATGTCATCAACAAAACCATAATCATTATGTGAGAAACTATCACTCAAGAGAGGCTATTGCAATGATCCCTCCCTTACCTCAATTTGCACACTATATTAGGTTTGTGTCATATATCTTGATCTTAATCTCAATCTCTTTAACATAGTTGTAGTCATTCCTTGAAGTCTATCTATCTCCAAATACTCAACCTGAAATTCTACTTGTGATGCCACTAGCAGCTAAAGAAACATAGTCAGAATTCTATTTCCTATTAGAATGAACACAACTACCCTCACATCTTCCTATGTTAAATTTATTTGTATTCTCTCTCTCTCTCTATGTATCTGACACCCCCTCCACTTGAATCTTTTCCTTCCCTTATAATGCCACATCCATCTCTTTGGACTATGTCCACTTCTAGCTATAGTGTGACATACTCTACCATGACAATTGTATGAGTCTCTTGGACTTGAATAACTAGATAAAAAGGGGAGAGAACCAATAACATATGCATGATCACAAAATATGCACTAGTGTTACTTGTATGTCATGGGTCATTGATATGTCATAGCAACAATCAAATTATTCCACTAATTGAAGGTACTTGTAGGTCATATGTAGTCCATATGTAAGGACATTTATCATAAGACATCTTGAAAGTTTTACTAAAAGGGAAAACCATTTGAAATATTAGTTGTTACATGCTTAGATCATCTTCCTCATCCCTACCTATGTTGTGATGGGGTTGTATCCATTGGTGCCTCTCCATCTCCCTCACCACTTATTTCTTTTTATATCTCACCTAATCCTCCTCACATATCCTCCTCTTTTTGTCTCCAATAGATATAATAGTGGGGCATGTCCTTTATTAGTAATTTCTATATATAACTATAACCCCCACAACAACCCATAGTAACTCATTGACATCATCGCCATCTATAGGTGCATGAGTAGTAAAGAATGGGCTATTTAACTCCCATGGATCAAATGGAAGGAGTTGTGTCTCCTATATATATAATTCTCAAGGCTACAACATGTTAGAATTTTTGTGGGTGGATGAAGCCCAATAGTTGTGACTTGATTACCCTTTATTAAACAAAATGTATTCCTTTGATCTTAAAAGAAACCAATCATTTGATGCCACATCAACGCTCAACTACCCATGAGCTGAATGCACAAGTATTGGTCTCACCTTTTTTGGGGCCTTTTTGGACACCTTGACAAAAATAATGTTGATGTGGCATCATATTTGATGATGTGGCCCTGAAACAAAAGTTATAAGCAAGGGACTTGCCAAGTAAGCTGCTGTAAAAATTTGGGAGTGATTTGAAATTTCCATGTAGGATAATTAGAAGCATGAAGTTAGAGTGCACAACTACTGGTTCCTCTCCCCTATCTTGCATCTGCACATGGATGATGTCATGCTAACATTATCCCACCTTGCATGTGTCATGATAATGTCACCATTTTTTAAGCTATCAATTCCATCTCATCCCTCTCTAATGACATTATGCTGATGTCACTTGTAGGATTTTATATTTGATTCAGAATTGTTGATGAACTTGGTGTATGCACTTGGATATCGATTTCACGCCTAATCCCAATGGAGCCTCCTCAACTGCATGAAGTTAATGATTGAAGGCACTATGTAAATAGTTTGCAGGTGATCCGATGTGAACTCAATGTGTCCTTAGAGGTCAAAATGCACTTGCACTTGAACCTTAGGCATGAACTCGATGGTAATGATTTTCCCATAGATAGCGAGTTGCAGCGACTTAAGGTCATATGAAACTTGTGGAGTTTGTGTTAGTTTTCGAATATGTTTGCTAGGAGGCCAAGTTTTTGGCTATGGAGTTTTGTGGTGATTTTGGTGGTTATTGGATGTTGCAAGATTTCTTTCGCATCAAATAAGGGGTTGATTTTTCATAACAAGTAGAAACAAATGGATTGTGACTCCCAAATACCACCATCATTACTCAACCATTTTCAATTACCAAACATCAATTCTTTTGATGCTCCAAATAAGTTTTTTTATCATTTTGGTGTAGTTTTAGGTGAAAAGTTATAGTGCCCATGTCTTCATTAAATGTTTACAAAGATTTTCCTTTATTTTGCACCTCCAAGACGTGATTTGGGTGAGATTTGTATGTAATGTCACTTTTCCTCCTAATGTTGTTTAAGTATTAGCAATGGATTTAATAGATTAAATGTTAATGTTAAGATAATTTATAAGATGTAATGTTACTAAAATAAAGTGAATAACTAATATAAAATAACCAATGTAGCTATTATATATAGTAATTAGACAAGGATTCTAAGGTAAAAAAATTAACATAATAAATTGAATAACACATGTATAATTCATATAGATCGACATCAAAATTATATTCTTAATAAATTTTAGAATAATGGTTCTCAATACTTATCTAAGTAATAGCACTTGGAAAATCCACTCTCACCCTAGGAAGATATTAATGGTATTGGCTCTTGCTATGGAACAATCTAGGAAATCTAGGAGGAAACAATTCCTTTCAAAATACAACATATTATTGTTCTCTACACAAGTGTTGGTTCAATAGAGCACCGCTCGACACAAGTGCACACCATGATCTAGAGTAATTATTCAAAATGTATACAACATGCTCGAAAGTAATTACTCAACATGATCCAAAGTAATTTCTCAACATATATACAACATGCTTCATAATGAATACTCAACATGCACAATAGCCTTGGTCAGGACAATCCCAGATGTACTTTGTACCCCGAGTTGGACACACTTTGTGTTCTCCCTTCTCCAATGCCCATATATCACCAAATCACTTACTTCTTCCTTGAATATTCTTCATTTCTTTTCCAAGTCTCACATGAATTACTTATGGGTTAGTACACCAAGCTGTGACACAAAAATGACCCTTAAGATGCCACTTTTTTTTTTAAATCGACAAAATCTGATGTGCCCAAGGAAATGAAGATAGTTACGCTCAAAATTTGAAGATGTAGAAAGAAGAAAAGTTGAAGTGCTCCGAGTTTAATTTGTAAGCTAATATTTTTTTTTGAAATTAATGAAGACTAAGGGTTTCAAAAAGGGGGGGGACAAAAATAGGTCATGTTTTTATCAAAAAAAGTAGCATGGTGTATTATGCCCCCCCTTTTTGATTAACTTTTTTTTAGAATTTCAAAAATCCGAATGGTGAGAAATTAGCTAACACCATGTAGTTTTTCCCTGTTCTTTTGGCTAATTTAATAATGAGTATATAATATTTCATGAATTTTCAAAGTGGACACATCCTGAAAATTTGAAATTTGACCGTGTCCCCCCTTAATTTTTTGAAAACTAATCGATTTTTTTTTCATCATATGTAGAATGGAGTCTAGTTTAAAAAAATGTAATTTTTTTCACGATTCAATGAATGAGTAAAATTCCATCCTAAAATTAGCAAATATTTATTTTTGGCAAAAAACAAAGACAATAACAAGAGAAGTTATGGATGAAAACCTTAACTTATTGAAAACATAAAAAATGCCTATATTTAGATAGCTAAGAGATAGCCTAACATCATCATGGTGTTTTTATAAACATGCATTGAAAGATGTAAAAACGTGATGGTGAGTACAAACAAAAATCTGTGAAAATTTGATAAATCTTGAGATATTCATGTCCATAAGCAGCTCATTTGGAAAGTGCCAAATTAAATCCTGAGAAATCCCAATCTCCCCCTCCCTATCTCCCTCCCCCTCTCCCCCCTCCTCCCTCTCTCACCCTCTCCCTCTCTCCATCCAACCACCCCTCTATCCCTCTCCCTCTCTCTCCCCCTTCCCCCTTCCCCCCTCCCACTCACTCCCCCTGCCCCCTCTTCCTTCTCCCACTCCGTCTCCTCCTCTCCTCTCTCCCTCTCCCCCTCTCTCCCCCACCACTCGCCCCTCTATCTTTCTCCCTCCCACTCCATCCCCCCTCCCTCTCTCTCTCACTCCCTCTCCCCCCCACCTCTCCCCCCCTTCTCCCTTCCCATCCCCCTCTCTCCCTCTCCTCTCACCCCTTTTCCCTTCCCTCCTCTCCATCCCAATCTCCCCTCCCCTCCCCCTCCCCCTCTCCCTCTCACCCTCTCCCTCTCCCACTCTCTCCCCTTCCCACTCTCCCTCTATCTCTCACCCCCTTTGTATATATATATTTACAAATATAATATATACACTAATTAATATTTTATAACATATAATTGACTTAAAATTATAATATATATAATAGAAATAGAAATATATATATATGCAAGTACATTTATATAAGCTAGATCAAAACAACACTAATAATTTTCAAAAGAGCAAAGTAGATAATTTGCTTCAATAAATATACAACTCAACTTTTCTAAGAATTTTTATTTTTTTTAAATATCATTTTTTCTGATTAGTAAAATATTTGTAGGTTCCTTCTACCTTGCTCTACCACATTATTGGAACTTAAGAAAAAATAATGTAGTTATCAGTGATAAGCATGTTGTAAAGAATAATTTGTCAGAAATATTGTTCATAGGAGAAAGAAATGCATTAATACAGTTGCATTAAGTTGCCTATTACTAGAAACTATAATAAACATGTAAGCCAATGAAAAATGATTCAGAATACCTCAATGATATGTCATTGAATGGAATACATAGATTGCAGGAGGTTGTTCAATAGAACAAATCCACCTTACCTGTGAATGGTTCAACTTTGAAGTAGAAAGGATAAAATCAATCACTAGTATTCCTATCTTTGATGAAATTTTATTCATAATTTCTATTAATCATAGTCATCTTTGTAAGAGCCAAAATGGTATGCTTCATACTCTTCTTGAGTCATTAATCTAGAAAGGATGAGATAGCACTATCATCAAAACTACAAAACTACGAAACTTAGACATGTCAACCTCTTTCAAGGAAAAAATATCAATATTACCACAATTGACAACTCCTTTTACACTACTAGAGGCACTACTACCCTCACTAAAAGATACTATCTTCCTTACTTTCAATTTATCTTCAATAAGGTTTTTGAATTTCATCTTCTCTTTTACCAACCTACAAACACATAAGGAAATAACAACAAAAATGACTTCTTTGTAAAATTCAGAAACACCCCTATAAATACCCACTAAAATATGTCTACTTTTAATAGCTTCAAATACCATAAGACACATTGAATCATTTACTTATTCATTCTACTTCTTTGTTTGATTTTTTGGGCTAGTCTAGGGTACCCTCCTACTTCTACTTATAACTTGGAGTGCAAGATTTTTCTCCAAAAATTATTTTTCCCACATAAACCACTCTATTATGGCATACTTTTGATTTATTTCCTTGTAAGTCTACAATTATTTTATTTTTTGGCTTAAATACTCATGTAGATTAGTTTAGGGGCATATTTTACACATTGGTTTCCTATGATAGCTATGTGGAAAATATGTTTCATAGTTTGAATACCATACCTTTATCTCAATTTGACTTACCTCTACTAACCCATTTCCTTACTAATTTTTATGCTTTGATAATTTTCAATGTCGCTACAATGTTATCCCCCATATTGTGTGTAATATTAGTACCTAGTAGGACCATATGTTCCATTAACCTTCCTAATTTTAGATATGCAAATTAATCTAGGTTGTGATAGAGACTCATTTTATAGAAAATGGATGTTCACGATAAGGTGAATACACATAATCATATCCCTATAGAGTCCATTATTGTATATGCATGCTTTAAGATTCACATGAATGTTAAAATGGGAGAAAAACATAAAGATGAAATTTGATTATCTATGTTGTTTCTCATTTACTTTTGTGCCTATTTTGAGGTAATCTCTTAATACATTCTATATCAAACAAGAGTGTGATTGTAAGAGTTATAAAATTATCCCTTTCCAATTTAATATTCAAAACTCAAATTTTATGGGTTCAATATTTGACATGATTTGATGAATAATTCTAAATAATTCTACTAGAAATAAGGGCACATCAAGATATTCATTTGACATCATTTTCTATTGTCTAACTATATGTCATCATCCATCTCACTCAACTTCTAAAATATAATTATCAATTTAACAACTCTCAGCACACATTTTATTACCCTATAATATTGTCCTAATAAATTTTTTAATTTTA
>CM021101.1:493230043-493446150 GCA_007115665.2 Sequoiadendron giganteum
CTACCTCTCCCCCTCTCCTTCCCCCTCCTACTCTCACTCCCACTTCCCCCTCTCTCTCTCCTCTCCCACTCCCTTTCTCTCCCTCCCTCCTCTCTCCCTCTCTCTCCTACTCCCACCTCCTCTCCCACTCCTACTCCCACTCCCACTCTCCTCCCTCTCTCCTCTCCTTTCTCTCCTACTCCCACCTCCTCTCTCTCTCACTCCCCTTTCCCCCCTCCCTTTCTCTCCCTCCCCCTACCTTTCTCTCTCCCCCCTCTCTCCCTCCCTCTACCACTCTCTCCCCCTTCCCTTCTCCCACTTTATCTCCCTCCCACACCCCCTCTCGATCTCCCCCTTCCAACTCTCCCTCTCACTTTCTCTCCCTCCCTCCACTCACCCTCCATCCCTCTGCCTCTCACTCCCCCTTCTATCTCACTCCCACTCCCCCTCTACCCCCTCCCCCCTCTCTCCCTCTCCCTCCTGCTCTCCCTCTATCTCTTGCTCCCTTTGTATATATATTTACAAATATAATATATATAATAATTAATATTTTATAATATATAATTGACCTAAAATTATAATATATATAATAAATATAAATATATATTAATCATTGACCTAAAATTGACGAAATATATATATTAATTGACTCAACTTTTTTTAAAAAAGTTAAAAATCTTAAGATTATCAATCATTTTTTTCTTATAATTAAAATGTGTGGAGATTCCTTCTACCGTGCTTTGCCACATTATTGGAACTTAAAGAACAAAGAAGTTGTAAAGAATAATTTGTGAGAAATATTGTTCATAGGGAGAAAGAATAATTTTCCATAATCTTAATTTGACTACCATATCTTTAAATCTCATCGAATGGAATACACAGATTGCAGGATATGTACTAAATGAGTTTATTTTAGTGAGCAAATATTGTTCGCAGGAGAAAGAAATGCATTAACAGAGCTGATAAAAGACTCATTTTATATAAATTATTCTTACAGATCCGTTTCTTAAAAAGTCAGTGAATATAAAATTCATTTAACAGTTCAAAATATATTTGTTTGAAGAAGAAAAAATGGATCTAACAGTAGGTATCTCAATAATAACATATATGAAAACAGTCACCCATAAAATCACCAAACCAATAACAACAATTTCCTTTTTTTTTCTTCACTGAATCCTAGCAAGTGAGTTACCTCAAGATTCTTCCCAAATTGCATCCTTCTGTCAACACGTCGATCAAAATCAATGGGCAGAATTTGCAAGAAAGATGTTATTTCCTTTATCTGATATACATACATGAATTTCTGATTTTGATGTGCTCTTATCTTTTGTGTCTTCTAATGTTTCCATCCAAGTAATGTCCTCATGAATTTTTATATTATGGATGAGGATATGTTGTTTATGGAGGTGTTCTATCTTGTATTTGTTTTTACCTCCTTATAGATCTAGTAAGAGCTTACCATTTTCTTTTATATGTTCTCCTTTCAATTGTCCATAAGCTCCATATTAATCACATCTCCCTTTAACGCTTGTGATTGTGATGAATATACTCCTAGTAAGATTTTATCTTATATTATCAATACACCTTGTAGGATCGATATTGATGAAGTTACACCTTTGCTTAAACTCAAGACATTGTTACATCTTTTCATGATAGTCCTCTTACCACTCTCTCCCCCTTCCCTTCTCCCACTCACTCCCCCCTCTATCTCACTCCCACTCCCCCTCTACCCCCTCCCCCCTCTCTACCTCTCCCTCCTGCTCTCCCTCTATCTCTTGCTCCCTTTGTATATATATATTTACAAATATAATATATATAATAATTAATATTTTATAATATATAATTGACCTAAAATTATAATATAAATAATAAATATAAATATATATTAATTAAAATGTGTGGAGATTCCTTCTACCGTGCTTTGCCACATTATTGGAACTTAAAGAACAAAGAAGTTGTAAAGAATAATTTGTGAGAAATATTGTTCGCAGGGAGAAAGAATAATTTTCCATAATCTTAATTTGACTACCATATCTTTAAATCTCATCGAATGGAATACACAGATTGCAGGATATGTACTAAATGAGTTTATTTTAGTGAGCAAATATTGTTCGCAGGAGAAAGAAATGCATTAACAGAGCTGATAAAAGACTCATTTTATATAAAAATTCATTTCACGGCTCAAAATATATTTGTTTGAAGAAGAAAAAATAGATCAAAATCAATGGGCAGAATTTGCAAGAAAGATGTTATGTAGGCTATTGCTTCCATCTTCACAAAAAGCACAAGCTGGTGTAGAACAGAAACTTGGAATTTTAATGCAAATCGTTTTACTTCCATGGATAACTCCCATCAAATATGCAGGCATCTCGTAACTCTAGATAATGCACTACAAGCTACTTCCCTCTCATTTCCACACTAACTTCATACCATGCATTATAATAGAAAAATTCCATTTCATCACAGGAAGGATGAATGTTGGGAATGGTTCCCGAACTTTTGGTTTTCTCCTACCCATTTTCGATGTAATCTTCCAATATGCCAAGTTGCGTCCATTCTTTCTAAAGCCCATACCTACATTGCATTTAAATCTGCATTTCTATCCTCCAAGCTATACGCCATCACCAAGTCATGGAGATGCATGCAGACATATTTATAAAGAATAAGGCCTTTCAGACATGCGAATGCATTAATTTAGAGCAACATGGAACAATTACCAAGATTCAAATTATGCCACCATAATGTGAAAGAAATCATGAAGGTTCAAATCTCATCATTAGTTAACAAAGCCCTACTCAGGAGAAAATCAGAGGCACGGCATGGGAAGTGTTTGATAGAATGCCAAAGGTGAATGCATAGAAATGTCCTGAGAACTATTGTTAGAATGCCTCGAATGGAATACACAGATTGCAGGAGAAAGAAATGCATTAATAGAGCTCCATTTAAATCTGAAAGAAACGCGAAGCAGGCCGCGAAGGACATGCCGAGGGTTACACAGGTGGAAATGTAAGCAGACAGCTCAAAGATCGAAAGGAGGCCAAACATCTATACAGTGGCTTAAAGGAAATGTTGACAAAAGAAATTGACTGACCACAAACAAACCTCAAAGATGGACATCCAATTCTAAAAGAAGCTCCAAGCACATGAAACATGCAGTCTCACAGTGCAGGGAAAAGAAGATAAGCTTACCTCAACAGATCATGGAGATCAAGACATAGTGGAAGTGGTAGAGAGCTGAGAATTCGTACTAATCAATCATCTCCATCACAAGAAGAAGAAAGTTAATCGTTGATGGAAGACATAAGCCAACACAAAGTGCATTCAACAGATTTAAACCCAATTTCCTTGAATTCTCCGCGCTGCAACGTCACTCTCTTGAATCTCTTTCGAAGCGCAAGGAGATCTTCCATATACTCTCCCATGATCATCATGCCTGCAATAAAATAAAATACAGAGGAATTTGTAGAAATTGAGAACTGTAATGTATTTGAAGAGAATTACAGTATCCTACCGTTATCACTTCCTACCGTCGCTTTCTTCTGCTTTTCTCCTAATACAGGTTGTCATTGCATTCTCATTTGAATTTTAGATTTTCATTTCACCGTTGTAGTTTTTTCTAGTTTGAATTTTAAATTTTCATTTCATCGTTGTAGTTTTCTATATTAAAGTTAATTTTTATTTAGTTTTGGATTATTTTAGGGGATTATAATTATATATCAACATTTTAAAAGACTATCTATAGTTGTTAATTTGTGGGTGTCTTTAGTGTTTATGATTTTATTAAAAATATTTTTTGTTATTTGAAAAATCCATTCTAAATTGAGATGTCAAAGTGAAAAGAAACTTGAATTATTGATACAATAATCCTTCTAATTTTTTATCAAATATTTAAAGCATCTTGATACCACCTAAATTTTCTCATAACTACTTACTTTTTACAAAAATACTTTATTAAAATAAAATTAATAAATAATATTTAGAATATTAAAATATAATATACACTTTTAAATAGTCAAAGCTTATTATAATTTTATTTTTTTGTGATTTTATGTCAACATTATAAAACAAAGGCATATATCTTTCTATCCAATTTAATTAAATATATAGTTATGAGAAATTTGTATCAAATTTAATTAAATACAAGGTTATGAAATGAATTAGTTGAAAAAGTTTTAAAAGTTTTTTTTATAATAAAACATAGAAATAATGGTGCAAGAAGGATGAATGATTTATGACCCACCATAAAGGTCCGATTTCAGGTAGTCTAAGTTAGGTGCTACCATGAGGGTGTGAGCAAAAAAGATTAATTGGAGGGCATCTAAAAGTTGGGTGAGATAGATTTGGGGCACCGTTGCGAACATTGTGTGATAGATAAAGGTGATTTAAGGAGGGGAGGACATGTAGAGAAAATCTAAGAATGACATTAACACAAAAGGAAAATTCAAAGGAACTTGACATAGGAATAAGACGTGAAGGGTTGGAAGGAAAAGGGTTTGATGAAGGATATATGCATGATCTTCTCATAATCGATTTGTTTAAAAAGGCTTTAGAATATCTCAAGCAAATGAAATTGGTAGGAAAATTCCCCAGACGTAGCCCACATCCTTCATGCATAAGATAAAATGAGAGATTTAGGAGAAGAAATAGACATCTACTAAAGCATAAAGGAGGGAAATTTTGTTAGATATTAGAGTTGCAACTACCTTAGTAGATGTGAAAGATGAATCAGGAATATGGATTTCATGGAGCATAGTGAACAATGAAACATGTACTTAGTTTTTTTATTAATTATATATATTTTTTGCATAAGGATGCTTTTCTCATAGTCAAAATATTTTTGAGATTAAACCTATCCCAGTGTCTATGAGAAAAACACTAAAAACTTTCTTATAGGCTATCTTGCCTTTTTTATTAAACCCATCTAGAATTTTAGGTACTACATAAGGTTACACTTAGTGGAATCGACAAAGAATATGATTACGTTGCCTACTAAGACACAGAAATATGTTTCCAATTGAAGGATAATGTCATTATGTACCATGAAGATGATTATGAATATAGTACTATTGATATTTCTTTAACTACTCTAAAATTGCTAAAGAAGATTATTGATATGCACTAGCTTTAACTTAAGTGCACTGTTTTAGGAATGGAGATGATTATAAGAATTTTTGTAATTTGGAGATGAGGGTTGTACTCAAATATTATAGTTGAATTAAGATTAAAAATAAAATCCTTTATTTAGACATAGATTAGGTTTGACAACCACTTTTTCTTGAGCATTTCTTTCAATTATGTTAGTGTTCTAAAATTGACTCTAAAAATCTACGATGACCTTAGAAAATACTATTGTGTGTTTAGTATTTATTATGAAAGATAAGAATGCCTCCTTATAATTAGATAATGCATTATATCTTAGGCGATGCATTTATCTTGAAGAAAAAATTTAAAGACTATGACAAAGGTTCTTACCATACTTATTTTAACAATAATTATAAGATAATGACATAAAGTATGAAGTTTTACTTAATATGTTCAAGTAGAAGATTAGTGGTTGAGTTTTAAATATGAATTCCCATATAATATTTGGTAATCATATCAAAGAACATGTTATGATATGCTTTTTTCCCTAAAATGATAGTATTTTACAATTACAAGAAGTATATTTTAGTGAATCTTAAATTAAACCTTCAAAAAATCAATGGAATTTCCTCTACTAGAAAACCCTCCAAAAGCATTCATACACGCAATGAATTATCTCATAAAATAAATATTATAGTAAACTTGTAGAATCTCTATGCAAGGATTTTGAAATATCAAGCTCCCCAATTCCACTCTATCTGATGACGCATTTTAATCCATGCTTCATCTTTGTACATATCAAACTTACAAGAGATACTAAACTTTAGCAAGCAAGACAAAGGTAATGATAGCCAATGTCAACAACTACCCATGTGCTTGATTTTATAGAAATAAAGTTACAAAAAACTACCATGTTGTTATCATATCTCGTGAAATCAAAGAATATCAAATGGTTATAAGCTAGTGCAGGATCATGGGGGTCCAAACTAGGCCCTTAAGTGGCAATGAAAATTCAAAAAAATAGACTTAGTCAACTTGGCATAAAAATTTGAATAATTTATTAACATAATTTAAAAAATATGTAAGAAATTTTTTTGTAGAAAATAAAATTTAGTTTCTAAGATACTATTCCTTTTTTGCAAAAAAGTAAATCTATTTGGTGAAAATTTAAAATTTTAATGTAGTAGTACTAAATTTTTAGGAAAAAATAAAATGCAGGTGTATGTTTGACCAACCTAAGTTCAAGAAAAAAGTAATATATTTATTTGAAACTTTCAATATAAGTAGAGGACACATTCTTGAATGAGCCACATTTTTTTTGTAATTTTTTTGCAAGTAAATAATTAGTTATGATTTTTTTATTAAAACTTTTTTAAAATATTAAAACTTGTTTGTCTAACCACCATAACTTGGTTATAAGTCATGAAATTATTTTTTTTATTTTTTTTATCCTATAGTATGGGAAACATAGAATGTGCTACATATTTTGGATTCAAAAAAATGTGAAATCGTTTAAGAATTATAGATTTTTTCAATTAGCCTATCAATCAGGACTTTGGTCATAATGCATTTATAAAATCAATAATAATTAATTATTTAATTTCAAATAAGGTGTACCTTATATTTTTTGAAAGATTACAATTTTCTCGATAAACCCTTTTTGTTTGATCAAATTTGGATAAATAAAAGGTCATCAACAATTTTTGGTCATATCACCACTTTTTGGACCCCCAATGATCTTGCACTCACCCTTATACGGGGAGTAATGGCATGAGTATGTGTGTCATACTAGTAAAATTAAGACAATGTTATTAGACAATAAAAGTTACTAATGAAAAATTAAATGAGAAGCATGGACATCATAAAAAAAATGATCAAAAAGGAATAAAGAATTACCATCCATCAATGCATTCAATCACACATACGGGCATAATGTTGTTGTGTCTAGATAGTTCCTACAATGACATCAAAGTGATATACCATTCTAGTCCCTTGATCGTCCAAAATTTCAACTCACATGAAAAAAAGAAAATGGTGAGCTAGGAGTCTATAAACCTCTGTGACCACTTTGCCTCTAGGAAAAAGTGTGAAAGAAGAGAAGAAAAAGTGCATGGGATAGGAAAGGAAGATATTGGTGCGAGGAAAAGATAATGGAGAGGGAAAATGTGATCTCATGGAATGCTTGGATTATAGGATATGAATGAAATGAATTAGTTAAAAAGTCTTTAAAAGATTTTTATAAGAAAACATGGAAATAATGATGCATGAAGTATGAATGACTTGTGACCCATCATAAAGGCATGATTTCAAGTAGTCTAATTTAGGTGCTACCATGAGGGTGTGAGAAAAAAATATTAATAGGACGAGACTAGATTAGGAGGGCATCTAAAAGTTGGGTGAGATAGATTCAGGGCACTGTCAAGAACATCATGTGATAGATAGAGGTGATTTAAGGGGGGGATGACATGCATAGAAAATCTAAGAACGATATTAACACAAAAGGAAAATGCAAAGGAACTTGACATAGGAATAATATGTGAAGGGTTGGAAGGTAAAGGGTTTGATGAAGGATATACAAATGATCTTTTCAAAATTTATTTGTTGAAAAAGGCTTTAGAATATCTCAAGAAAATGAAATTGGTAGGAAAATTTCCCAAACGTAGCCCACATCCTCTGCGTGTTATGGGAGACTTAGGAGAAGAAATATACGTCTCCTAAAGCATAAAGGATGGAAATTTTGTTAGATATTAGAGTTTCAAATACCTTGGTAGATGTAAAAGATGAATCGAGAATATGGATTTCATGGAGCATAGTGAACAACAAAACAGGTATTTAGTTTTTTTATTTTTATTAGTTATATATTTTTTTTTGCATAAGAATGGTTTTCTTAGAGTTAAAATATTATTCAGATTAAATCTATCCAATGTCTATGGTAAAAGCACTACAAACTTTCTTATAGGCTATCTTTCCTTTTTGATTAAACCCATCTAGAATTTTAGGTATTACATTTAAGGTTACACTTAGTAGAATCAACAAAGAATATGCTTGTGTCTCCTACTAATACTAGAAAATAATTTTCCAATTGAAGGCTAATGTCATTACGTACCATGAAGATGATTCTGAATACATTACTATTGATATTTGTTTAACTACTCTAAAATTGCTAAAGAAGATTATTGATATGCACTAGCTTTAACTTAAGTTCATTGTTTAAGGTATGAAGATGATTATAAGAAATTTCGTAATTTAGAGATGAGGGTTGTCCTCAAATCTTATATTTGAATTAAGATTATAAAGAATTTATCCTTTATTTTCACATAGATTAGGTTTGGAAAGTTCCACTTTTTCTTGGGAATTTCTTTCAATTATGTTAGTGTTCTAAAATTGACTTTGAAAATTTGCAATGACCTTAGAAAATACTATCATGTGTTCAATATTTATTGTAAAAGATAAGAATTCCTCTTTATAACTAGATAGTGCACTATATGTTAGGCGACACATTTATTGGTGAAGGGTACTCCCCTTACAAGCCAGAAAAATAGTGCACAAACAAGTTTGCACAACAAAAGTGATCTTTTACTATGAAGATAATGTTATAGAGTTACATGCCATCTCATGGGCTGCTTACATGCATCTACCAATTGGAAGATATGAATTTACACCTTGTTCTTCATAGTGTGATATCCTATTATTTTCCTCACTCTCTCTTGCCTATTGTTGCACATGTATTCATGTGGCCTTTTATACCTCTCTCAAGCTGTTCAGGTCAGCCTAGCCATTTCTCGCCCCTCATGTCGTACTTTCCTTTAGCATCCAATCAACATTTGAAACCATCAAGTCATTGCATCGTAATCATTTCTAGCTAATGATATTGTATTTCACAACAATGATGTGAAATACCCAATATCACTTCACCATGTATGGCCACTGGGTTCGCCCATTCACTATTCAGTCCATTCCCACCATCGTGCTCCATATGATCGTATTGTTGGGACCAACTTAAGAGTCTTGTCGATGGAGGTATGTCACACTGATCAACACATTGTTTGATATGATTCCACCCTATCACCACACAATTCACAACAAGGATGTGAATTGCAAGACCATTCATGAATCACGATCAATCTATACTTGTCATCGTCAAGTCGGGTCCCACATGTTATCCAACCTTCAATTGCCCCATCGCTGAGACTCATTATCATCCTCCACCGATAGCTTGTAATCATTCTTATGCATACACTATCATTCAATTGTTGGAACTCACTTCCTCGTCCTACTGATACACTCAAGTCCTCCCGATATCATTTGTTGACTTCATTATGATTGTCAGGCTATTAGAGGGACTCACATTAGACTCTAGCTGATACACAAGTGTTCCACCTATTGTCCTATTGATAAGTAATCCTTTCATCGATGTAGCTCTACGCACTACTCACTTACTATTGTCATTGGTATATCATTGGAACTTGTAGGAAAGTCACACCAGTATGTTAAGGTATCACCGATAAGCCATATTCGATCAATCAAATAGAGAAATTAGTGATGCAAGATTACTCTTTGCCCTGGATGCTCTTGCATCAGACACCCAAGGTAGTTTTGAAAAGTGACTCTGTCACTTCTCGGGAGTTAGAGGAAAACCAAGATAACTAACATCTGACTCAGATAACCAAGTTGAATCTTCTATTGGCCTTCCTTTCCACTTTGCTAGGTATTCATTATATTGCCTATTCCCAGTGCTTCTCCCCACACGTCTGTCCAAGATCTCTTTAATTTCTTCTTTTCCTATTGCCATTGCTAGAACACTCCACTGTGCCTCTACCAACTCGTGCTCTCTATCTCCTTTGTGGTACTATGTCAAATCTAAAATGTTAAATATAGGTGAGACTTGAATCTCACTTGACAACTCCATCTCATATGTATGTTCCCTGAGCCATGTTTCTTTAAAATCTTGCATGGTCCGAACTTCCTCATCTTCAACTTATTATATGTACCAGCTGGGAATCTTTCTTTTTGCAAATTCACCATGACTTCATCTCCAACAACAAACTCCTTATGCCTTCTTTTCTAATCTTCCTTCACATTGTACTATAAATTCATCTTATTGATATGCTTCTTAACTTCATGCATATTCTTCACATGTTTAGAAAAATCCTCAGCTTTAGCACTACGTTTTCCTTCTTTTTCCATCTTCCTCAATTCAACAACAATTCTCAGACTACTCCCATACACAATCGAGAATGGTCATCTTCTAATGCTCCTATTGACAGAATTATTGTAAGAAAATTATGCTTGGGGTAAAGTCAAATCCATCCCTTGGGCTTGTCCCCTACTAAACATCTTAACATGTTACCCAAACTCCTATTCACGAACTTCATTTGTCCATCTGTTTGCAGATGATGTGTTGAGCTAAACTTCAAATCAGTTTTCAACTTCTTCCACATCGTCCTCTAGAAATACCCAATGAACTTGGTATCTCAGTCTAAAACTATGCTCTTGGGTAGACCATGTAGTCTTAACACCTCCTTAAAAAACAATTCTACAACATGAACATCACTAGTCTTATGACACAAAATGAATTATGCCATCTTCGAGAATCTATCCACCACCAAAAATATGGAGTCATGACCACACTACATCCTTGAAAAACCAAGGAAAAAGTCTGTGTTGATATCTTCCCACAACTTTTTTTGTATAGGTAAAGGTTGGTACAATCTCTTATTCTGACTTGCACCTTTCACCATTTGACATATTATATAGTTATGTAAAAAATTCTTCACATCCTACTACATCTGTGGCCAATAATATTGTTCACCAACAATGGCAATGGTCTTATCTTGACCAAAGTGTCCTGCCAATCCACCACTATGCCTCTCTTTGATCAAATTCTCCCTCATGGAAATTCTAGGAATGCATAATTGATTCTTCCTAAACAACATACCATATTGAATTGTAAAATCCAACCATCTCATCCTATCTAATGTGACAAGCTCCATGCAAGCTTTCGAAGCCTCTATAAAATCAGGATCTTTTGGATGTAGAATTTTGAGTTCACTAAACCCAACCACTTCCACCTGTAATTTTGTCAACAAATTCTTCCTTTTGCTCAAGGCATATGCAACCCTATTGAACCTTCCACTCTTGTGCTTCAACACAAATGTATAACTTTTTATAAATTCAACCCACTTCAAATGCCTTTGATTCAATTTTCCTTGACAATTCAAATATTGTAAAGCCTGATGATCAGTAAACAAAGCAAATTCTTTCAAAAAAAAATAATGTCTCCACTTTTTCAAATCCTGAACTATGGCATAGAATTCTTGATCATAAACATAATATTCCTTCTTTGTTTCATTCAAACTCACACTAAAATAAGCAACAGGCCTACCTTCCTGACTTAAAACAACTCCACTGGCATCACAATCTACTTGAACTTTATTGAAATCTGGGAGTGCCAAAATAGGTTGCTTTGTGACCTTCTTCAACAAATTGAAACGTTTTTTTGCTCTTGTACTCCATTTGAATTCTTTTCTATCCCCTCTCATTGTTTCAATTAGGGGCACACAAATACTACTAAATCCTCTAATGAACTTTTGGTAAAAACTTGCTAAACCTTAAAAAGATCTTACCTCAATAGCACTTCTTGGCATTGGCCATTCCTTAATGACTTTCTCTTTTTCTGGATCCATCTTCAGACCCTCTACTGAGATAAAAAATCCCAAGTACACCAAATATTGTTTCACAAAACTAGATTTCTTCAAGTTGATCAACAACTTCTCCTCTCTTAGCTTCTTGAAAACTTCTCAGATATGCCACAAGTGCTCTTCCAATGTCTTACTAAAAATCAAAATATCATCCAAGTAAACAATGACAAACTTACCTAAAAATTCTTTCAACACCTCATTCATGAGTAGTATAAATGTCTTGGGGGAATTGGTCAGTCCAAAATGCATGACTAACCATTTGTACGGGCCTTCTCTGGTCTTGAAAGCCATCTTACATTTGTCTCCTTCTTGGATTTGAATCCGGTGATAACCAATCTTTAGATCAATCTTGCTGAAGTATTTAGCTCCACTTAGATAGTCCATAATGTCGTCCATCCTTGGAAAGGGAAATTGATACTTGATGGTAATCTTATTGATTTCTCTAGAATCAATGCACATTCACCATTCTCTACCCTTCTTGAGTGCTAATACTACAGGTACTACAAATAGGCTCAAACTTTCTCGAATCGACCCGTTGTTGGGACATCGGATGTTGTCCTATTGATAAGTTATCCTTTCGTCGATGTAGCTCTATGCATTGATCACTTACTATTGTCATTGGTATGTCATTAGAACTTGTAGGAAATTCACACCGGTATGTCAAGGTATCACTAATAAACCATATCATCCCTTATTCGATGAATCAAACAAAGAAATTGGTGATGCAAGATTACTCTTTGCCCTGGATGCTCTTGCATCAGAAACCCAAGGTAGTTTTGAAAAGTGACTCTATCACTTCTCAGGAGTTAGAAGAAAACAAAGATGACTGGTCTCTTACTCAGATAACCAAGTTGAATCTTCTATTGGCCTTCCTTTCCACTTTTCCAGGTATTCATTATATTTCCTATTCTTGGTGCTTCTCCCCACACATCTGTCCAAGATCTCTTCAATTTCTTCTTTTCCTACTGTCATTGCTAGAACACTCCACTATGCCTCTACCAACTCATTCTCTCTATCTCCTTCGTGGTACTATGTCAGATCTGAAATGTTAAATACAAGTGAGACTTGAATCTCACTTGACAATTCCACCTCATATGTACATTCCCTGGGCCATTTTTCTTCAAAATATTGCATGGTCTGAACTTCCTCATCTTCAACTTATTATAATTACCAGCTGGGAACCTTTCTTTCTGAAAATTCACCATGACTTCATCTCCAACAACAAACTCCTTATGCCTTCTTTTCTAATCTTCCTTCGCATTGTACTGTAAATTCATCTTATTGATATGCTTCTTAACTTCATGCATATTCTTCACATGTTTAGAAAAATGCTCAGCTTTAGCACTACGTTTTCCTTCTTTGTCCATAATCCTCAATTCAACAACAATTCTCAGACTACTCCCATACACAATCTGGAATGGTGATCTTCTAATGCTCCTATTGACAGAATTGTTGTAAGAAAATTATGCCTGGGATAAAGTAAAATCCATCCCTTGGGCTTGTCCCCTACTAAACATCTTAGCATGATACCGAAACTCCTATTCATGACCTTCATTTGTCCATCTATTTGCGGATGATGTGTAGAGATAAACTTCAAATCAGTTGTCAAGTTCTTCCACAACGTCCTCCAGAAATACCCAATGAACTTGGTATCTCAGTCTGAAACTATGCTCTTGGGTAGGCCATGTAGTCTTACCACCTCCTTAAAAAATAATTCTACAACATGAACAACATCACTAGTCTTATGACATGAAATGAAGTGTGCCATCTTTGAGAATCTGTCCACCACAAAAAATATGGAGTCATAACCATGCTACGTCCTTGGAAAACCAAGAACAAAGTCCTTGTTGATATCTTCCCACAACTTTTTTTGTACAAGTAAAGGCTGGTACAATCTCTTATTCTGACTTGCAGCTTTCGCCATTTGACATATTATATAGTTCTGTACAAAATTCTTCACATCCTACTACATCTATGGCCAATAATAATGTTCACCAACAATGGCAATGGTCTTATCTTGACCAAAGTGTCCTACCAATCCACCACTATGCTTCTCTTTGATCAAATTCTCCCTCATGGAACTTCTGGGAATGCATAATTGATTCTTCCTAAACAACATACCATCTTGAATTGTAAAATCAAACCATCTCATCCTATCCAATGTGACAAGCTCCATGCAAGCTTTCCAAGCCTCTATAAAATCAGGATCTTCTGGATGTAGACTTTTGGGTTCACTAAACCCAACCACTTCCACCTGTAATTTTGTCAACAAATTATTCCTTCTGCTCAAGGCATCTGCAACCCTATTCAACCTTCCACTCCTGTGCTTCAACACAAATGTATAAATTTTTATAAATTCAACCCACTTCAAATGCCTTTGATTCAATTTTCCCTGACTGTTCAAATATTGTAAAGCCTGATGATCAGTAAACAAAACAAAATCTTTCAAAAAAAATAATGTCTCCACTTTTTCAAATCCTGAACTATGGCATAGAATTCTTGATCATAAACATAGCATTTCTTCTTTGTTTCATTCAACTTCTCACTAAAATAAGCAACAAGCCTACCTTCCTGACTTAAAATAGCTCCACTGGCATCATAGTCTACTTGAACTTTATTGAAATTTGGGAGTGCCAAAACAGGTTTCTTTGTGACCTTCTTCAACAAATCAAAACTTTTTTTTCTCTTGTACTCCATTTGAATTATTTTCTATCCCCTCTCATTGTTTCAATTAGAGGCACACAAATACTACTAAATCCTCTAATGAACTTTTGGTAAAAACTTGCTAAACCATAAAAAGATCTTACCTCAATAGTGCTTCTTGGCATTGGCCATTCCTTAATGACTTTCTCTTTTTCTGGATCCATCTTCAAACCCTCTACTAAGATAACAAATCCCAAGTACACCAACTCTTGTTTCACAAAACTACATTTATTCAAGTTGATCAACAACTTCTCCTCTCTCAGCTTCTTGAAAACTTCTCAGATATGCCACAAGTGCTCCTCCAATGTCTTACTAAAAATCAAAATATCATCCAAGTAAACAATGACAAACTTACCTAAAAATTCTTTCAACACCTCGTTCATGAGCCGTATAAATGTGTTGGGGGCATTGGTCAGTCCAAAATGCATGACTAACCATTTGTACAGGCCTTATCTGGTCTTGAAAGCCATCTTACATTTGTCTCCTTCTTAGATTTGAATCTGGTGATAACCACTCTTCAGATCAATCTTGGTGAAGTATTTAGCTCCACTCAGATAGTCCATAATGTGATCCATCCTTGGAAAGGGAAACTGATACTTTATGGTAATCTTATTGATTTCTCTAGAATCAATGCACATTCACCATTCTCTATCCTTCTTGAGAGCTAATACTACAGGTACTACAAACAGGCTCAAACTTTCTCGAATCAATCCCTTTCTTAACAACACCTGCACTTGTTTGTTAAACTCTTCACTCTCTATAAGAGTCATTCGATGGGCTACCTTATTTGGAAAACTGGCTCCAAGAATCGGATCCATCTAATGACTAATCTTCCTTACCGGTGGAAATCCTTCAAGTACATTATTAAAAATAATACTCTAGAATTCATCCAGCAAACTACTCACTTCCATGGGAACTTCACTGCTACTTTCCTTTTCACTTCTTGGAATTAATGCAAAACACATGTGCTCATGTTTCATACCTTCCAGGAATTTTCTTCCATCCACCAAACAAATAATTGCGGACCTACTAGTGAGGAAAGGTGTTGAGTGAAGAATTTCCCTTATGAGGATTTGAATTTTTCAATACTTGTTAATAGTGTTGGATTGGTGTTGTTATTGTTGGACTCCTCTCTGGTTGACATCAAAACTGCATGCTAGCTAATACTAGGCCATTCTAATTGAACATAAATTAGTAATTACAATTCATGGATTGGTACTATCATTTGTTTTCAGCATGAACATATTTTATTGAACTATTTGTGGTTTACGCAAAATCTTGTTGTATCATAGTTACCAGATTCACCATTTACTAGGCAAGTCTTTGTGAATCCCAGCTTTAGTAGGCCTAAATGAAGCCTACAGACATATGGGAGAGGAATAGCAATTTTTATCAAAAAATTAATATCAGCAAATATCTTCAAACAAAGAAAAAAAAGGAGCAAGCAAGGAAGAAACGTAGCTATATTGGGAATTTTACATGTAGGAAAAATGTCAAGTAGCTTCTATCAGCTAATATTTGGGTGAATAAAAACTGGAGTTTGTCAACATTCTCTCTAGCATTGAAAGGTTTGTTTGTGAAAAGGAAGTGAAAAATAAATATCCTTCACCATAAGGTTGTTCTTGACATTGTGTGTGACCTTTGTTTCTTTAGTAATGATTATGTTTCATTTTTATGGGGTATTTTCCCCTAAATGATCTATCTATGTTTTTTTAAGTTTCGGTTAATGAATGTGCTATTTAACTTCTTGTTAATATTTTATCTCAACATGCATTGATGTTCCTCTGTGCCATGATTTTACTTTTATGTACCATATTTCACTTTCTTTTTATGATATTTGCACAAAAAAAATTAAAATTTAAAGTTGACTTGTGAAATGACTCAACCAAAAAAATTCTTACAAAGTCCATAAGCAACAGTAACACCATTTCAGATATTGGGTGGAGAAGCTCAAATAGAGCAGGTCTAAACCTAGAAGAACTCTATTATCTATGTATTTCTCTTGTAATTCACGTGAGTTTCTTGTTTTATGCTAGCCATATTAAAAGGGGCACCTTTTTTATGCAGATAATTTTGAAACCACAAGAGAAATTTCTAGCCAAGGCTGGTATTGTTTCACAAACAATGCCATATTTTATTGTAATTTTGGACTTCTTTTACTTTCCTTTCACTATAGACATTTTCATTATGTGGAGATCCTTGCCACTATCAATGTATTGAAAAACCTTCCATCTTTTTTTCATGTTTCCTTTGATTCAAGGGTTGATGGGGTTTGGCTCAACCCTAGGATGTCTTGCTTTGAGCTTTATTAGATACCAATTCTAGAAAACTATTACTTTGGTTTTTATGTTTTCATGCAGTTTCAAGCTCTAATACTTTTTTCTTTTGTCTCTTGTTGCCTATGTTGCAAAATTACTTATTTATATTGTGTAGAGGTTTTAGAATTGAACATAGTTTTCTTATTTTTTGGATGCTTTAGTAGAGAATATAGGTTATCCTTTCATTTAAGTATTGAAACAAGATACAATGCAATTACAATGTGCTATATGTTTGGACCCATTCAGATGGAAAATGTCTTACCACTTGAGAATGGTGGTGGCATGTGGCAATGGGTTTTTGGAAAGAGTGTTGCAAATATATAATTCATTAATGTGGCATACCAAGATGGATTTGTTGGAGTGGCAAAACCATCTCTTTCTAGAATTCTTTCGATATCTGATCTTAACCTACCTACATCTATACTTGTTCTCCCCAGAGAAGGGAGTGCAATGCTTATTTTTTCTTAGATCTGAATTGAATTCTATTAGCAATGAATAACCTTTAATTTCTATTTTGTGGAAACTTTTATAGATTGACCTAGCCACTTTCAATGGAGAAATTATTTTTCAGGTAACTTTTATTTATGTTCTGATAACAAGTTGATCTTAAGTTGGATATTTTGTGGATTCAGTTTAGGTTGTTATGCTAGTTTTAAAAAACTGAATTTGTGTAATGATCACTGCAGCCAAATGCATTCATTTTCTCACTTAATGATGTGACGGTAACAACTATGGTCAGTAGGAGAGCTCATCTTGGGATATTTGGTGGTGAGGTAATCCAGTGTTGATTATTCACACTCATGCATTATATGTCATGAATGATTTTCTTATATTAATTTCTTCTTAGAGATATGAACTTTCTACCTGTTGTTTTTGTATGTTACTTAACAATGCTTTTGTAATGCCAGGGCATTTTGAGGCAGGATTTAGTTGGATGTGGCCTTACATTTATAGTTGTTGGAGGATCTAGTAGGTTATGATCTCTTGTTGTAATAAGAGTTGGAGAATGCTTCATTATCTCTCTACTTAGTGGTTGTGATACATGCAATTGTGTTGTACAAAGTTGATTTTAATATTTTTGTTGTGAATATATTGAAAAACCCTCTAAATTTTTGTTGTATTAAAGGATTATATTTTTATGGTGCATAATTTATTTTCTAATGTTTTTTTTATTGTATATGATGCTCAGTTTAAGCAAGCAAAAAGAATCTAAAATATAGGAAGAAGTCACCGGCTAATCTTTTTTTTCAATTCTCAAGCCACTTGAATGTTTGTTATATTTTCTTTTAAAGGGTTGTTTGTACTTTGTAGTATCTATAGGTTTAGGTAAAAACTTAAAAAATTAGAGAAATTGTAACATGGTGGGCATGAAAGAGAAGATGTAGAGTTATGATTTTTATTTTTATTTTGTTCTTATATAGCCATGCCAAAGTCTTATATGAGTTTTGTCTTTTAATGGTACAGGAATATCAATTAAGGTTATAAACAGAATGAGTGCTCAATTACTGGGAGCCAATGGTCCTAGGGTGGGTTCCTTTTTACATATTAAGATGATACATTGTACTAATTGCTTTTTTCTCATCTCATTTTCTAACACTCTTAGCAACTAAAGCTCTAAGCAGTTTTTGTCCATTTTGCATACTCTTCATAGTGGTGCATTATCTTATTCTTTGTAGTAATTTTGTGTTCATTCTTAGCATAATTCTTGAAATTCCTAGTGCCTTACTATTTTAGGTTCATATCAATTTTTTTCTTTTCAATTTGTAACCTGCTTTGTTTTAACCTGTTGTAGATTACAACATGCATCAAAGAAGGAACAAAAAGAATATCATTGCAAGCATATGACCCTTGATCTTTTGTTCTAGTTGTAAGAATTATGCGTCGTCAGACAATATCATTGCAAGCTATGGAGGATCATAAAGGATAAAATGTGGTTGTTAGAAACTCTTTGTTTCACATGGGAAGAGTTGTATAATGGACAAATGATAGTTGAAGACATTATTCCAGTTTTATCATAAGTCCACATGCATTTCCTCCCAAATAAACATTTAGATAGCTTTTGAATGTGCCTTATCAAATATAATTGTATCAAGTGGTAGTGTTGCTGATGATGCACCTTTTAGTCTTATCATGCCATTGAATCCATTACTGAGCAACTTCACAGGCATATTGCAGATTAGTGTTCTACCATAGTCACTGTAATGAGAAATCTCACAGAACCATTGAAATAGGTAAAGGATGTCATATTTTAAAAATATAAATGTACTCATTATTAGATCTTGGTTGTATTTTCATTTTAATAACTGTATTCATTTTAATAAACATATTCTAAAACTATCGTTGAAATCTTATTTTCAGGTTGTAGCTCGTCAAATTGGAGAGGTGAACATGAACTCTTTACTTTCATATGACCATGACCAGTGATATTTCTAGATAGGAAGTTGTCATCCTTCTCATTTGAATCCTTCCAATCTTCTCTCAAGGGTTGTCTGGCTGGAATGGGAGGGAAATGCTGCTCTAAATCAAGCAATATATGCACCACAAATAGTATAGCTACATTTACTATATATTTTCATTTCTTTTCTCCCTTCAATGTTTGTAGCATTTGTAACATATCTTGTATTTGTCTTCCATGGCAACCAAGAGTGTAGTGAAGGATGTATTTCTTGGATCTTTGTTTATGCAACTATTTGTTGTTTGTATATTCTTTTTTTCCATGCAATACAAAAAAAACATTTGAATATCTATGATATTTGAGCTTTATATTCATAAAGTTGTTTGTTGATTGTATATATTTTTTTCATGTTAATACAATACAAAAAAAAAATGAATATCTATGATATTTGAAGTTTATATGCATAAATTTGTGAAAATTAATTAAGTTAGATTTGATTTATAACTTGAATCATTGATTCACTCAAATAAATGACTAAACCATGACTAAATAAATGACTACTATGACTAAAATAAATGAATACCATGACTAAATAAATGACTACTATGACTAAAATAAATGAATACAATGACGAAATATATGACTACAATGACTAAATATATGACTGCCATTATTAAAATAATGACTAAATATATCATTAAAGTAATGACTAAATATGTGACTAAATTAATGACCAAATACATGACTAAATAAATGACTACCATGACTAAATAAATGACCAATTAACAACAATCAATGACTAAATTAATGACTAAATATATCACTACCATGACTAAATAAATGACCAATTAACAACAATCAATGACTAAATTAACGACTAAATCAATGACTAAATCAATGACCAAATCAATGACAAAATCAATGACTAGATAAATGACTAAAATAGTTTAGTCATAAATTTGGTCACGTTATAAATGACCAGCAATAAACTGCTAATGGTCATGTGACCAAAATTAGTCATTTATATGCAATTTTTAGTAGTTTATTTAGTCATATATTGTTGCTTTTGTATTAGTATATTGCAACTCGGTGGAATGGAATAATTAGGGGTAGGGAACATATGTACATGGTTTGGTGTGATGCTCTAGTTGGCGATTTGATGAGTTTTGGTGAAATCGAGTGATTTGAGAGTGGAAATGGTTGAAATCCTTTGGGACAATAGTTTGTGAGCGAATTTTAAGCATGTGTAGGTAATTTTAAGAATTTTTTATGATTTGCGAAGGTGTGATGAGTTGTGGGAATAGGATTTTCAATCCACCCTATACTTGATAAAAATGAGGTTTTTGTAAAAGTGGGCTTAAAGGAGCAGTTCTTAGGTTAAAGATTATGGATTTGGAGGTCTTGTGGTTTGGTAAATGACTATCAATAGTTATTTGGGATGGGCAGATATTTTGGAGAATAATTGCTTTGAAAATTGGCCTAATTGGCCAATTAGGATAGTGTAGTAGCCTTGTTTTGATGGTGTTGGTCCAAAGTGACCTAGTGTGTTTTTGTGATATGTTTTTGAAGGCTTAAAAGGGTGTTTGAAAAGGTGAGTGGCTTGAGAGTTCGTAGGAATATTTGCAAGATAAGGTCAAGAAGTTGGGTTTGCTAACCTACAAGATAAATGGTGAATTTTGAGGAGAATCACCCTTGATAGGGTTTGGAGGAACAAAGGCTTGGTGTATCAGATGGATTTTTGTTTAGTTGATTGAAGGCCTCCATGCTCTACATAATTTGACGAGCTCTTTCTTAGAAAATGTGACACTTACAACCATTCTTTCTAAAGGTACAAGGTCACGCAAGGTCCCTTTACAATAACCTCTCAGTTTTTCATATCTCCAATCCATTTTCCCGTGGTGACAATTTTTTGCACATTGCAAAAAGTGTCAGATGCATGGACTCTAATGTTGTAAGGTGGCATAATTTTCATTTTATTCATCACATGACCAAACCAATAGTTCCAACATGTCTAGTTGGGCGGGTTTATGCTAGACAAGGTCCTATTTTGCACACCAACATGGCAGATCATTCTAGGCTACATTGTATCAATGATCTCATAAGAGCTCTAAGTTTTGGACATAATGAAATGGTTTTTGTCATGGTTTTTTACTCATATTTTGTCATGCCTAAAAAAAATTCACTAGAAAATGCAACCAATTTTTTTTTGAAAATCAATTATTAGGTTATTTAACACTATAATTTTAATGCCCACTTTTTATGTGGCCAACTCACTCGACACATCTTACACATCACACCACCATGGAATTACCTAGCTGCTAAATTTTATCACTATTTGAGGATACTATATTGACTAAGAAATAACTCATATGTTAATATATAACAAAAAGAAGCAATGTTAGTATTTTCTTGACTACAATCTTCCATAGTAAGTATGCTATTGATGATAATAATGTTTCTAACATGAGTGAAATAATTACTATTCAACATTCATCCTAAAGTAACAATGTTAATGTTTCTTCCAATTGCATTAGGTTTTTTTTTTTCTCCTTATTTTAAGTGATAATGATAATAGGATTAATATCGTGAGGATTTAATATTTTTTTATAATACTTTCTCTATTATTGAATTATTTTATTACTCAATATTGTTTAGTATGCTAAAAATTTATAACATTGTCTTAGCCTTTACTCAATACTTTTGTTTAATGAATTAATCAAGGTTATATATGGAATGGTAGTAAACCACTAGTAATACCTGACAAATCCCTTATTCATAATAATATCACCCATAGTGACAATATTAGAACTAATCCTAAGATTTTAAAGATTCTACTTAATTTAATGCTACTATATATGTTGTGGATATTTCTCTTGATATTAATGATATTGTTGTATTGACTATTACCATTAATAATGTCCACATTGATCATATTTATTTTTATCAATTTTTAATCATTGAATATAATCACCACGTATAAATGACATTTAGCATTGATGTCATGCTCACTAACACCATTACTTATATTAACTTCAATTATGCCATCTCACAATATCGTTATTCTTAGTGCATTGATCCTTAATATTACCAATAAAATAATTGTTGATACTAACGTTCATCAAAACCCAAAAGATAAGAAAAATTATTATAATTTTATTTATTTGTTTAATTATCATTTATTTAAATTAATTCATCCCTTAAATATAATAATTTAAAATTACAATAATTGAAATTATATATAAATAATTTATGAAATAATTTAAAATTATAATAATTATGATTTTTCTTTACTACTAAATGAATCACTTCCTAAATACTTTAATTTACTTTAAAAGAACCTAAAATAAATAATAGAATATTCCCCCTTTTTTTTTGGTTTCTTTTTAAAGCGAATACTAGAGACACTTAACTGAATACTTAATCTTTACCTTTATGCATACACTTATTCTAAAGTAATAAGATCTTTATTAAGGGAGTGGGGTATATTCTCCTTTCTTTTATTGGGGAATTATTCAAACGTAAGAAATGAGTTGAAGAATCATTTAAGGCTAATGTGAATGGAGTTAGCGTAGAGTTCCAAAGTGGAAATTTCCCATCCCCACTTCTATTAAGTTAAAATTACCAAGGAAACTTACCTTCGTGGTTTTGTAGTTTCTATTTTTTTTCTTTCATTTGACTTGCACATTAAACTTGACCAAAAGGTGCTAAAGATATTTTATTTAAATTTCTCCCCAAGTCATTATACTAATGCTTTTCTCCTTTGATGATCAAACAAGATTAAAATCATTACTGAAATACCGTTATGTGGATGAACATAAATCGTTTCGCTTACTATTAAAATTATAGATAGGAGAGTTTAGGGTTACCATCAAAAGCAAGTCTTAAATTATGGAATCATGGTTTAATCTAAGAAAGGCTCCTTTCTGTGCGGACAATATTGGAGATGCAATGCAAATGAACTGAAATTAGCAGGAATTGGACTTATAACCTTGAATTTTTTAATTAAAACGTTGGTTCTACTGTATGACCAGAATTGAAAATATAACGATGTGCATTTATTTTCTCACTTGTTTGACTTACATGCAAAAAATTGAATAAATGAGTGACCAAAAGGTGATGGCCCTTACTTTGTTTGTCAAGGAATTAATTGTTGTCAGTCAAGGAGGCAATGAGGAATATTGTAGCTTAATCCCCCTCGATGTAGCCGTCTAATGAGGATTATGTGATCCCATTCACACTCTTTAATTAAACAGTTATTAAAAGTTAATGCAGTTTCATTGAATTCAAATATGTACATTTCGGTCTTCCAATTTATTGTCCATACAATAGTCTTCTGCCAAATCCATCTCTACCTAATCCTTGCAGAAATCTCGACAAATCTAATGCATGTTCAGATGTGTACCTTCTCACTCAAATCTCATCTTGTCTGAGTTCTCATGAATGCAAATTTTAATTTAATTTAATTTTTATTTTTTTGTGCATGGTCTTGATGTGAGTAGACAATGAGCAGAACAACCTCACCGTAGTGCCAAGTTTGCCAATATTTCACACATTTTCCTTATTCTTCCTATTCATTTATCTTATTTATCTTATTTGGAGCTTCCATTCTGAGAAAGGGAATATCACTGTCAACTTTAGCTGCTATCAAGAAGTTTGTACTGTCGATTTGACGAGTATGACAGAAAGAGTAATTATCTATGCCATATCTTTCATGCTAATAACAAAATTTAATATTGTCCTCAAAAGCATAGGGCCAAACTACTTCCCTGAAGTATTAAAGAGGGGGGAGGGGTCTATCAAAGTGAGTTCTAATCTCACCGTCGAGCCTTCACCCGATTCGTCTGACCTTATAGCATAAAAACTACAGTTTGAATTTATTGAGACAACTGATCCATAACTCACAATACTCAAAAATTGTCAATTGATTATTGTGCAAGGTCAGGTAGCGTGAGGAGACCATCTTGCTAGGGTAATTAAGACTATAGGCTGAAGGTAAGTGAATGATAATATCCATCTCCTATTGCAGAGACCTAAATGAAGAGTGAATAGCAAGCGGGTATCTTATCCTAGGCGAACACTGGATGAGCGGGGTTTTAAATGTATTGTTTTGTGTCCTTACTCACAAAAAAAAAAAAAGATTTAAATTCTCATTTTTATTCTTTAAAGTAATGTTCCCTTATCAAATAATTAGTAACTCTAGCCTACATAAGGGATCTGGCTTGCATTCTAAGTAGTGGTCTTCTAGCACAGCCTGCATGAGGGGCTCAATGCTCTTGCAGTCACCCTTCTTTTGTTAAATATTTAGATTAAAATTTGAATCTTATATTTTACTCTTTTATCTAGCTATTTATCACTAGTAGAAAAACAACAATATATTACTAAATAAATTACTAAAAAATGCATATAAATGACTGATTTTGGTCACGTGACCATTAGTAGTTTATTGTCGGTCATTTATAACATGACCAAATTTATGACTAAACTATTTTAGTCATTTATTAATTAGTCATTTGATTTGGTCATTGATTTAATAATTAATTTAGTCTTGATTGTTGTTAACTGGTCATTTATTTAGTCATGGTAGTGATTTATTTAGTCATATATTTAGTCATTAATTTAGTCATTTATAGTTGTTAACTGGTCATTTATTTAGTCATATATTTAGTCATTAATTTAGTCACATAATTTAGTCATTAATTTAGTCACATAATTTAGTCATTAATCTAGTAATTACTTTAGTCATATATTTAGTCATGGTAGTCATATATTTAATCATTGTAGTCATATATTTAGTCATTGTAGTCATATATTTGGTCATTGTGTTCATTTATTTTAGTCATAGTAGTCATTTATTTAGTCATGGTTTAGTCATTTATTTGAGTGAATCAATGATTCAAGTTATAAATCAAATCTAACATAATTAATTCTCACAAATTTATGCATATAAACTTCAAATGTCATAGATATTCCAATATTTTTTTCGTATTGGATTAACATGAAAAAAAATAATACAATCAACAAACAACTTTATGCATATAAAGCTCAAATATCATAGATATTCAAATGTTTTTTTTTTATTGCATGAAAAAAAAAAAAATACAAACAACAAATAGCTACATAACCAAAGGAATTACAAATAGCATACAAATGCATAAACAAAGATCCAAGAAATACATCCTTCATTGCACTCTTGGTTGCCATGGAAGGTAAATCCAAGATATGATAAAACTGTTACAAACATTGAAGGGAGAAAATACATGAAAATATATAGTAAATGTAGTTATATTTGTTGTCAAACAGATTGCACCCATATGCTTGAATATTAAAATTCAGCAATCTGTTGAAACATTGGAACTAATTCCTGGTTGTGGGTATCCTATAAGGAATTAGACCTCCAGATTCTAGGCTGGTTCCTATGAATTTTTTTGATTAATAATTGGGTAAATTATCGGGAAAAGGATAAAATGACTAAGTCTAAAACCTAAGCTGTAAAAATTTAACTGTGGTGATGCACCTAAATTGATGATCTAAAAGGCAGACTAATTCACAATTAACTTTCGAAGGAATACTTCACACAACTCATTAATGACAATCTTATTGCAAAAGTGTTTTGAAAGAAGGCTGACTGATCTCTCCTGGTAGGAAACTATGTTTCACAACTTTGAATAGATGAATACAAGCACAACTTAAGACTTGAAACTTGATTGTATTTGAGAACTCATATCAGTGAAAGAGACAAAATTTAAAGGTTTATGATTTATTAAAACACAATAAATTTCATCAAATCAATCATCAATGCAAAAACCTCAGTAATGAAAACATAAAACTCTAATCCTTTAAGCAAAAAGGAACAACTCCATGTAACCTGTCAACCTGCTACTGTATTAATCTGAAAATAAATGTTGAGTTACAAATCATTCGCTTTGCAGAGTGTAAAGGAGAAAAATAAGAACTAAGGAAAAAACCGTTATGTTTTTTAATATATACAAAAAGCCTTTCAAAAAGGCATGGAAATAGAACTGAAAGTCAAACTCTAAGAGAGGGTGATAACTCCAAGGCCAAATACGAGCAGAAGCAAATATCTCTGAAAAAAGGAGTCAAAAACATGCAAAAATGAGTGCATGATGGTCCAAACTCACTTTCAAGTCATAACTGAAACATGCAGCACCCGAACTAAATTGGAAATCCCTGAAAAGGTGGGCCCAAGCATGCGAAAATCACCTCATTTGTGTCAATCCGCCCAAGTAAAAATAGAAATCTATCTTTGCTTAATGTTTTTATTTTTGCACTAAAAATAGTTAAAATAATTAAATGATTTATAATTATCATTTAATCATTTAACTTTACAATATGTTATGCAAAAAATTAAAAAAATTAAAAATTAATTCTTATCAAAAATATAAATCTGACTATATAAAAATGAGCTCATACATATTCTAAAGTCTGCCACTACTCTTAGCATACGTTTTGTTTTTATCTCTATTATATAGTCGGCCACTCAGCATATTCAGCACTCGATGACTGCCTCTCAAGTCTAACCATAAGGTTGCACACCCTTTATGCAATGCAAACCATATACTATATGATAATAGATATATTTTTCTCAAATGCCATTTCGGCCCCTTCAATATTTGCATAATTTTCTAATTGACTTAGAAGTCAATATTCACCGTTCAAAAGAAATAATGAAGGGAAACAAAAGACCTAAAATGAGTGAACCCTAATCACTTAATCGTTTCGCACTTGATCTATGTTTGGAAAGGAAACTTTGTGAAGAAGCTTTGCTCTGCTGCACCGCCATGGTGGAAAGGAAGGGTTTTTGCTCAAAGCTATAAGTTTCCAATTGCTTGATGACCTTCGCACTTGACTATGAGCTGCTATGCTATTGATTTCTCTTGGAATTATGTAGAAAATTTACTGAGATTGACTTTCATTTATTCGTGATTCCTATCTTGCTTCATGATGGGTATTTGACTTCAATGATTGAGTGCCACCATCACTGGAAACTTCGACCTTTGCTTATATTTCTGTCAACTATCTGGCCGCAGCATGGGTTACTCAGTAGATTTACATGGTCACTCCTACTTACCCATATTCACATTTAATCAGAAAAATACAAGAAACTCCCACCTGGTAAAAGAATGGTTATAAATCTTTAAAAGGAACCAAAGCCCACTGTACAGGCCGCACCATGTAAAGCTTCTTTACGTATTTTTTGTGAGCTCTTCCTCTGTTTTGGGTTTATCGCTTCCCTACTTTAAAAATGGCATAAATGGGTTTGCCTTTGCTTCTGCCAAGACTTCATACTCTATACAGAGATCTTATACTATATCCTGTAATTATGTATCTAGAAAAATCAATGAATTCTCTGCAAACTGCGGCTTTTCTACACCATGATCTATGATCTGGGTATTGCTTGTTGCATAGGCCGCCATGGATTTTGGGAATCCTGAAAGTTTCGAATGAGCTAGTGAACCTTTTTGACCGAGATCCTCTTTGTATTTTCTGCTAAATAAGAGCTTGTAGAAGGCAAAAATGCAAGTCGTGCCATGTATATTGGTATGCCATTCTCAGCTGAAAAAACCCCATATGGATACTAGTATTTGGAAGATAAAATCTATATAATGAGCTAAAACTTTGCATTTTTCTATTTGGACGACCAATGTGTCTATCTTGTTGGCTTTCTTTATGCAAAAGAACTCTTCGGCTTGTTTGATTCCACTATCTTTTCCACAAAATCACATCTCAAAAGACCCATAATTAAATTTTCTCCTTATTGATAGCTATTCCTTTTTAAGATGATTGTAAAAGCTTTGTGAATAATATCAGGACTATGAATGAGGTCTCTCTTCTTTTATGCTATGTGATTAACTATTATTTCAAAAAAAAAAAAAAACCTTCATATTGTAAATAACCCCTCTGAGTTTCATTGAGTCACATCTCTCATGGTAAGACCAGCACCAGTTAATCTCTTTTTATGCATTTCTTGTTCTTATCACTGACCTTCTAAAAAGTTAAGTTTCTTGCTCCATGAAATAGCTATATGCTGATTTTTCTGTTTTGTCCATCATATAGAAACTTTGAAGATCCACGAACTTTCTGCATCTTTGCTATTACTAAATGTTGTTCAAAACTATTGCTTTTTTGTTGTTGACAGTCCATTAAGATTTGCTTCCTCATTTTAATGATCATTGTTACCTATTTTCTGCCACTAGCTCAAACAGGTAGAGCTGAATCGCAAATTCAGGCTAAAAGGTATACAAGATGTTTAAAAAATTTCTGCTGAAGTACTCATATTGTGCATTACTTCACGACAATGTATATTTCAATAATATTATGCAAAAATACTTCAAAATTACATCACAAGTTTGCATAATGTTTGTTGTTTTATTCATGATGTGCGAATCAGAATCCCACACAAGCCGTGGGAGTAACTCATTATTTGATTTTTTATAATCAAGAAGGAGATGCATGAGTAAAAGCAAATTATACATCTAAAAATAGAGAAAGCATAAGGTAGAAAGTGATTCGTCATTGCCTGGAATGACGAATCATTGACAGTTGAGGTTTTTCAATTGTGATGCCAGTTGTGGTTCCAGCTCCGCGTACTTGCAAGTTTGAGGGAAATGTTGTTAGAGCAATGCGGATCAAATCCTATCATATGCCTGCACTACTAACAGAAATATAAGATACAGTCAAGCTTTCAGGCATCTATCAGATGATTACAAAAATTCAAACATGGAGAAAGGAGAAAAAATTCATCTTCTTTTATTTTGCTAACATGTTTGTTCACTGTGCAAGAATAGGTGCATTGTGTATGAGATCATCTTATCGGATATGTGGAGTAAAACGGGCTCCCACAAGGGTTGAGCCCGACATATCAAAAGGACACACTCTTAAGTCACATGCGAGAGTTCATTGATATTGTCAGAACAGTCATTAACAAGGCTACTGAAACTAAAGAATATAATAAGTAGCCTTATTCCAAAGAGACTCAGAAAAGTAAGTAAAGGACTCATCAATTTCGTTAATTTTCTGTTTCAGCTCTACTTAACATTTTCATGTTATATCCAAATGAGGTATCGAGCCTCTTTACACTGAAGAGAACAAAAACATAATAGCAAGCATGGAGCTCTTTCATGGAGCTTTAGATTGTTTTCACATGAGGCAATGAGTGTTTACCATCCTAGCTCAAGATAAGCATTTTTGTCTTCAATATTTTTTTTATCATGCTGAAAGAGGTAAAAGAGAAATCAGCATGTATTTTACGAAGGAGAAAACATTCAGGTCCCATTATTGTGATAACTTTCAGCAGCAAATATTAAGTGCAGCAAAAGGTGATTAAATTGTGAAAAGAGCGGAGAAGTATGCAAGGTGTTTTAAGGAAGCTCTATGGCAATTTGCAGCGGAAGAAGGACAGTCAAATATAAAAGAAAATCGACACTATGGCAACTATCATGCCTGCCCAGAGTAGTATCTTTCAGCATCACAATGAACTTGAATCAACACAATGGAAAGTATAAATACACTACAGTCAAATTACAACAACTTTGCCCAGCAATGATTACCAGAATAAGTAAAGAGGTAAGTCAGTGATAGACCAAGAGCAGGATATGGAGGACAGGATTTTGTCATCTTTTATAGCTTTTAATCAAAAAAGGAAGAAATACAGAATGATACAATCAGCATTATAATCAGCATAAGAGGAATTTATCAATACAAATTGGAACAACATTTACTGATAGGAGTTTCATTTTTAGAATTACTTGGACTGTCTTGAGCCACTATATTACAATGAAGTTCAGAGAAGGCCACTAGTTTATCCACATAACTTTAATGTTGTCATTGGCAAAGTGACTGTAATAAAGGCATTAGAATAGAAAAATGAAGAGAAAGGCCATTATAATAGTTATACAATTTACATGATACAACAGATTTGTTTTCCTTTTCTTTTCTCAGAAATCAGATACCAATTGTTGGCCACAAAGATGCTGCTGTCTTTTTCTATATTAGTAGTCACCACCAACCTATACATTGTGCATACGGTACCTAAAGAACACATTGGCACCTATAGGAGGGGTGGTGCTCTTTTGAAAACAATCATTTATCCAAGTTTCATCTTAAGTTTCCCTGGCCTCATCTAAAATAGATGTAAGAGGAATAGAGAAATGCTTTGTTAACAACTTATACAATGAAAGGCAGTTTGATGAAGCCAGAGCCATACAAAGAAAAATAACAAAGATACAGGAAATATAGAAGCGGCCAGGACTTCCAAAGACCCATGCAAGTGCAAAAAAATCTGACCTCTCTCATGGTAATCAAAAGACCTAGGCTGAATGCTAAGTGAACAGATCTGACCGCAGCCATGAAATCACAAAGGTAATTAACAGTTACTCAATTTTGACAGTGGCCCACACATCAGCAGTGTCATTTTTCATGCATCTTTACAGAAGTCATGGATGGGTGCTCTTGGGTCGAGCTCGAAAATATTGCAAGACACCCTAGTACATTCACAGAAAAGAATAAAAGTGTCAATAGCTATCAAGAGGAAATGAAAAAGCACGAAAAAACCAGATTGAAGATAAGGTAGATCAAGTTACGGCCAGAACTTCCAATGAACCATGCAAAGTGCATACTGACCTCTCTCATGATAGCCAACAAGACTCACAGGTCGAGTATTGAGTGCTACAGGAACAAAAAATTAAAATTACAGAGTATTGACAATCTAAAAAAGCAAACTAAAAGCACAATCAATAGGGATTCGTGTGGCTTCACAAGGACAAGCAGGAAATACCCAAATTTTTCATGGCGACCAGAGTTTTAGCTCACAATCATGGCGTGGCCTGCATTGGTCTGTTTTTGTTTACAATAAAAGACGCCAGACTTTGTTCCTCAGAAGCTTTTATAAAGTTGTGTGATACGGAGAAACACAATGGAGTTGGAAGCTTACCAAGTCACATCTGTAGGAGAAGAAGTGATGGCAACCAGCAAAGCAAGATTTCGTGCCATAAGAAAAAGCCCAGAAGGTGAACATGTCGCGGCCAGATCTTTCTGGTTTTTCCATCGCCAAAAGATCAAATGCAGAAACGTTAGATCCGCGCCCTCATAATGCATAGACCAAGCCTTAGAACAAGAAAAATAGGGCATATGATCATGGCCAGGTGAAGTATTGGTTGCACAGGAGGGCAAGCAGAAACTAGACTTGTTAGATATGCAGAGATGTAAGATTTTCGAGTTTCAGCTCCAAACCCTCAGCATGGCGGCACAATAGGAAGCTTCTCCAAATGGCCAAGATGAAAGTGCGAAATGGTAAAAGAGTTAGGGTTAGACCATCTTTTGTCTACCCTAATTCGATATGGGGTATTTTTCCTTATCTTTAGAGTTAATCACCTTCAAAATAAAGTGCCAATAATGCTAAATGACCAAACATTATGTTAGGTATAAAAATGCCATTGGATCAAGATATGCGTGGAGCCAAAGAGGTATCTATTTACATGGTCAATGGTGTAATATATCATGCATTTTTTGTGATATACATAGACTAGGATTGCATTGATTAAATTCAATTAATTTAATGTTATTTTTGCTCACCCATGTAAAGTGGTATTAATTGAATGGTTGAATTAAATAAATCATTTAATTAATACGACTATTTTTAGGCAAAATAACATTGAATTAAATAAATCCAATAATGCAAGCATAGAATAAGGCAAAGATGGAGTTTCATTTTGGATGGGCAGATTGATACAAACGAGGTAATTTTTTGCATGCTTTGGCCCACTTTTCAAGGATTTGCAGTTCAGTTGGGATAGTGCATGTATCAGTTATGACTTCGAAGTGAGTTTGAGCTTAAGTGGACTTGTTTTTGCATGGATTTGGGCCTCCTTTTCAAAGATTTTTTCTTCTACTTAGAATTGGCTTTGGAGTTATCACCCTTTCTTGGAGTTGAACTTTCAGTTCTTTTTACATGCCTTTTGGAAAGGCTTTTGTATATATTGAAAAACTTATCTATTTTTTAGTTAGTTCTTATTTTTCTCCTTTGCACTCTGCAAAGTGAAGGATTTGTAACTCAACATTTTTTTTTAGGTTAATGCAGTAGCAGGTTTATAGGTTACATGGAGTTGTTCCTTTTTGCTTAAGGGATCCGAGTTTTACCTTCTCATTACTGGTTTTTTGCATTGATGATTGATTTGATAAAATTTATTATGTTTTAATAAATCACAAACCTTTAAATTTTGTCTCTTTCATTGGTATGAGTTCTCAGATACAATCAAGTTTCAAGTCTTAAGTTGTGATTGTATTCATCTATTCAAAGTTGTGAAACATAGTTTCCTACCAGGAGAGATCAATCAGCCTTCTTTCGAAACACTTTTGCAATAAGATTGTCATTAATGAGTTGTGTGAAGTAATCCTTGAGAGTTAATTGTGAATCAGTCTACCTTATAGATCATCATTTTTAGGTGCATCACCATAGTTAAGTTTCATAGTTCTGGTTTTAGATTTAGTCCTTTATCCTTTTTCCTAGCAATTTAACCAAGTATTAATCAGAAAACAATATAGGAACCAGCCTAGAATCTGGAGGTCTAATTCCTTATAGGATACCCACAGCCTGGAATTAGTTCCAATGTGTCATCAGATTGCTAAAATTCAATATTTTAGCATACGGGTGCAATTTGTTTGACAACAATCATGCCTAGCCTTACATTGGTATTGTTCTTTCAAAGGCATTGATATCATGAATAGAGGTCTGTTAT
This sequence comes from Sequoiadendron giganteum, assembly GCA_007115665.2. Lineage (NCBI taxonomy): Eukaryota > Viridiplantae > Streptophyta > Pinopsida > Cupressales > Cupressaceae > Sequoiadendron > Sequoiadendron giganteum. Next base: position 493,262,976 of record CM021101.1, read on the forward strand.
TTGAATGTTTTTTTTTTGTTTCAAGGTCATGAATGAACAACTATGGGCTTTGTCTTATTTGTGAGCCTTCATATATCTCTGTTGGCTGTAATAATTACTATGCAATGAAACTCTATGCTGATCATTACTATATGCGGTTTGCATTAGAAATTGCTATCTTTTCATAACTGCACCCTTTTGAAACAATGTCACTATTCCTTATTGATACTTTCAATAGCACCATTTTAAGTACTTGAGCAGCCCTACCTGTTCCTCCTACCGCTTTCTCTGTAAATGGAAAAGAGCATACTCTTTCTGAACTAGACATGGTTGTAACTTCATCATTATGATTCTTGGCCATTACAACCGATGAGCAACTATACCTATCATGCATCACTGCTCCTCCTGTAGACTGTTATATCCTTTGGAAATTATGAAAACATTTCAATGGAAGAATATTTTGTTTCTCTTCAATTTAAAGCATATCTATACTTCATTTAGATGTATATTGAAAATACAAAGTAGAGCTAAAACAAAATATCAATGAAATCTATGAATTCTCACACTGTTTACTCCTTTCTTATCATGAAGAGAAAAATTATGCTGTATGTTCAAACTGCTTTTCATGAATCTTTTTGAAATAGAGGTTGTGCTTTTATTATCTTCCTAGTTTCAATAGCTCCTTTGATGACTGTTCTGACAATATTTAAGAACTCTCGTATGTAACTTGAGAGCATATCCTTTTGATATGCCGGGCTCAACCCTTGTGGGAGCCCGTTTTACTCCACATATATGATGAAATGATCACAAACATAATGAACCTACTCCTGCATAGTGAACAAACATGTTAACAAAATAAAAGAAATTGAAAGCTTCCTCCTTTCTTTATGTTGTTTGAATTTTTGTAATCATTTGATGGATGCGTGATTGATTGTATTCTATATTTCTATTGGTAGCACAAGCATATGATAGGATTTCATCCACATTTCTCTAACAACATTTCCATCAACCTGCAGGTACGCTAGAGCTGGAATTGGAAATGAAGTTGGAGCTGGAAACTGGCATCACAACTAAAGACCTCAACTGTCAATGATTCGTCATTCCAAGCAATGACGAATCACCTTCTACCCTATGCTTTCTTTATTTTTAGTTGTATAGCTTACCTTTGCTTATGCACCTCTTATTTGATTATAAAAATCAAAATGAGTTACTCCCACGACTTGTGTGGGATTATGGTTTGTACATTATGAATAAAACAACACACATTATGCAAACTTATGATATCATTTTTGAAAAAAAATTTGCATAAAATTACTGAAATTTACACTGTAATAAATCAATGCACAATATGAGTACTTTAGCCAAAAAATTTAAGCAACTCATGTACCTTGGCTTGAATTTACAATTCAGCTCTACCTATTTGAGCTGGTAGTGAAAAATAGGTAACAAATTGGCGACCTCTGCAGAGTGTTGCCTGCTAAACACCATAGACTAGTTATGTAGCTTATCCATTGGGCATGGAGTCTGTTGTTGCTCTTAACCTTCTCTAAAAAAATTTGTAACTTAGCTTCACACAAACAAATTGAAAGAAACTACTGCAATTCTATTTATGAAAGAATCTGAAACCCCATTGCAGTGACTGCACTTTATTGAAAGCAAAATAAAAACTAAATGAAACTAAAGTGCAATGAGCACTTATTGAAAGCAAACTTAACTGAAAATTCAAACTACTATGTACAGCAGCAATTAAAACTGCTTAATAGCACTGTTTGAGATGGATCCCATTAATGGGGATTGGCAACACTTCTCCATCCAACCTTGAGAGCTGGAAATAGTTATGCTCTTTCTTTTCTGTTATAATGTATGGGCCATCCCACATGGCATCAAACTTAGAATGTTTGCCAGGCCTGCTCTTCAACTCATCCCATTTGAAAACCAAGTCACCTTCGTTGAAGACTCTTGCGACTGCTTTCCTGTCGAATGTCTTTTTCATCTGAGAATGATGAATTTGAAGCTTTCTAAAAGCTTCTTTCTTGGTTTCATCCAACTCTGTTAATTTAGCAAGCCTAACTTGCATTGGCTTCTCCTCAAGTAATTCTTGTTCCTTTATGTAGCTCAGAGTTGGGAATTCTATTGCAATAGGCAGCTTGGCCTCTTTACCATAAACCAAAACATACGGTGAAAAAATTGTTGACCATTTTGGTGTAACTCTATCAGCCCAAAGAGCTAATTTAAGCTTATCATTCCATGACCTCTGATTATCTTCAATTGTCTTCTTAATGATCTTAATCAGATTCTTGTTTGTCGATTCTGCCTATCCATTACCCTGGGGGTAATAATTGGACGAAGTGCTCAAGTAAATGTTATTCTTTATCGACCAATTTGAAAATTTTAAGCCAACAAAGGCTAAAGCATTATCTGAAATAATGGACTTAGGTGTACCAAACCTAGAAACTATGTCTTGATAAAAAATTAGGATTGATGTTTCATTTGAATCTCTCAAAGTGACTGCTTTCGTCCATTTCATGAAGTAATATGTTGTTGTTAAAATCCATTTGTGCCCTGCACTTGATGGTGGGTTAATAGGACCGATGAAATCAAGTCCCCACTTTCCAAATGGTTGCTCAACCTGGATTGGATTCAGGGGCAGAGCTACTAACTTTTGTTTTCCTGCAAATAGAGAACATTTAGTGCATTTTCTGATTTAAGCATAAGCATCTTTGAAAAGGTCTGGCCAATAATACCCTGCTTTCATGATTTTTAAAGCTGTAGTACATGGTGCAAAGTGACCTGCAGCAATTTCATCATGGAATTCCTCTAAGATTCTTTCAATCTGATCAGGGCTTATGCATCTGAGAAATACTCCATTGAAGTCTTTTTTATACAAAACATCATTTATTACTACATAAGGAATTGCTTGTAATCTGTAATACCTTCATTTAGATTTGTCCATACCTTCCAGGAAATCTCCAGTATGCAAGTAATGGATCATTTGATGAATCCAATCAACTGGAACAGTTGAAACAACAGGTTCCTCTTCATTATTCAGAACTGTTATGACTGCTTCATTGTTGTTCTATTCATTTTCTGCAAGTTGTTCGCACAGTCCTTTACCTCGGACAAGCTTGGTAAACTTTATGTTGATATTGTATTCCATGACTTTGGTTATCCAACCTGCGCGCTTGTCATTTATGTCCTTATTTAACAGAAATTCCTTGACTGTTGGGTGAGCTACCAGCAAATGTATTTTATTGTTAGACAACATACGTCTAAACTTTTTGAGACTCCTTACTACAACAAGCACGTGATTTTCAACAAATGAATATCTTGTTTCATAATCGTGTAAAATTTGACTAAAGAATGGAATGGATTGTTCAAGTCTTTGATCATTTTGCTAACAAAGCATGGCAGAAATTGTATCAACACTACCAAATGCATATAATATGAAATCTTTATCAAAATTTGGATTTATTAGTGTCAGGGTTGCTGCAAGTGCCTCTTTAATCTACTCAAAAAAATTCTTACAGTCCTTCATCTAGCTGAACTGCATGTTTTTCTTCAGCATGGATGTGAGAGGTTGCAGCAACGTTGCAATGTTAGGAATAAATCTTCTAACAAAGTTTATTCTTCCTAAAAATCTTTGCAAACCCTTTTTGTGAGCAGCAAGTGGTAAAGCCAAAATGGTTGTAATGCGTTCTAGGTCAATAGAAATACCGTCTTTTGAAACAATGTAACCCAACAGCTTACCTTTGTGAACAAAAAAAATACTTTTCTTTGGATTTAAAGATATTCCATATTCTCTGCATCTCTCGAAAATCTGTCTAAGATGACCAAAATGTTCATTTGCTTTTCGTGAGAAAACAATGATATCATCTAAGTAAACAAGAATAAATTTATTTATCAAACCTTGGAGAGCCATATCCATTGCTCTCTGAAAGGTTGCTCCTGTGTTTGACAATCCAAACAAAATTTTTCTGTAAGCCATAGTACCCCACTTGGTGGTAAAGGTTGTCTTGTACTGGTCCTCCTCCTTAACCAATATCTGGTTATAACCTAAATATCCGTCTAGCAATGAAAACCTTTCTGATCTTGAAACAACCTGCAATATCTGCTCCATTGAAGGTAGTGGATAGTGATCCTTAAGTGAAGCTCTATTTAGATCATGAAAATCAACGTACAATCTTATCTCTCCATTCTTCTTTCTGACAGGCACCAGATTAGATACCCAAGAAGTGTGCTTGATTGGAAATATAATACTCCCTTCAATCAGCTTGTTCAATTTTGTTTTCATCAAGTGTTCTAGTTTCGGATTCAGGGGCCTTTGCTTCTGTCTGACTGGTTTCGCATTGGGTTCTAGCTAAATTGTGTGCTAAGCTAACTCAGGGTTAAAACCTTTTAGATCACCATATTCCCAAGCAAAGATGTCGCTGAATTGTTGACAAAGTGAGATAAAATCTTGTTGTTCCTCCTTTGTACAGACTTTGCCAAGCTTGAGAAGCTTATCTTTAAATATTTCTATCGGTTCATAATGTTCCTGTTTCACTATGATACCGGATTTTTCTTTTCTAACTTGGTCATTAGAGTTAAAAATAGACTCAAGAGTCACCAAACCTTTTGGTAGTTTATTAGACTTTAACTACATGATTTGATCGCTATATTGCTGATCAAACTTGCACTGGTTTCCAGCAGAAAACTCTACCTCCTCCATCAAAAAATGGCATATCTATTCATCACTGTCAAAAATCTGCCAACTTAAATTATTATTAGGTACCGAAGGTCTAACAACTACCTTCACATATTGTTGTACTTGCACATTATGAACTTCAGTTGGGATGTCAAATTGTGATCCCATGGCAGCAAGCTTATCAGCATGCTTATTCTGATTTCTAGGTACTGATTGCAGATTAAATGCATCGAACTCTTCAATCAAGTCCCAAACACGATGCTTATACAGTTTCAGTAAATCATTTTTAGTTAAATTCAGATTTCTAACCTAATTTTCTATTAATTCAGAATCACCAAATACCTGTAAACACTTAATCTTTCTTTTTGCTGGCCCACTCTAAACCATGTATCAACGCTTCGTACTCAACAACATTATTTGAGCAACTGAAAGAAAATCTGAAAGCTAAATAATACCTGTCATTTTTAGGTGATATGATCATTGCTCCTCCACCAGCACCAATTTTACTCCTGGAACCATCAAAATACAGCTTCCAAAGTTGATCAGTTTGTTGTTCTAACTCTATTTCCTCCTTGACCAGATTTGGAATGGTCATATTGGGCTCTTGAATCATATAAATGCCCAAACCTACTTCATCCATGAGACTAAACGGGTCAATCTCATGATTCTCGGCTGCTCACTCATCTAAATTTATATCTGGTATGCCTTCTATAGGTACAGTGGGGTCGAGGGTCATGGATTGATCCTCCTGATCATGGAAAGCTAGGTTTGTGTTTATAGGATTTGGCACATAGGGCTCGATATGGTCTTTGGCCAATGGTTCTAACTTAATGGTAACTCTGGTATCATATCTGGTTCTAAAAAACATGTGAGACCAGTCTGATGATAGATAACCACCTAACTTTGTAGTGAAATCTCTAGACGGACAAACAGAAAAATAAGGTGGGAGATCAATAACATAAATGTCCTGTGGTACTTGAAAATTAGGACAGGCATGTAATGTAAGGGGTAGGTTTTTTATAACTCCTACAGACTTAATAGTTGTGTTGTCTAACTGAACTACCCCTTTTGACAATGGCTCATACTCGAGACCTAACTTGTCTAGAGGTTGTTTAGGCATTATTGAGCTGCTAGCTCGTGAATCTATCATGCAATTATGCACTATGCTATCACCAATAATTAGACTAACATAAAAAGGTGGTGGTTTTACCTCTTGAGTTGATTGCCCCTTTTTGTTGTCTGAACTGTTAGCAAAAACTCTTGGATGTTCTTTGGCTGTTTTGTCAGAAATGGAAATTTTGGCCAAAGCTTCTTGCAGACCTATTTTCTGCCTAGGTAAGTGTAACACATCCAACATGGTGATGCTAACTATTGCTTTCTTCATATGATCAAGAATGTTAAAAGAAGGAGAGCTAACCTTATGTTGGGCTTTAGGAACAACAGTTTCCTTTTGCACTGGATCTGGTTGAGTTCTTTGCTGCTCTTTAACGGGTTCGGCTTATTTTTGTTGTTCTTTAGTAGTCTCAGGTTGCTTCCTTGGTAAAATTTGAATATTTGGTGAAGAACGAAGCTGTGACTGGTCTTTATCAACTACTGGAACTTGAATTTTCTATGGAACAACTTGTTTTTTAACCTTATTAGCTTGTTGTTTGTCACTTTCAGCTTGTTGTCTCAGATCTGTCGCTCTTTTCTTGGACCTTGTATTTGCTGCAATAGATGCATCAGACTGATTTTTACCTTGTAACTGATTTACTCCACAAAATTTGTTGCCTTTCTAATTCATCATGGCGACATCCATGTCATTTTGTTGTGTTTGATCACTCTGATCATTTGTATCCTTTGTTGTATTTTTTGTTGCAGCATATGTGCTCTGTACCATAAGATCTTGATTAATAATGCCATTCATGCAAGTAGCCTGATTGTGAGGATGATTGCATGGGTAAACCCATATGTAATCATGTGCTAAATTGTTATGAACTGGAACGAGCTCTTTTGATGAGCTAGCAGCTTGCTGGTTCTGGTTATATGATGGCCTAGGATTGAAATTCCTACGCTATCCTTGATTATTAGCCTAATAGGGAGGTCTGTTAGGCTGAAAGGGTGCTTGGTAAGGCCTGTAATTTTGGTTTTGTTGTCTTTTGAGACTAACCAAGTCAGTGCTAACAGTCTGCAATAAATTTTCCATTTCTTGTTGATTACCTTTCAGCTCTTGAAACTCAGATTGTGCTAGAAAAGTACTATTTTGGACAATTGGTTGATAGCCCAAGGCTGGTTCTACTGGAATTGAGGCAATTGGTGGCAAATTAATTGGCATCAAGGGGTGAATGTTTGGAAATATAGGCATAGGTGGCCTTGGTGCAGTTTTACCAGCCTGTATAAGGTTGTTTTCTGCTCTAATAGCAATATCATAGGTTGTTGGTAGTGTTAAACCCCCCATTGACTGAATCATTAAAGCTATGTCACTATTTAATGACCTAAGGTAATACAAAAAAGCATGATCAGGAGTAGGTCTTACCGTTACCGGAATCCTATTCCAGGTTCGTTGAAACCTGAAGTTGAAATCCATCATCTGTTCTTGTGGCGCTCTCTTGATAGTCATCATTTGTTCAACTAGAGATAGATGATCGGACTTGTCTAAAAATTGCTTGCTCAGCTTGTCTCCAAGATCATCCCATGTGGCGATTGTATTAACAAGAAAACTGCGAAACCATTGAAGCGCTTTGCCTTTGAAAGATGCTTCTAGTAGTCTCAATGCGACATTCTCTTGCGTAACATGGTGAACTCCACATAGCGAAGCCATATCTCTGATATGCTCAATTGGTGTTGTTTGATCTTCACCAATGAAAAATGGTAAAATTTTAAGTGCCGCAATAGGAATATCATCATGTTGCACCAGATTCAATGGGTTGCCACCATTGAATGGTACGAACGCATGCGCTCTGGCCATCGGAGCTGCTGGTGTTCCAAAAATTGCAGCTTGCAAAATAGGTACAAGTGAGATAGATTGTCTGTAGCTTGGTGAAGCTGAATGCGAGCCTTTCTGCCTTGTTGATGATTTGCCTCTCCTTGATAAGTAAACAATTGTCTCTTTTCTGAAACTTGGAGAAACCAACAGGTTTCTTAAAGTCCTTTCAGAGATTCTTCTTGATGTCCTTCCTCTTCTTTTTGGTGAAGACAGCTGCAGATACTCGAACGGAGAAGAGCTTCTTCTTGTCTGGATATTTCTCATAAGCTTGCTACTGATCTGCTTTAAGTCTTGAATGTGAAGTTTCCAGGTATTTGAAAATAGCTCTTCTGAAAATCTTGTAACATGTTGTACATACCAAAACATCAACTTAAATAATCAATTATGTCCCACCAAGCTTGCCAAAAACTGTTGTCAAACAGATTGCAACTGTATGCTTGAATATTGAAATTCAACAATCTGTTGAAACCTTGGAACTAATTCCTGGCTGTGGGTATCCTATAAGGAATTATACCTCCATATTCTAGGCTGGTTCCTATGAATTTTTTTGATTAATAATTGGGTAAATTGTCGGGAAAAGGATAAAAAGACTAAGTCTAAAACCTAAGCTGTAAAACTTTAACTATGGTGATGCACCTAAAATGATGATCTAAAAGGCAGACTAATTCACAATTAACTTTCGAAGGAATACTTCACCTAGCTCATCAATGACAATCTTATTGCAAAAGTGTTTCGAAAGAAGGCTGACTGATCTCGCCTGGTAGGAAACTATATTTCACAACTTTGAATAGATGAATACAAGCAAAACTTAAGACCTGAAACTTGATTGTATCTGAGAACTCATATCAGTGAAAGCGACAAAATTTAAAGGTTCTGATTTATTAAAACACAATAAATTTCATCAATGCAAAAACCTCAGTAATGAAAAGGTAAAACTCAAATCCTTTAAGCAAAAAGGAACAACTCCATGTAACCTGTAAACCTGCTACTGTATTAATCTGGAAATAAATGTTGAGTTACAAATCATCTGCTTTGCAGAGTGCAAAGGAGAAAAATAAGAACTAAGGAAAAAACAGTTAACTTTTTTCATATATACAAAAAGTCTTTCCAAAAGGAATGGAAATAGAACTGAAAGTCAAACTCCAAGAGAGGGTGATAACTCCAAGGCCAAATACGAGCAAAAGCAAATATCTCTGAAAAAAGGAGTCAAAAACATGCAAAAATGAGTGCATGATGGTCCAAACTCACTGTCAAGTCATAACTGAAACATGCAGCACCCAAACTGAATTGGAAATCCCTGAAAAGGTGGGCCCAAGCATGTAAAAATCACCTCGTTTGTGTCAATCAGCCCAAGTAAAAATAGAAATCCATCTTTGCTTAATGTTTTTATTTTTGCACTAAAAATAGTTAAAATAATTAAATGATTTATAATTATCATTTAATCATTTAACTTTACAATATGTTATGCAAAAAATAAAAAAATAAAAAAAATTAAGTCTTATCAAAAATATAAATCTAACTATATAAAAATGAGCCCATACATATTATAAAGTCTGCCAGTACTCTTAGCATACGTTTTGTTTTTATCTCTATTATATAGTCGGCCACTCAGCATATTTAGCACTCGATGACTGCCTCTCAAGTCTAACCATAAGGTTGCACACCCTTTATGCAATGCAAACCATATACTATATGATAATAGATATATTTTTCTCAAATGCCATTTCGGCCCCTTCAATATTTGCATAATTTTCTAATTGACTTAGAAGTCAATATTCACCGTTCAAAAGAAATAATGAAGGGAAACAAAAGAGCTAAAATGAGAGAACCCTAATCACTTAATCATTTCGCACTTGGTCTATGTTTGGAAAGGAAACTACATGAAGAAGCTTTGCTCTACTACACTGCCATGGTGGAAAGGAAGGGTTTCTACTCGAAGTTGTAAGTTTCTAGTTGCTTGATGACCTTCGCACTTGACTGTGAGCTGCTATGCTATTGATTTCTCTTGGAATTATGTAGAAAATTTACTAAGATTGACTTTCATTTATTCGTGATCCCTATCCTGCTTCATGATGGGTATTTGACTTCAACGATTGAGCGCTGCCATCATTGGAAACTTTGAACTTTGCTTATATTTCTACTAACTATTTGGCTGCAACATGGGTTACTCAGTAGATTTACACGGTAACTCTTGCTTACCCATATTCACATTTAATCAGAAAAATACAAGAAACTCCCACCTGGTAAAAGAATGGTTATAAATCTTTAAAAGGAAACAAATCCCACTGTACAGGCCGCACCATGTAAAGCTTCTTTACGTATTTTCTATGAGCTCTTCCTCTGTTCTGGGTTTATCACTTCCCTACTTTGAAAATGGCATAAATGGGTCTGGCTTTGCTTATGCCAAGACTTCATACTCCGTACAGAGATCTTATACTATATCCTGTAATTATGTATCTAGAAAAATTAATGAATTCTCTGCAAACTGCGGCTTTTCTACACCATGATCTATGATCTGGGTATTGCTTGTTGCACAGGTCGCCATGGATTTTGGGTATCCTAAAAGTTTTGAATGAGCTAGTAAACCTTTGTTGACCGAGATCCTCTTTGTATTTTCTGCTAAACAAGAGCTTGTAGAAGCCAAAAATGCAGGTCGCGCCATGTATACTAGTCTGCCATTCTCAGCTGAAAAAACCCCATATGGATACCAGTATTTTGAAGATAAAATCTATATAATGAGCTGAAACTTTGTAATTTTTTGTTTGGACGACCAATGTGTCTATCTTGTTGGCTTTCTTTGTGCAAAAGAACTCTTTGACTTGTTTGATTCCACTATCTTTTCCATAAAATCACATCTCAAAAGACCCATAATTAAATGTTCTCCTTATTAATAGTTGTTCCTTTTTCAGATGACTATAAAAGCTTTGTGAACAATACCAGGACTATGAATGCGGTCTCTCTACTTTTATGCTATGTGATTAACTATTATTTCAAAAAAAAAAACCTTCATAGTATAAACAACCCCTCTGAGTTTCACTTTGGTCACATCTCTCATGGTAAGACCAGCACCAGTTAAGCTCTTTTTATGCATTTCCTATTCTTATCACTAACCTTCTAAAAAGTTAAGTTGCTTGCTCCATGAAATAGCTATATGCTGATTTTTCTATTTTTTCCATCATATAGAAACTTTGAAGATCGACGAACTTTCTGCATCTTTGCTATTACTAAATGTTGTTCAAAACTATTGCTTTTTTGTTGTTGACAGTCCATTAAGATTTGATTCCTCATTTTAATGATCATGCCTAGCCTTACATTGGTATTGTTCTTTCAAAGGCATTGATATCATGAATAGAGATCTGTTATTTGAATGTTTTGTTTTTGTTTCAAGGTCATGAATGAACAACTATGGGCTTTGTCTTATTTGTGAGCCTTCATATATCTCTGTTGGCTGTAATAATTACTATGCAATGAAACTCTATGCTGATCATTACTATATGCAGTTTGCATTAGAAATTGCTATCTTTTCATAGCTGCACCCTTTTGAAACAATGTCACTATTCCTTATTGATACTTTCAATAGCACCATTTTAAGTACTTGAGCAGCCCTACCTGTTCCTCCTACCGCTTTCTCTGTAAATGGAAAAGAGCATACTCTTTCTGAACTAGACATGGTTGTAACTTCATCATTATGATTCTTGGCCATTACAACCGATGAGCAACTATACCTATCATGCATCACTGCTCCTCCTGTAGACTATTATATCCTTTGGAAATTATGAAAACATTTCAATGGACGAATATTTTGTTTCTCTTCAATTTAAAGCATATCTATACTTCATTTAGATGTATATTGAAAATACAAAGTAGAGCTAAAACAAAATATCAATGAAATCTATGAATTCTCACACTGTTTACTCCTTTCTTATCATGAAGAGAAAAATTATGCTGTATGTTCAAACTGCTTTTCATGAATCTTTTTGAAATAGAGGTTGTGCTTTTATTATCTTCCTAGTTTCAATAGCTCCTTTGATGACTGTTCTGACAATATTTAAGAACTCTCGTATGTAACTTGAGAGCATATCCTTTTGATATGCGGGCTCAACCCTTGTGGGAGCCCGTTTTACTCCACATATCTAATGAAATGATCACAAACATAATGAACCTGCTCCTGCATAGTGAACAAACATGCTAACAAAATAAAAGAAATTGAAAGCTTCCTCCTTTCTTTATGTTGTTTGAATTTTTGTAATCATCTGATGGATGCGTGATTGACAGTATTCTATATTTCTATTGGTACCGCAAGAATATGATAGGATTTGATCCGCATTGCTCTAACAAAATTTCCATCAACCTGCAGGTACGCTAGAGCTAGAACTAGAAATGAAGTTGGAGCTGGAAACTAGCATTGCAACTGAAGAGCTCAATTGTCAACAATTCATCATTCCAGGCAATGACAAATGACCTTCTACCCTATTCTTTCTTTATTTTCAGTTGTATTGCTTACCTTTGCTTATGCACCTCTTATTTGATTATAAAAATCAAAACGAGTTACTCCCACGGCTTGTGTGGGATTCTTGTTCGTACATTATGAATAAAACAACAAACATTATACAAACTTATGATATCATTTTTGAAAATGTTTTTGCATAACATTACTAAAATTTACACTATAATAAATCAATGCACGATATGAGTACTTTAGTAGAAATTTTTAAGCAACTCGTGTACCTTGGCTTGAATTCATAATTCAGCTCTACCTGTTTGAGCTGGTAGTGAAAAATAGGTAACAATATTATTTGTGGTGCATATATTGTTTGATTCAGAGCAGCCTTGGCCTCCAAATCTAGCTGGACAACCCTTGAGAGAAGATTGGAAGGATTCGAATGAGAAGGATGGAAACCTCCTATTTAGAAATCTCACTGGTCATGGTTGGATAAAAGTAAAGAGTGCATGTTCACCTCTCCAATTTTATGAGCTACAACCTAAAAATAAGATTTCAACGAGGGTTTTAGAATATGTTTATTAAAATGAGAATACAACCAAGATCTAATAATGAGCACATTTAGATTTTTACAATATGGAATCCTTTACCTGTTTCAACGGTTTTGTGAGATTTCCCATTATAGATGATTAAATTATTAATGATGTAAAAAAATAAATGAATTTACTTCTACATATACAAAATCATCTCAAATACAATGGAAAATTATTAGAACTCTTTCTTCCAAATATTATAGCAAAGGAACAAAGTGGGTTCATTTCAGGTTGTTCAATTCTAGATGAGGTCGTCATTACTCAAGAAGTCATTCATTCTATCAGCTACACAAAGAGAAGTAGTATTATCATGAAGTTAGACAATAAAAACTGTGGAGAAATTTGTTTTTTTTTTTAATTGGTTGGATTGGATTTACAGCCTCATTGCTATCCAAGGCATTATGGTGAATCCTTTGAAATACTCAAAAATTCTAACAATTCACCTTGATGCCTGAATCTAAAATCTTTCTTTTGTTGATTTTGCATAAAATCCTAGCTCTTGTCACTGATGTATTTCAAACAATCTATTCTTCATCATCTTAACAAACTTCATAATGTCTTTGCTTTGTATCATACTTTTACAATGAAGACAATTTTTAGGTTGTTGAGTTTCCGCCAACACATTAATATTGCTTCAGAACTTGTAATATGTCAAAAATCAGTAAGAACTCACAATATATACAATAGGTTATTGTGGAGAAAACATCATAATACATCATAATTCATATATGTTTCATTACTATGGAAAATATTAAATGATGGGTTTAATGAAGAATTTTAAATTAAACCATGAAAATGTGATGTAGTGTGTTGTATAAGCATATTTTGTTCACCATAATGTTGAGTTTTCATCAACACATTAATATTGCATGGATTATAAGGTTACACTGGAATGACAAGTTACATGAGTTTTGACACCAGTTCTTACTAGTTCAAACTAGTCTTGTAAGTTGTCTTCAGAACTCATAACCATTAGGGGACTGTTAGCATTAAAAACTATCCATAATTAACAAGATCATTATGCTAGTAGTTCTGATGAGAAAATAAACTTTTAGATCTTTGAACACAGAGAAAATTGAATAAATTTGTAGAATTGAGATCCATTTAGTAATACTTATTGAGGTTATATGACACAGATTTTACTAGATGGTATTTTCATATTCATAATTGGTGGTAAGTCAATGTTTATTTTAGATTGTGTTTTGTAAATCTTAGGCACCATCGACACATAGCTAAGTAAGCTAAGAGGACAAAATTTTCTAGATTGTTGGTTGAAAAGGGTTTTGTCTTTGAAAATGTTGCTAATTAGAAGGTGGTAATGTGTAGTTATCAAAAATATTCTTGTTATAGTTAGGGTCAAGAAGGTTGTTGTGTCATGGTACATTGATTGGAAGACAATTACTGCACGGTATCCTGAAACAACCCTCTTATATTTGAGTTCAAAATATTGTTGTTTCATGATTCATGATGTGATAATTAATCATCAAGTTCAAATTTTTGGTGGTAGAGTTTATGCTTGAAAATGTGGTGTACTGTGTTGTATAAGCATATGAAATAATTGACAAATGTCTAAAAGAAAAAATTAAGGAAAGTAGCAACAAACCCGATGGAAATATCCAGGCCATTACATTATGTAGGAACTAGACCATTAGGTTATATTTTTCATAAATACCCATTGCTAAACGTAAAATAGTTAAGAATGCTAAAATCAACTTTATTAGATCAAGGAAGAGTAAAACCTAGTCATAGGCCTCATGGAGTCAGGTGCTTCAGCATTGTCAAATTCTCCTCAACAGGGCATGGCACTTCAAGGTTGTTGTATAAAAATCTAGAGTAGTGCTAGCAAGTCAGATGAGAAAAGTCATCTCAACTCTACCTATTTGGCCACCAAGGGGGAGGCCAAACAAGGACTAAAACCATTAGGGGATTATTAGCATTAAAAAATATCACTTTTTTCTATCTAACGAATTTTTATATGGCTTTTCCAATGGACAGTAACAATTTCCTCTGACTTTGTTGGAAAACTCATTAAAAACAATTTGAGAAGGGGCAACTCTTATGCAAAAACAAATATTTTTGTACATGACTCACAATATTTACAAGTTTTGACTAAAGGGTTTTGACATATTATAGAAAAAAAAACATACAATGCAATACTTTTACAAAGGGCTTAAATTGAAATAGAGACTAAACACCTCATGCAAGGAACCTATCAAAATCTTTTAATTAATGAAGCACTTTGGAACACATCCTAACATTGTAAGCTTTGCTTGGGTTCTAGGTGCATGTGGTCATGCAGGATTAGTGGATGAGGGTTGCACATACCTCACACATTAGTAACCCTTATTGCATTACAATTTACATATATAGTTGATCATTAGGTGTGCATGGTTGATCAACCATTCATATTTTCACCTCTAAATATATAAATCCATCATTCCTTCCAAACATTTGGGGAGAATTTTGAAAAAGTATCTGATCCATATATGAATATTTGAATCAAATCATTGTCATATTATCAAAGAGCTTGAACAGTAGTTGAGCATCCACAAATCCGTCAAAAAAAATTAATCAACAAACCTAGCTGACCAATTAACTAACTTGATTATTATATTCTTATCATGGTTAATCATGCTATCACCCCATCGGTGGAATGTTGTGTTATCTTCCACTGGCATGTTCTAGTGTTTTCGATATGCTTTCACTAGTCTATTGGTGGAGCTATGAAGGGAGTTTCCCCGATGTAGTAATGTTAGTCTGATAGTGAATATAGGATGAGTATTTCCAGCAACACTCCTTTTTTAGTTGGATCCTAAAAATGTTTCAACTTATGTTCCTCTCTAAAACATCCCTACGAGGTTCAAATATTAAATAGATTGATGAAAGATAGAGGAATTAAAAAGATACTTGGATGTTATAGTTGGATATTCTCTGGTAGACATATATGCAAGATGTGGAATCATAGACAAAACACCTAAATTGTTTGACACAATGCCTCAAAGAGATGTCATATCATGGAATGAAATGATTGATTGCAGAATGTGCACAAAATGGATTTTGCAAGGAACCTCTCAAAATCTTTGAATTAATGAAGCACTTTGGAACATATTCTAACATTGTAAGCTTTGCTTGGGTTCTAGGTGCATGCAATCATGCAGGTTTAGTGGATGAGGGTTGCACATACTTCACATGTAAGTAAACCTTATTGCATTATAATTTACATATATAATTGATCATTAGGTGTGCATGGTAGACCTTCGTTCTCCTACTAGCTATATTGAGGACACCCTAAACATTATTACTAAGATGCTAGTTAAATTTGTGGTACATGTAGATCATATATGAATATAGGTTGAGTATTTTCGACAACACTGATTTTTTAGTTGGATCCTAAAAATGTTGCAACTTATGTTGAAGGATATATTTTGCATGCTATAGAAGATATTGGAAAATCCAAACCAATTAATTTTAACATTCTTGCATTTCTTATTTGAACACAAAATCAGTTTTATTTTTAAAAAAAGAAACCAACATGTCATCTATCCCAAGAAATTTGCATGGAACACTATGAAAAAGCGAGTTATTTTATTAAGACCTAGTTGCTTGAATATTTTAAAAACTTACACAAATGAAGCAACTAACTGTAGAGAATATTAAATAATTTATAGTCATAGAAAGTGGGATGAAGATTAAATAAGCTCATTACCTCGTCATTCCCATTTGGGTGTCTTTGAACCCAATTGATATTCAAAACTTGCAACATCAACAATCATAATCAACAACTCAACCAATCAAAACCAAGCATAAGCTAAGTAAATTAACAACTTAGTCAATCAACTTTTTGATAGTCCAAAGACATGTTTATATACTAAAACTATATGTAGTGCAAAACTATCAAACAATACAAATGAATAAAGTATAAACTATGCAATCCTTTTGCCAAAGTCAAAGCCACAAGTGTATTATGTACATAACCTTTGAACAAGAATTTTATTTAACTTAATAGACACAAACCTAGACATACATATATAATATATGCTTTGCTAACAAAGGGACCCAAATTGTCATACCGAAAGAATTCTAGAAAGAGATGGTGCTGCCACTCCAACAAAGCTATCCTAGGATCCCACATTAATGAATTTTATATTTTCAACACTCTTTCCAAAAACCCATTGCCATATGCCACCACCATCCTTAGGAAGTAAGACATTTTCCATCTGAATGGATCTAGACATATAACACATTGTACTTGCATTGTATCCTGTTTCAATCCTTAAACAGAAGGATAACCTATATTCTCTACTGAAGCATCCAAAAAATAAGAAAACCATGTTCAATTCTTAAATCTCAACACAATATAAATAAGTAATTTTGCAACATAGGAGATAAGAGACAAAAGACAAAAGTATTAGAGCTTGAAACTACACGAAAACAGAAAAACTAGAGTAATAGTTTTCCAACATTGGTATCTTATAAAGCTCAAAGAAAGACATCCTAGAGTTGAGCCAAACCCTATAAACCCTTGAATCAAAGGAAACAAGAAAAGAAGATGGAATGTTTTTCAAGAAACTGACAGTGACAAGGATCTCCACTTAATGAAAATGTCTATAGTGAAAGGAAAGTAAAAGAAGTCCAAAATTACAATAAAATAATGGCATTGGTTGTGAAACAATACCAGCCTTGGCTAGAACTTTCTCCTGTGCTTTCAAAATTATCTTCATAACAAAGGTTTCCCTTTTAATATGGTTGGCATAAAACAAGAAACTCATTTGAATTACAAGATAAATACATAGATAATAGAATGCTTCCAGGTTTAGACCTACACTATTTGATAGAATTGAGCAATTGGAATGACTGCTAGTCAATAGCATGAGAGTAGGGTGATTAAATGGGATGATTACAACAAAGCTAAGGTGAAAAAATTTAGGAATCTACAATAGATATGCACAAAATGAATTTGGTGGAAAGGCTTTAAAATCTTTCAAGCGAATACAAATTGCAGGTGTAAAACAAAATTCCACAACCTTTGCCAACATCCTCCCTGCCTATGCCAAAATGGGAGCTTTGAAACAAGATATGAATATCCATAAATGCATAGACAATACATGACATTATCCCTATAAGAAATGTGGTCTATGTATTGCAACATTGCAGGATATGCACAAAATGGATTTGTTGAAAAGGCTTTAGAAAATTTCTAGCAAATGCAATTGGCAGGTGTAAAGCTAGGTTCCACAAACTTTTCCATCATACTCCCTACTTGTAATAAAATGGGAGCTTTGGATAGGGTATGTACATCTAGCAAATCATAACAGAAGGTGGATTTCTATTAGATATTATGGTTGGAAATGCTTTGGTAGATATGCATGCAAAATATGGAAGCACAAGCAAGGCATGTGAACTGTTTGACAAAATGCCTCAAAGAGATGTCATCTTATGGAATGCAATGATTGCAGGTTTTGCAAAAAAAAAATTGTTGAAAAGGCTTTCAAAACTTTCAAACAAATGCAATTGGAAGGTATAAAGCCAATTTTTTTGCCAGAGTCCTCCTAGCCTATGCCAAAATGGGTGCTTTGGGACGGGCTATGAAAATGCACCAAAGCATAATGGTAGGGGATTTTTTGTCAAATGTTATAGTCGGATATGCTTTGGTAGACATATATGAAGGATGTGGAATCATAGACAAAACACCTGAATTGTTTGACAGAATGCCTCAAAGAGATCTCATCTTATGGAATGAAATGATTGATTGCAGAATGTGCACAAAATGGATTTTGCAAGGAACCTCTCAAAATATTTGAATTAATGAAGCACTTTGGAACACATCCTAAGATTGTAAGCTTTTCTTGGGTTCTAGGTGCATGCATTCATATAGGTTTAGTGGATGAGGGCTGCACATACTTCACATGTCAGTAACCCTTATTGCATTACAATTTGCATATATAGTTGATCATTGGTTGTGCGTGGTTGACCTTCATGCTCATGCTGGCTATATTGAGGACACCCTAAACATTATTACTAAGATGCTAGTTAAATTTGTGGTACATGTGGATCATATATGAATATATGCTAAGTATTTCCAGCAACACTTCTTTTTTAGTTGGATCCTAAAAATGCGGCAACTTATGTTCTTCTCTAAAACATTTGTACAAGGTTCAAATAGTAAAGAGATTGATGAAATATAGAGGAATTAAAAAGATACCTAGATGTAGTTGGATTGAAGGCCATAAACTGGTACATTTTTTTGTGTAGGAGATAGATCACATCCACAAAGATGGCATAGCTATGCAAAGTAGGAGAAATTGGCTTGGCAAATGAAGGCAGCAGGGTATAAAGAATCATTTATCTGCCACCCTAGTGAAAAGTTAGCAATTGCATTTGGTTTATTAAACATGGCCCCTAGTACAGCTATTAGAGTTGTTAAAAACCTTCAAGTATGTTCTAATTGCCACACTGCATCTAAATTCATCTCCAAGGTTTTTGCAAGAGAAATTAAAACTAAAACTATATGGTTATAAAAACAAGGATGTCATTTTCAAAGTGAGGTCTAATCTCACCGTCGAGCCTTCACTTAATTCATCTTACCTTATAGCACAAAAACTACAATTTGAATTTATTGAGATGGCTGGTCTATAACTCACGATACTTAAAAACTATCCATTGATTACTGTGCAAGGTTAGGTAATGGGAGGAGACCATCTTGCTAAGGAAATTAATACTATAGGCTAAATGTAAGTGAATGATAACATCCATCTCCTATTGCAGAGACCTGAATGAAGAGTGAGCAGCAAGCGGGTATCTTATCCCAGGTGAACACTAGAGGAGCGGGGTTTTAAATGTATTGTTTTGTGTCCTTATTCACAAAAAAAAGAAAGATATGAATTCTCATTTTTATTCTTTAAAGTAATGTTCCCTTATCAATTTATTAGCAACTCTATCCTATGTAAGGGATATGGCTTGCATTCTTAGTAGTGGTCTTTTGGCACAGCCTGCATGAGGGGCTCAATGCTCTCACAATCGCCCTTCTTTTGTTAACTATTTAGATTAAAATCCGAATCTTATATTTTATTCTTTTATCTAGCTATTTATTTAATGTTGTCTCTTCTATTGTTGCAGAATACATAGGCACAAGAGCTTAATTTGATCTTTTTTTAGCATCCAACAAATTTCTTGGTTCACTTTATTTTTATTTTATTGTTTTTTTTTGTCTATTGTTGTTTACTTTTTATGTAGATCTCACAATAGTTTTGGTAAAATTGCTTTCAGGTAAGAAAGTATCCTACTACGGGCTGCTTCTACAGCTACTCTACCACCATGAATTCTAGATCATTTAACATCATATTGAAACATTCTCTATTTTCATTTGAAACTGTAAAAATGATTGCAGACCTAAAAAGCTTGTAATGAACAACAACAATAAATCTATTTCTTTTGTTTTCTTTCTTATTTCATTCTCCTTATCTCTACAAAACATCCCATCTTCAAAGGAAAAGAAAACTCTAATATTGCTTTATTCCAGACAAAGAGGGAAAGTATTGCATCCACACCCAATTCACCTATGGCCATAACTGTTTGATTTTATACTTAGATAATGTGATTTCTAGTTTTTATCTTTTTTAGTTTGAGACAAAAATAATTTAGTTGCATCACAATTACAGTATAATCATAATTCCCCTTAAGTCCACTTATTTCCAAAGCTAGCAATAACAAGAAATCATTCCAGGCCCATATCTTCCTTTAGTAGCTATACACAAGGTTTCATTTGGAACTTGTTCATAATCGTGACAACTAACTAATCCTATAGTAATGTTATGCACAAGTTTATTTTAATTGCTTACTAGTCTTGCATTCAGAGAGAGTTGAGGGCTAAATCAATAGTTTACCTTTTCACAATAACAAGGCACATAATTCCTTAAATAAACTACCCACGATTCGTTTGATACAAAAGATTAAGAAATTAACTTTTCACAATAACAAGGCACATAATTCCTTAAATGAAGTAAACTTTTCTCTTTCCATTCTTTTTTTTCCCACCTTACAATAAAATACTAGTTATTCCATATTACAAGCAAAGTCTAGAAATACAAGAGCAACACAAGTAAGGAAGGCTTGCTCTCCACCCTACCATAATGGCATCATGGAGCCTCGTGGACTCTAGCCATACCCCCGAGCAAGTAACTCGTTTAGGCCCAAGAAGATGCATGGAGTCTTTTCAATAGTTTTTATGAAGGGACAAGAATTAAATTAGCACAATTTTCATGCATCTAAGTTCTCTACTTTCTATTTTTAACCATGACTCACAATATGTCACCTTCTTACAAAAAATTTACAAAGGGAAATGGAAGTAAGAAAAATAACTTCTCTCTTTGTTTTAGGTGTTGAACTTTACTCTGTTATCCTTCTTCCCTCTCCAAAACATCCTGATCACTATCTCCTCCAAAAAGACTCATCCCCCCATCTTCTCTTTCTTCCTACTATTTTCACTAAGTTCTCTAAAAGGATAAGTGGGTAACACTCCACTTATTCTTTTTTTTCCAAAATATATGAGTTTCAACTTGCAACCTTTGGGAGGGGAGGTGTGAAGTGTACCTACTTCCATCAATGAGGATCTTTCCTCATTAAAGAGGGATACATGCACTTGGGCAACCCCTCAATTATTACACCCCTATCCTCCTTCAAAATTCGTCACTCCTCATTATGAGGACTTTTCATGAGTCAAATCATGTCCTTGGGGCTCTCTTGCATGCCCATTTTACCCCTACCACTATGGTATAGACCCTAGGGGGTTTATTTTTGTATTCCAACCAAGAAAATTGACAACAACCCTCTTTAAAGACCCACTTAAGGATCTATCCGAGTTTCATGCTTAAATAAGGTTTCCTAACCCCAAACCCCACTTACACCCACATAACACATCATCTAATATCCTTTTAATATCAACCCTTACCATATTAATTTACCACATATTAACCTTATTTGTTTCTAATCCCCAAAAGGTTAAAATTCATATCCTCAATGAGATGTCATTTGATATGCTCTCAATGGTTTTCCCTTCTCACACTTGCACCCTTAATTTCCTGGAGATGTCTTTTTGATGTGCTTTCAAAGATATTCCTTTCTTTTACTAACATCATTACCTTCCTGCACATTACCAACATGATCGTAAGTATCAATTGTGTATCACATTAATTTGTTGGTTGAATATTCTAAGCTCTAACTATATAACAATCCATTTAAAATTTTAATTTGTATTTCCATAGTATACAAGTGCATTCCACCTTCATGGTAATGACAACAAAACATAATGTCAAAATGATATGCAAGAATATTGCAAAAAGATCACCTTATTTATTATCCAAAATATATCTAATCATTAACTCAAGAAAAACATATAACAATTATGGTGTATTAAGTACATATGGGATGAGGTTTTACATCCCCCTCTCCTTAGCTTCGACTTCCTCCTGGAATTAGTTAAGGTCATGAAAACTAATGTTAATACAACAATGCACATAAATCTATTAGAATATGAATTACTTTACTTTCTTTAT
Organism: Sequoiadendron giganteum; assembly: GCA_007115665.2. Taxonomy (NCBI): domain Eukaryota; kingdom Viridiplantae; phylum Streptophyta; class Pinopsida; order Cupressales; family Cupressaceae; genus Sequoiadendron; species Sequoiadendron giganteum. The sequence goes on from CM021101.1 coordinate 493,285,189, forward strand.
GATGCAATCATAGCCTTTCAACATTAAGCACACATTAAATAAACCGCTTTCATGAATCAAACATCTATATACTCAAACAAAATTTTCCATCATAAATAATCATAGAACTAGGGGAAGAATGGATTTAATGACCATCCCATATCGGTCCCATTGCAACCCCTTTTAAATAACTCATAATTCCCCAGCGCATCTACTCCCCTATACAACATGCTAGGGAACCCCCCCAAGATATGATAGATTTACAAATGACACATTACACCACACTTGCCAATAGTTAGCAAACAATAAGAAGCCTCAAATCAAGAAACATAAAACCCTAATCCAACATTTTAATAAACACAAAATTATAAATTTGAGAAAAAAACCAAATAAAGATCAATTGCAGTTGCATTTAAACATTCCAATATTAATTAAAAAATAGAAATCAAATAAGTCCTTGAGGCAATGGACTATGAAAACCTTCAAATGGCTAAGTAGCCCTAGTAAAATAAATATAAAATTTAACAGTGTTGGCATATAATAAAACAAAACATCAATTAATAAATTATTAATAATTCATATTGTTGTCAAACAAATTGCACCCGAATGCTCAAATGTTGAAATTCAACAATCTGTTGAAACATGGGAACTAATTCCAGGTTGTGGGTACCCTATAAGGAATTAGACCTCCAGATTCTAGGCTGGTTCCTATGAATTTTTCTGATTAATATTTGGGTAACTTGCTGGGAAAAGGATAAAAGATTTAACTTGAATGCAGAACTATGAAACTTTAACTATGGTGATGCTTGCACCTAAAAATGATGATCTAAAAGGCAGTTTGGTTCACAATTAATTCTCAATATATCTAATTTGCACGAAAAAATATGAACAGTTTGAATTCATATAAATGCTTCATACAAAGGCTCATAAAACTATCTTCTTTAAGAGGAAAAGAACAGTGTTCTCACAATGAAGAAGATACTCTTAAATTACATACTCAATGTATGGCCTATGAATTAAACTTGAATGTATACATATACTTATGATTGAGACAGAAAGATAAAGGTTTCAATGCCGAAGATAAATATAATTCGATCAAAAATCAAACACAAGAATGATGCCTGAAAACTTGAAGGCAAAACCTGACACTATTGAAAAGATAAAAGGAAAAACTCTATGCAATAACCAAGGGTAACCTGTAAACCTGCTATTGTATTAATCTTAAATGATGTTGAGTTACAAATAATTCATTTTGCAGAATGCAAAGGAGAAAAACAAGAACTAGGGAAAAAACAGTTAAGTTTTTCCAATATATACAAAAGCCTTCAAAAAGGCATGGAGATGGAACTAAAAGTCAATCTCAGTGAGAAGATGATAACTCCAAGGAAATTTACGAGCAAAAGCAAATATCTCTGAAAAAAGGGGTCAAATCCATACAAAAATGAGTGCATGATGGTCCAAACTTGCTATCAACTCATAACTGAAACATGCAACAGTCCAACTGAACTACAAATCCCTCAAAATGTGGGCCCAAGCATGCGAAAAACACCCCGTTTGTGTCAATCCGCCCATGCCTAATTGAAACTCCATCTTTGCTTAATACTTTATGCTTGCACTAAAATATTTGAAATAATTAAATGATTTATACTTTATCATTTAATCATTTTACTTTACAATATTTAATGCAAGCATAAAAATTAAGATCTATAGCAAATAAAAGCCTAACTTTACAAAAACACGGGCCCATGCAAAAAACCAAAATCTGCCACCATACTAGCATATATCTCAAAGTATATAATTATTGCCGACTACAAGTAAAGAAGACTCAAGTGTTTTCATATGATCGCACACTCCTTATGCTATGCATATCATATATTATATGATGATACATATATTTTCTTCAAATACTAAACTCGGCCCCTTCAAAATTTGCATGATTTTTTAATTGACTTAGAAGTCAATATTCACTATTCAAAAGAAATGATGAAGGGAAACAAAAAGAAACCTAAAAACGAGTGAACCCTAATCATCGCTTTGCTCATTTCACACTTGTTGGAGAAGCTTCTAATCTTGTTGGGCGTCGCCATAGTAGAGAATGGGGTTTTGAGGCTCGAATTTCAATAGTCCCTTGCTGTTCTATATCGAATCCTTCTTGGATGCCTGTATGGTGAGTGATTGGAGGAGTCTTTGAAGCTTTGAAGCGAGATGTTTGGGTTTCCCTGAAGTTTACTGGGTGATTTCCACGCACGCGATTATGTGAGTAGGTTCACTACCTATCACAAAAATGGAACCTTCTTTTGATATTCTTTATTTTGAAAGTCTTGTTCATGCCCTTAGATCGTGGCTTGATCAGATTTTTGATGCTATTTACTTCTTTTTTCCTCCATGCTCTGTCTATGCTCTTCTGGGTACCATGGTTTGAGCTCGGGCCATGTATCTAATAACTATATGAGTGTTTGGCCTACCATTACTTGGCCTTCAATAGGCGTTTCATGGTGAGTTCTTTTGTTTTCTATATGCAAATATTTTTCAAATAAAACTCCATTCCTAATTCAAAGAATTTGGGTGTTTGCTTGATTTCCTTTCCCTTGACAAGCTGTGAATCTCTTATGGCCGCCATGATCAAAAATTTTTGATTTCCTTTCCCTTGACATGAAAAGAAATAATGGCGCGAGCTTCTATTGAATTTTTTATCATCTCTTCTCCACTGGGCATCTTACAACAATTTTGGGCTCAACCCAAGAGATTATTTATATTTTTAAACAATTCTAAAGCAAAAATCTCGTATGGGTATTTGATAATTTTGAAGAAAACACCTCTACTTTGTAATCTCTGTTGGAAACCAACATGTCCACTGTGATATGGGTAAATTTGAGTTTCAGAAACAACCTCCATATAGATATTCTTCTTTCTCCTATGGTTTTCTCATGAAACCCTCACATGGGTATCTGATATTATGAATAAAAATACAACCATCTCAATGCTCTACGTGCTTGTAATCCTAGCCACCACTAGAGGTTGACCTCCTTGTATTTCATTATTTATTATTCCTGTATATAGCCATTTACCATACACTTCTTCTCCATAGGCCACGACTATATCCATATCAATAAGCAGGAGGTTTCTTCCGCAGCGTGTCAAATTATGATATTGCTATCAGGATTCAACTGTGTAGTTTTTGAGTCAAACTCATTGACCCATGATTCATGAGTAGTGGTCCAAAAGAACCCATCTCTCATGATAATGAATGGTCCACTTAGCACTCATTGCATCCCATCTCTCATGATAATGAATGGTCCACTTAGCACTCATTGCATCACCTAGATGCAATGAGTGCTAAGTGGACCATTCACAATCATGAGAGATGGGTTCTTGTGGACCACTACTCATGAATCATGGGTCAATGAGTTTGACTCAAAAACTACACGGTTGAATCTTGATAGCAATATCATATATCTATATCTCTGTATTTTAGCTGCCACCATCAAAATAACTGCTGAGAATGTTTGACTTTCTGGGTATATATACTGCATTGCATCCGCAGCTTGAGATACCCCTGTGTTCAAAGAAATCTGTGATAGAATCTATGCCTTGTAACTTCAGGTATCTCCAAAATGCTTGAAAATTTTCATTGAAGTAGCATCCATTTTATTGAATGAAAACTTGTTTGTTCCTTGTACGCTTTGATATTCTATTCATGGCTCTTCATTTGCTGTCATGGGAAATTAAGTCTGTACATGTCATGTTCCTGTAGGTAGCAGAAAATTTTTTGTATTGTGTAAGATAAATATGCTTTAGAAGACTTCATTGAGAAGCTTACTATACTTGGCACTGTGTCTTTTGCTGTAAGGGTACTCTTTTTCATTTTGCAGGAAAGCAAATTTTTATGTGGCTGCAAAATGTAGCTTTTATTTATTCTATGAAGAAATAAACAAAACCCCTTTCATTTACCATATAGCAAGCTTGCCAATATTTCTATTTGTTTCTCAAAATGACTTTTTATTTGTCCAACATCCATTGCAATTTGAAACCCTTGCACTGTCATATTGAAAAAAACAATTTACTGCATCTTTAAACACTTTACTCTGGAACTGTTTCCACCCACTCTTCAGCAAAAATGAGACTTTCAGCAAAAACGAGGCGAGTTGTCTTCTATGAAGTCTGATCCTTAACTTGTTTTATCCAACACAATTATTCTGAAGGAAAATAGGGACAAGAAACAATGATGGCAACCATACATTTGATTATCCTTAATTAATTATCAATGCATCTTATTGAAAATATCATACTCAATGAGGAAGCACTGCCTTCAAATTGCTCAGATTTTTCCTTCATTGTTGTTTCCATGATGAGATAACAATCTAGTTTGTATCATCTGCATATTGGTCACCATAAGAAACCTGTGCTTGTCATTTTCCATTCTAATAAGAATATGAAGCTCTTTCACATGCTTGATTGTCCTTACATTTTATTCCTCCCTACACCTGGCATTCTTCATGCATTTATCATTTAACCTAGAGTTTTATTAATGGAAGATTTGTTCTCAAACATGTAAAACAACTCTGGCCCAGAAAGCATGATTTGCTTCTTTGAAATATGAGTTCCTTTACTACATTTTAAAGACCATAATACAACCTCTGACCTGGAAAGTGTTTTCAATGTGAAAAGCTACTCAATACCAGTAATTCTATGATATTTAATGTTGTGTTGTACATGCTCTCGCTCTATTAAATTTCCAAAGAAAAATAACAGCTGGTTGTAACATATGTGTGCAAGCACAGTTAATCCTCATTGTATCTTGTGAAATAAATTTCAAAACTTCATGAAATAGGTGAATGCTCGATATTCTGTTTATGTTTCTCTTCAATGTAAAGAGGTTTGATACTTCATTTATATGTAATGTGAATGTAAAGTAGAGCTGAAAACAGGGGTACCAATGAAAACTATGAATTCTCTATATGCTTTGATCCTTTCTTGACATGAAGAGAAAAATTATGTTGTATGCTCAAACTACTTTTCCTGAATCTCTTTGATATAAAGCTGCTTGTATGATTATAGCTTAGTTTCAGCAGCTCTCTTAATGACTGTTTATTCATGTTAATGAACTCTCGTATGTAACTTGAGAGTGTGTCCTCCTTGATATGCCAAGCTCAACCCTTGTAGGAGCCTGTTTTACTCCACATATCTGATAAAATGATCACGAAAATAATGAACCTATTCCTGCACAGTGAACAAACATGTTAGCAAAATAAAAGAAACTGAAAGCTTCCTCTTTTCCTTATGCTCTTTGAATTTTTGTAATCATCTGATGGATGCCTGATCGACCATATTCTATATTTTTGTTGGTAGTGTAGGCATATGATAGGATTTGATTCTCATTGCTCTAACAACATTTCCATCAACTTATAGGTACACTGGAGCTTGGAGCTGGAGCTGGTGTTGGAGCTATTGTCACAACTGAAGACCTCAACTGTCAACGATTCGTCATCCCAGGCAATGACGAATCACTTTCTACCCTATGCTTTCTTTATTTTCAATTGTATAGCTTACCCTTCTTCATGTACCCTTTATTTGATTGTAAAAATCAAATTAAGTTACTCCCACGGCTTGTGTGGGATTCTGGTTTGTACATTATGAATAAAACAGAAAACATTATGCAAACTTATGATATCATTTTGGAATGTTTTTTGCATAATATCACTGAAATTTACACTATAATGAAACAGTGCACATCATGAGTACTTTAGCAAAAAAAAATTGAACAACTTGTGTACCTTTGCTTGAATTTACAATTCAGCTCTACCTGTTTGAGCTGGTAGTGAAAAATAGGTAACACATATCTAAACAATAAAACTTTCACATTACGAGCACCATGTGACTTCGATAAAGCCACCGAAGGGGAGGAGTGGAATGGTGATTCTCTAACCACATAAGTATAATAGCATGCAATAATTGGTGGTCCTTGACTACATAAATATGATAGCGTGCAATATCATGGTGGACTCATCAACATAGTATCAATGCCCTGCATTGTTGAAGTATCCAAAACCTGTGATCAATATGGCCCAAGTAATTCCATCCTTTACCCATGGGTTATAAACATCAAGGAGTGGGTTTGCACTATAAACCAACAAGTGTGGTTCTCATATGGGGGATTAGGTTAGGAACACGTCCAAAGGAAACCATGGAGCTCCCACTTGGGGTTCTCTCACCCCTCAACCCCTATTTACACTAGTAGGCATCTCAATCCTGTAGGGGAGCCGTACACTAGGGGTAAAAATTAAACATATGAACAAGACTTATACATGGAATTACTTCATATTTCATTTAATAGGCACACATCTACATGTATCATGTTTACATTATTTCACAATTAACTAACTTACACAAAGGGTACACATAGGAAATCATACTTGACATCCGTCACCCTTATCCCAAGTCGGATACCTTGTAACTCATACTTGGGGCACAACACATTTACTGGATTCACTTTACATGTCATAACACAACACACTCTGCAAAATTCACCATAGAACAAGAGCAATGCACTTACACCTATTCTATTTTATTTTCACAATATTCACTTTTTTGTCTCAATTTTGGAATATCTACTCGCTTTGTATCAATGCAAGAAATAACTAGAAGAGGTGAAACTGTAGCTTAGATATATCACCCCATCTTCCTAGAACTTATTAATTCATGGTTCACCACACTATTAAAAAAAAAGTCGATACACCCATACACACTTTGTTTTCTTTACATAATGTTCACTTTGTTTTATAAATTGCCTCCTAATTCATAATTGTAATCTATGTAATACTCAATTTTCTTACAATTAACAACACATGGTACATCACACTTCCCATCTTACTGAAGTCATATTTATGATCAAGATTGTTTTTCTATATATAGATCCATTCAACTATATTTGTTATGTTCACCAACATATCAATATGGGTAATTCCACTATATTTTTCACAACATGCTAAGAAATATTTCTCACTTAATAAGGGAGGTATTCAATCATTTTCATTTGAAACATTTAAATATGAGAAAATAAAGCACACCCAATGCATAAAACTCATGGAATAGTAATCCTCACAACCCATTAACATCTTTTACAATTCTTGCATTTCACTATCTGTGAACCCCTAAACCCGCAAATGCGCAAGAACAACAAACAAGGTTAAATTGTTAGATCAAAATGCATACAAGCATGAGAGATTCCCCATGAAATCCATCTATTTAAAACTTAAACTAGGTGTTGGTATAATTAAATATTTTGTACCTTGTCCTAGGTCATAATTACACCTTAGTTAAGTTTACTTAGGGACCACATAGGAGTTGTTGGAGAATTTCCACCTTTGGTGGACTTATCTTCTTATTATTCTATCATCTCCACCTTTCATGGACATATCATGTGATTAGGTCTCCACCTTTTGTGGTAGATCCACTATTTGTGGTGGTTATCACATTATCACCTTTCCACTTGAGGTGGAGTGATAGCTTTTCATTATTGTCTCATGTCATAAGATTATGACACTTGTCATAATCTTATGCACTCCTATGTTCTCACCTTGGCTATATAACCAAGGGGTCTCTACTACATTTGTACACACATTGAAGCATTATCATTGACATTGGATACAGTTTATTCTTGTCATGTTATTTTCTCTCTTCTTTGTTCTTTCCATTTGGTCCATAGATCTTGGCATCCATAGCTAATTCTAACATGGTATTAGAGCATCTTTGATTCTAACATGGGGGAATTGGTGCCAATTGAATGTTGAAATTGGCCCTTTGCCAACTCCTAAGTTGCAATGTGAATGATTTGTGAAATGGTCAAATCTCGAAAAGAGATTGAGCATAACCTTGATACAAATTGTGAAAATAGTGAATGGTTGAGTGGAAATGGGCAAAATTAGCTCTCAATGTGAAGAGAGTAACTTTGCATGAGATTTTGGATGAGAAATGAGGAGAGAAGCCTCCCATTTATAGATTTGAATTTGGAAGAATGAGAAAGCTTTGAGCAATGTGGGACTAACTTTCAATCCAATGGTTGAATGCCACTTGTCACCATGTGAATGGTTGATGGTTGTGCACATTTTGGCCAAAGTGCCAATAAATGTGATTAGTTTGAATTTGAATTTGTAAAATGACTTGTTGAAGAGGGAAGAGAAATGAAGTTAATGTCACTTGGCTCAAGGCCAAGGACATGTAAGAGGCTTTAAATGCCTTGTTGGAAGGACCAAGTCCACTTGGACTTTTTGAATTCAAATTGAGGGAATATTCCCTTTTGATGCCATGTGAGGGAAAATAAAGAATTAAATAAATCAAAGTAATTGATTTATTGTGCAAGTTGCATTCTGTAGAGAATTTTAGTGAGAGGGATTAACTTAATCAAGGTTTTGAACAATTTAATAGGAGATTTGATGATTTGACAATTTTGACTCAAATAGATGAATTATTTTAAATCGGAATTGAGAGGAAATGATTAATTAAATAAATGACTTGATTTATTTAACTAAGGAGGAATATGCTAGATTTAATCAAATAATTTTTAATTCATTTAATTTAATAAGAGTACTTTAGAGATTTTAATCAAATAAAATGATTTATTCAATTAAACAGAGATGTAAGATTAATTAAATTAATTGATTAATTTAATCACTGGAAGAGGAAGACTTAATTAAATAAATAATGATTCATTAAATTAAGAGGCAGAATATGATGAAATGCTGAGAGTATGATTCCAGAGGAAATGATGTTAGTAATTAGGATCAAGTGTGTCGAACCGAAAATGTACATTTTCCATGTCTACATTTTGCCCCTCTTTGAAGCAATGTACTTGTTGCATTGATTCAAAGAATAAACTGCTATAATCAAAAGTTCAAAAAAAATCTCAATTTTTCAGATGCCCCACTATTGCCCTAGAGGAAGGATATTGCTGGATATTGCGCCCTCGAGAGATAGGACGAAATTTTTAATTTTTGGATGATCTCACAAAAAAAAGGTGGATAAGGTGCCAAACAGTCTCAGAATGCCCCAAATTACCAAAAAATGCATTAAAATGCCAGAAAGGATGCAGAATGGCCCTCAATTGGATGAAAACGGGATCGGGGGACCAAAACCCTAGTTGGAAGGTCAAATTAGGTCAAAAAACCCTAATTTTCAGGCTTAAATAGACCTTGAGGGGTCACTTTCAATACATTTGCAATCTTAAACCTTTGAAAATTTGACACCTTGAGCTCTAAGTCTTGGTCAAGATGGCACAACGGTAGCTTCCCAGGCACGTGTCAGAGAGGGTACAATAGCATTAGCGACCAGTCAGCGCAGGACCCGTGGTATGTACCCCTATCCAACTTTCAATTTTCTCGTTACTTGTGCATTAAATAGGGTTTAGATTTGGTTTTGGCAGCACAGCTCTATATAGTACTGTGAAAAATGCCAATTCGGGGCTGCGCGGTCCTATATAGAACCGCTTATGTATAGAGCGTCGCACGACACTATTTAGGGAATTAGGGTTTTTAGCTCCAAACCCAGCCGCACACACAAGTAGCGTCACACGATGCAGTTTGTCAAAAGGGAGCACCAAAGTCTACCGCACAACGCAGTTTGAAACATTACAAACTACGCCGCTTTTGAGGACAGTGCCACTTTTGTTGTTCCAAAAGCAAAATACGATACGGGTAGCAAATTTTCTTTAGGGGAACTGATGCGTAACCTTTCCTTATGTAGGAGATTCGTGAGGTACTTCATTCAAGGGAGCACTGGTGGCCGGTACTTAAGAGATTACAGGGTATGCATGTATATCTCTAGGAGTAACTTGGGATTCTCAAGTTATGGTACATTGCATATGTTCCCCCTGTTCAGGCACACTTGGGTATGATGATTGCCCTAGCCGAGCAGTGGCATAGTGAGACATCATCCTTCCATCTTCCTACTAGCGAGGCCACCATTATGCTCGAGGATGTCTGGTGCATCCTCTGATTACCCATCTGTGGTGCCTGAGTGATTTATGATTTGGAGGAGGGTAGGGATGTCTGCTTTGATGTTATGGGTGTTGACGAGTTGATCCTTTGCAATGGTCTGATAGACTTGGAGTGATATCGGGGTATGGCTCCTACTTACAGATTGATTGTGGTTGCCATTATTTCTGGTCTTGTAGCTCCTGATCAGTGTGGCCAATATTTCAATCCAGGTTAGGGATTGGCATGGCAGCAGATGTGTGTTCATCGAGAGTGCTTTTCCTGGGGACCAGTATTGCTGGCCTCTTTGTATAGAGATTTGCACGAGTTTGCTTACCTGGATGGTCAGGCTCTCGAGGCTAGAGTTACCCTTCTACACATTTGGGCATGGGAGCAAATCCCAGTGCTTCGCCCAGTTGTGACACCAATTATTATAGATATTGATGATCTCATTGTGTGGCGGGACGGTGGGGCAAAGATCGACTTTGCCCATATGGGTACGGTTGGTATGGCTTACTGGCAACGATTTTTGGATGAGATGACAAAGTTTGTCTAGAGGTCGTGGATGGGCATAGGCCCATGGTACGATGATGCACAACAACTTTTTTTGCACGCCAAGATAGGTTTATGCAGGGCCAAGAGCACACTATGGTAGAGAGGTACCTTCCTGATAGGGTGGCCAGACAGTTTGGCGAGATGCAGGATAGGCCCGATGATAAGTACATGGTCATCTTTGCTATTTCCTGAAGGAGACAGCATGGGGGCAGCCCATTCCAGCAGATGAGGTAGTGTCCTCATTTAGACAGTTAGTGGCATGGCCATAGCCATATGATCAGGGGCCAGCAGATGCAGGGGTCACTCCAGCATACAGGGCATGGTTTCGACCTCCACTAAGATTGACAGTTCCCGGTGCAGCAATCCCTCGTCGGAGGGCTAGGGGCAACACAATAGGTAGAGGTCAGGGAGGTGTACCACCTCCTCAACAAACACCTCTGAGAGACTTGGCACAGCAGGCAGTAGGACAGGATGGGCAGCTCCAAGTGGTTCCATAGCATCAGCCAGCAGCACAGCCAATGAGACAACCAGATCCTCGGGATGCTTTGATTCAGCAGCTATAGGGCCAAGTACAGGTCTTGACAATAAAGAGAGATCAGGCCCATCAACAGGTTATAGCAGTTACCGCTAAGAGAGATCAGGCACGATCCGATAGGGATTAGGAGATTGGACGGTAGAGACAGCTAGAGAGCACAACCTCCACATCTCGGGGCCGATTAGTTGATCTTTGAGCATACAGAGAGGCTATCAAAGAGGCCGAGTACTATCGGCAGAATTACTTACAGGTAGTGCCAGCAGCAGGCTGAGTGCCAGCTTTCTCTCAGTAGATAGGGATGTGGCCACCGAAGGATCATGGTGACAGGCAGGTGGGGGAGAGCAGCAACCAGCAAGGCTAGCCCTTTTGATTACAAACAGTTTTGCATTTTTGATCTTATGGGCCACATTGTTACCCCTATTGTACCATGTGTTCTGATGTACACTTGATCTGATTTGTATCATAACAATGTATTTTGATGATATATATGAGATGATTCGCCTTTTATGATATGTTTTTGCAAATGTATGATATGCAGTTTTATTATGATGCTATGAGATGTTCCCATGTAATATGATGTATGTTTCTAATGGATGCATTTCTTTTTCTATCTTTTTCATGCAATGTAATGATGATCTTATGAATGTAATGATGGTGCAAATGGATGCAAATGGTAATGGATGCTAATCATGATGTAATGCTTTCTTAAGATGCTTAGAATAACAAATTTATATTATTCCTCATAACTTAAGATAATGATATGATGCAATGTGTTTTTTATGCTAATGATCATGTGGATGCAGGGTGTATGCATTGGCAATGTTTTGATTACTATCATGATACCATGTTAGTGTGGAAGGAAGATAGAAGAATTTAGAATCGATGAGTTAGTTAGGATAATGATGATTTTTCTTTTGAGGGAGTTGGGATTTTCAAAGGGACCAATTTCATTATGTTTGATAACACACATAGGTACAATGCATCAAGGTATAAAGGACAAGGATGGCATTGTACCTAGTGTGATGGACTTTGACTCGGCAATCAGATAGGAGTATCCCTATTCACACTTAGCATACATAACCTTATTCATGATGTAGTTCAGATATTTTAAACATCTTGGACCAAAACATAGAAAAGCAAGCCTTCTTATGTGGTCAACAAGATACCTAAAACACCCTCCCTACAATCCAAACAAAAAACGCATTACTAAGTTATTTTACAAGTGTATCCAACAAGCACAACAGATAAAAAAGATAATAATCATTGCCCCATTCCTTTCTCTCTAAACCTGATTTTTTTAGGCATCATCGAAAGGTCCTTGGAATGAAAAAAAAATAAGATAAGTCAATAGAAGACCAAAATAAAGCAAACCAAACAAGCTAATGTTCTTCATACAGCTATCCAAGACTAAAATAATATGGGGTACCTGATGCTTATGTCCATCGTGGGAAGGATTCATCCTAGGACATGTTGTGATCAGGGTTTTGATGGGACTGATTTGGATGATAGGCTATTGATACTCCGAGTTGACCAACTTGCTTGCTTACTGACTTAGACTTTCAAGGCTTTGACGATTAGGTGTTCACTTTTGAACCTGCTAGACTTGCTTCTGACTAACTCACCAAAGGGTGAAGGCGACGATTGTTTTTATTATGAGTGATGACAATCAGGGGTGAAAGCGAGATGAAATGGATGCACCATTTTGGGTTTTTCAAATATTTTGAGGCTGTTTTTAGGATTTTTGAGATGTTTTACAAATGTTTTTGGTATTTTCAAGATTTATGACGAAGAGACTAACTTAAAGACTTATCCTAGGGGTCTCGGGAGCTGATCCATAGATTAGCCTTGCCTATGTTATACATGAAGAGACCACGTAGTTCGACTGGCGACAAACTTGACTCAATGATGAGATAGATGGGCAAACGGATTGTCATTTTATTGTGACGGATGCCTAAAGACTGACCTAATTGTCTTGGGGGATGATCAAAGATCAACCTTGCCAACGTTCAAGCTTAGAGACAATGTATTTCGGACAAGGTGAAAGACTAACAAGACTCAATGATGAAATTTTTGAAGATTTTCTGATATTTCGACATGTTTTTGGATTTTTGATGATTTAGATGTTTTTTTACTTTCAGATTGATTTTTTGAATGATTTTGGATTTTTTGATGCTTTAGGAAGATCACGAGAATATACACGAATCCAATCCGATGCAGGTATAGGAACATGCCCCCAACGTGGTGTGATAGACTACTTCGATGAAGGCAGGACAAACTGACCTTAGGAATATGCCAAGTAGTACTATGGTGGAATATGATATGGACATCAACTCAGGCTAGGGTATGGATGCGAGCGGATGGGTGGATGGATGATTAATGAAATGTGATGGAATGGATGAGTGAGTCATGCAGATCTTGGTGGATGGGGAGTGCTTTATTTACACTTAGCGGCTATTTTCCAGGTTTTCACCAAGGTACTTGTCCAAAGCACCACCGAAGTGGTTTTCACTAGAGGACAATTTTTTTCTTTGCTTTTTTCAATCCTTTTTTTGAATTTTTTTTAGGATTTTTGTATTTTTTGTTGTCACCAAGACGGCTATTTGCCAGGTTTTCATGAAGGTAACCATTTTTTCAGGACTTTTTCTGATTGTTTTTGTATTTTTTGATTCTATACCTTACAAGATTTAGGCATAAATTTTTTTGAGATGACAACTGTTCATGGGCTCCTATAGAGGCTCGCCCTCTGGTGTTGACAACTGATATGCCCCTGGTTTATAGCTTGCAGTGATGATGAAAGGTCCTAGCCAGTTGGGTTTAAATTTTCCTTTGCTATCTGAGTTTGGTACATTCTTTTGGTTTTCTTTCATCACATGTTTGCCGACTTGGAAGGTGTGTTGCCTAATCCTCTTGTTATAGCTCCATTTCAGGCGATTCTGGTAGACCTGTAGATGATTTAGGGCATCCATGCTTTGTTCATCTAGTAACTCTAGCTCATTCAGTCTTGTAATCCTATATTCCTCATCTATGATGAGGTTTTGCAATGATATCATCAGTGATGGAAGCTCGATCTCGATAGGGAGGATGGCTTTTGATCCGTAGACCAGGGAGAATGGGGTGGTGCCTATTGGTGTGTGGATGCTGATGCAGTAGGCCCATAAGGTGGGATTTAACTGCAGATGTCAATCATGACTGGAGTCATTGACTGTTTTCTTAAGGATCTTCATAATGGTTTTGTTGGTGGCTTCTACTTGGCCATTGCCTTGTGGGTAATATGGTGTGGAAAAGCAGTGTTGGATTTTGAATTTTTCACACAAGTCATGGAAATCTTGATTCTTGAAAGGTGTCTTGTTATCAGGGATAATGGATTAGGGAACACCGTACCAGGAATTCGTGTTTTGAGACATTGCAAGGGATATCTAGCAAGGATTCAATCGTTTCCATTGCATCAGTTGCTCTATTATTTTCCCTCAGTATCTGCTCAAAGGTGATGTCGATAAATGATTCCTTGAGGCTTTCTACCACCTTCTTGTATGGTGTAAGCTTATCATCCTTAGTTTGGTATTCACCATTGACTTGGTTGATGATAAGTTGTGAGTCTCCATAAACCTTTAATGCCATCATTCTCCATTGTGCTACAATCTTGAGACCTATGGTTAAAGCCTCGTACTCTGCAATATTGTTGGTATAGGGGAATGCTAACTTGTAGGATTTCGGTATACAGTCCCCCTAGGGGGTGATGAAGAATACACCCGCTCCTGATCTATGTTGTGTGTGGGAACCGTCAAAGTATAGTTTCCAATGATCAATTACATCGAGATTGAAAAGGGATTCGTCTGGAAACTCTGATATGAGCGAGTTGTCTGAATATATTGGAGCCTCTACTAGTTGATCCATGATGACTTTTCCCTTGATTGCTTTTCGCTCTACATACTCAATATCATGCTTAGATAGTATCATAACCCATTTAGCCATTCTTCCTGTAAGCATTTTTTTTGACAATAGATACTTGAGGGGGTCTATCTTGGCAATTAGCTTAATTTGATGAGCTAGCATGTAGTGTCTGAATTTCTAGGCTGCAAACAGCATTGCCAGGCAAGATTTTTCTATTGATGTGTAATTGAGCTCATGCCCTACCATTGCTCTACTGATATAGTAAATGGCCCACTCGGTTCCCTTTTCATCATGTTGGGATAAAAGGGCACCAAGGGCGGTGGTCGTTGCTGAGATGTACAGAATCAATGGTTTCCCTATGATCAGTGGAATTAGCATTGGTGGCGTAAGTAGGTATTCCTTGATCTTTTTGAATGCTTGCTCACATTTTTCGTCCCACCTATACACTACTCCCTTGTGGAGCAGATGTGAATAGGCAATATTCTTATCTGCTAGCTATGCTATGAATCTTCGGATG
Source organism: Sequoiadendron giganteum (assembly GCA_007115665.2). NCBI lineage: Eukaryota > Viridiplantae > Streptophyta > Pinopsida > Cupressales > Cupressaceae > Sequoiadendron > Sequoiadendron giganteum. The sequence goes on from CM021101.1 coordinate 493,300,634, forward strand.
GACTGGAGTCTTCCTTGCAGTCCTCTGAGTTGTTTCAGTGTTCTTGGTGCTTCCATATCAAGGATTGCTTTTACTTTTGTAGGACCCACTTCTATCCCTCTCATTGATACTATGTACCCCAGTAGCTTTCCTGATTGTACCCCAAAGACACATTTATTTGGGTTGAGCCTGACCTTGTATTTTTTTAGTGGGTCAAAAATTGCACTTAAAGTCGCTATGTGGTCAAGCCTCTTCTTTGATTTAGCCAATATTTCATCCACATAATCTTCAACTATTTTTTGGATCATGTCATGGAAGATCAGTGTCATGGATCTTTGGTATGTAGCTTCTGCATTCTTTAACCCAAATGGCATCACATTCTAGCAGTACGTACCCCAAGGACATGTAAAGGTAATCTTATTCTGGTCTTCTTTTGCGATCATTATCTGATTGTACCCCGAGAAACCATCCATTAGGGATAGAATTTCATGTCCGGTTGTCATGTCCACTATCATATCAATGTTGGGTAGTGGAAAATCATCCTTAGGACATGCTTTGTTTAGGTCTCTGAAGTGTGTGTAGATGCAGATGCCCCCATTTGGTTTTGAGACTAGTACGAGGTTGGATACCCATTCTGGATAGTCAATTGGGCGTATGAAGCCAACGTCTAAGAGTTTCTTCAATTCTATCTTTATGAGGAAAGCTATATGTGGGTACATCTTTCTTAACTTCTGTCTAATCGGCTTCGCTCTGGGGTGAACGGTCAAATGATGAACCACTACTTCAGGATCCGGACCTGGCATGTTAGCATAGGTCCATGCAAAGTTTACCTTTCTTTCTCTTAAGAATGCAACCAACAATTCTTGTTCTTCTATCAAAAGTGATTGAGCATAGAATGTGATTTGTGGTTTCGTCTCTGTTCCCAAGTTAACAGGATTACACTGTTTGCCAAGACTGTTGATTTCTCTTGATGTAGAGTAGTAGGGGGGAGATTGAATCCTTCATCCTTCGGTTCCTCAGAGAGGTTTTCACCATCGGATGCATCCTTTATTTTTACTGTTTTGTGGTTAGAGAGTGACACAGTGTGGTTTTCACTCAATAACTCTGAGTTTCTTGATATTTTTATTTTGCGACTGAAGGACTTAATTATCTCCCCATAGTATGCCTGGGTGTCTAAATTGATTTCAAAACTTGCTTTGTGATCGCCACATGGAACTATATCCCTTAGTCCCATGAATTCTAAGAGTGCCTCATCATTTTTGAATAAGTCTAGAATTGGCAGTCCTCATTGGTCGTGATCGATGAGCTGAGGGTGTACTAAGGTGATTTGGTGGGTTTGATGGTTTGACTCAGCTGGTGCGACACTAATCATTAGTAGGGTGGAATCCTCAAAGAGCTTGGGAAGGCCTACTAAGGTGTCATCATCGTCACTACTAGCGCACACATCGGTGACATCAAAGGTGAAGTTGTCTAGTGGGATACCTAGGCAAATAGGTGGTCTAAGGGTATTTGTTGATTCTTGAGGAGAGTTCCTGACTACCCTACTAGGAGTACCTCTGCCATGTATGGTTATACTTAGAGGAGTACATCTGAGGCCAAGGTTTCACACTCTTCTTTCTGCAATGATGGGTTCTAGGAATCCATCACTATTCCTTCCAAGGCTTTTATTTCTATTGTAGCCCACGCCAAGCATTATTTGTAGCCCTCTATTGGCCTCATCCATGGGTAATGTGGGTGCAGGTTCTACATCGTGGTATATTATGCTTGAAATATCCTCGTCACCAATACTTTCCCGACTTAGGTCTCCCCAATGGAAGAATCTAGAGGGGTTGGTTCTAAGGGTGTGGATGGGTGTTTCGTTTGGTCGAGGTTGCCCATGTGACCTAGGAGATTGTGGTAACTCTCCTAAAAAAATGCATTCCTTCTCATTCTATAATCACCGCATCCATTGTCCTGGATCATGTTTTTGATGTCGAATATGTCAGGGTTGGCGGGTGTCTCTATCACAGAAGTGGAGGTGAGGTTAGTTGGGTCGATGTATGAAGTGGATGGGCCTTCATCATTTTTTGGTACTTGGGGGATTTTATTAAACTTGGCTTCCAAGTTTTTTCAGTAAGAAAATGGTTCGGGATCCCCGTGTATAGTGACCTCCTCATTTTGGTACAAGAATGTGATACATTGGTGGTATGTGGAGGCCACTTCTTTCATTCCATGGATCCATGGACATCCAAGGAGGATGTTATATGGTAAGTCGAGGTCAAGGACCTGACAGGTAGTCTCTATGGTTGTCGTTCCCACTTGGATGGGGATTTTAATAGTGCCCTAAGACACTCTTTCTTGATCATCATATGCCCTTATTGTGATGTTGTTGTTTTTGTTGATGGAATCCTCAACGAATCCCAAGTTCTTTATAAGCTTAAGAGAGCAAATGTTTAGGCCCACACCTCCATCCACTAGGACTCTTTTAACTTTCTTTTTATGGACCAACACTTGTAGGTGAAGTGCGCGATTATGAGATGGCTATGGGGGGAAGTCTTGATCAAAGAATGTAAGGAGATTTGGAGTAATGATGTTACGAACCATAGCCTAAAACTGCTCTGTGTTAAGGGCAGCAAAGACAGTGGATGTTGCTAATGCTTCATCAAGAATTTACCTATGGGCAGTGGAAATTTTTAACAGCTCCATGATAGAGATCAGTGTGGGGGTTCTCTTCAGTTGGTCGATGGAATTGTAATCATAAGGAACGACCTTTTTATTTAAAGTGGGGGTCTTAGATGGTGCCCCTACAATGGTGACCTTGTCGCCACTTGTGGTGACTCCATAGTCAGTGTTGGCGCCCTTGACATTAATGATCGTGACCATTTCATCGACACATGCAACTATTTCTTCATATACTAGATTAGCACTAGCATATTTTTGCTTGCCTTTTTTGTTCCCTTGATTGTTTCCTTGATTATGGTTCGGCATCAGATTTGTGTATATCTTTAGATCTTGATTTTCGGCTGGTTGTTTGACATTGATAATCTTGTCCTCGATGAGATCTTGGATGATGTTCTTTAGTCTCATTGCAATTAGTGATTGTATGTCCTTTGATTTTGTGAAAGTCACAAAGGAGATTTATGTTATACCATGGCGGTTTGGTCATGGGTTCCGCATATTGCTCGGAGTTGGAGACTTTGATTAGATTCTCTTTGACCAATTTTTTCATTATGGACTCAATGGATTCTCCAAGGGCCGTGAACTTCCGCTTGGGAGGGTATTTGCCTTGGGGAGGTGGTCCTCCTTGATTACCCAAGTTATTGATTTGGTTGGCGGGAAGTGGTTGTTGTACTACTACTGTGTTAGCCTACACATTATTGCAATTATGATTTTGTGGTTGATGATGAGTTTGGATATTCGGCTTGGGAGCGTTTATGACCACTTTAGCATCGACCACGTCGTTGTTTGTGATATTTTTGTTCCTCAACCATGTTCGAGGTTTATCATTATAATTGTTAGATGGGCAGTTATCCCATGGTGGAGTGAATGTTGAGGTGCCTCCTCGCGCAGTAAAGGCCCTTTTGATGTTGAGCGCCTTTGGGATTAGTTGATCGTATGATGTGATGCATTGCATTTTTAAGTAGAATGCCAAGTTTTCATCTAGATTGGATATGATGGCGCAAAATTGTTGTTCTTCTGGCATGGTCCACTTGCTCTGATTGGCCTTGGATCTCCATCTTTTCAAGAAGGATGCAAATAGCTCTACTTTCCTTTGTTTGAGCGTTGATAGTTCTTCCAAACTAACATATTCACCCATGTTGAAAGCATAATTTTTCAGGAATGCTTCCATAATTTCCTCGAATGTTTTAATGCCTGTGGGTAGGTGAGAAAACCATCCCATGGCAGGACCAGTTAGACTTCAAGGGAAGAGTCGCATTAGATACGTGTCATCGTATGCAACCTCCATGCAATGCACATGAAATTCCCTGACGTGGTTTTCAGGGTTACCCGTTCCATTATACTTGTCAAACTTGGGGATCTCAAATCCTTTCAGAAACGGTACCATGGTGAGACTTATATCGAAAGGATAAGGGCACAAGTTGCCTGACGTTCTTGTTGTTCTTCCTTCTTGTAGGTCCAACACCTGCTGCGAGAGCAGTTTGATTTGTGTTGTGACATCGTTACTGGGATCGGGAGGTGGAATGAATGTGTTTTGAGGCATTTGAGGTGTTTGATTGGTGGGAGGAGTACTAGTGGGTGTTTTCTACAAGCTCTGTTGTGCGTTCAAGGCCTGCTAGTATGCCTACATTTGTGTCAACAACATTTGTTGTTGATCTTGCTATTGTTTTTCCAATAATGCTTGGTGTTGGTCTATCTGTTGTTGTTCCCATAAAGCTTGTTGTTGGTCTAGGTGTTGTTGCACTAACAAAGCTTGTTGCTAGTCTAGCTGTTGTTTTGCCAACAAAGCCTGTTGTTGGTCGAGTTGTTGTTGTGCCAACAAAGCTTATTGTTTGGCTTGTTGTTGTGCCTAAAAGTCTTGTAGGGCTTGTTGGTATGCTTGTCAATGGATTGCTTGCAGTTGTGCTTGGTATTGTGCTTGTGCCTATTGCTGAGCTTGAGCTTGGGCTTGTGCTTGTTGGGCTGCTTGCGCGGCTTATGCAACTTGTGCAGCTTGTGCGGCTTGTGCAGTGTGTGCAGCTTGTGGGGCTTGTGCAGCGTGTGCAGCTTGTGGGGCTTGTGCAGCTTGTGCGGCTTGTGCAACTTGTTGGTTTTGCTTTAGTACCCTCTGGTGATTATCTTTTTGGATGGCCTCGATCATGGTGATGAATGAATTCGCCAAATTAGCTTTTGGTGGAATTGGTGGTGGAATGGGAATGACGTCGACCATTGTGACAGGCGAAAGGGTTATGGTGGCGGTTTTGGTTTGGGTTGTTGGTAGTGTGGTTGAGATGCTTGGTCCTTGAGAAGGTATGCCTTAGGAGATTTGAGGATCGATTGATGTGTTTACCGTAGTGGATTGAATGGTTGCCACTTGTTGTTGTTATGTTGCAGGAAAAAAGAGAGAATTCGGTGTGATGCTCGGATTGCCTAGATTTAAGAAACTAGATACGGGTAAGGGGGGAAGACCCACCCCCATAGGTGATGTGGATGTGAGCAGTAATGGGGGAAAGGGCGGTAAGTTAACTTGAAAGGATAATGGGTCAGTGAATCCTGTGGTTCCAAACGAAACACCTTCTCCTTGTGGTAGAGAAGTTTGTATGTTTAGCAGATAGGCGGGTGTAGCATGGAACGAGGACGAATCGGTAGGATTAGGGAAATTGAGTGGGATGTATGGGTGTGATGGATTTACCGAAACATATTTTTCCAATATGGTGTTGATACTCACCTCTTTGTTGTTTATAAGGTGATTTTGTTGTAACTCGCGAAACATAGCACTTCCTTTGCTCACAATTGGTGAGGTTGGTGTGATAGTCGATGTGATTATGGGAGTTTCTTGGATGATGTTAGGAATTGACACTGGGGGTATTCTCGTAAGAGGCCTTTCTATACTAGTGCCTATTTCAAGGTCGGAAGGGATTTGGACCCCTCCTTCCGTTAATGTGTGCAAGTATAGAGAAGGATTAAGTTTAAGCATGGCATTGACAATTCTATGATTCTTTGGATTTTGAATCATTTCAGTTATTTCCCTTTGCATCATTCCCAAGTCTTCATTGATGATATCCTTTTCATAGCCTTCCCCTTGAGGATTTTGTGATGGTAGAGAAGAGCTATTTGGGGGATTGTTGGATTCTGCAAGGCTTGCTTTGGTGACCGGACCTGAGTCACCGGAAGTTGATATGTCATTGATGTTTTCCATGTTCTTCTTGTATTATGATCTTGTTTGGACCATAAAAAATAGAGATCGTTTGATCTTAATCTTTCAATCCCAAAAGAGAAGAACTAGGGAAGTCAAAAGATCAAAGAGGGTGGTAGTGATGATGCAATAAATGGATGATGTGGATGAGTGAAACTTTTTGAAGAGCTTTTGAAGGGTTATGTTAAACTTTTAGGACTTAGATTGATGGTGATGGTTTGACTAGTTGTATTAAGTCAAACAAGATTGTAGTGAAGTTTGTAGACCCTAGGAAGTTGTGTTATCTTAAGGAAAACTTGCACAAGGAAAATGGATTGGCTAAGTGTGTTAAGCCAACGAAGGTGATTGTGAACTAGTAGACCTCAGGAAGTTGTGTTATCCTAGAGGTAAATTCGTCCAAGATATTTTGACTATTTTGGCTAGGTGTGCTAAGCCAAGATAGGATGATGTTTGATTTAGCCTCTTAAGTTTAACGTGAGTGGTTTTTCAAAAGTTCTCAAAATTTTGTTGATGGGATGAGATTTGATTGATGGAAAGACGAATGAGGATGATGAATTTGATCCTAGACTTGAAAGCAGAAGTGGCATGATTTGGGAACATGCGGTGCAATATGTAACCGCACTTCTAAAAGCGGTGCAGTATGGAGCCATGGAGATGAAAGTGCCGCGTTTAGAAATTTTAAAATTTTACAGGCGGGAAAGCAAAAGCAGTACTGTTAAGAAATTTATGCGGTTCGGTATAGCACCGTGCCTCTAAAAGCCGTGTAGTATGGAGTCGTGGCTCTAGAAGTGGCGCAATATAGTGTCGCGGAACTAAAAGCGACGCAGTTTTCTTATGACCTGAAAAAGAAAAAAAATACAGAATTTCCAAAAAAAACGTGATTAAAACTCAAGATTGCCCTCCTAGTGCCAGAATGTGAACCCCTAAACCTGCAAATGCACAAGGACAACAAACAAGGTTAAATTGTTAGATCAAAATGCATACAAGCATGAGAGATTCCCCATGAAATCCATCTATTTAAAACTTAAACTAGGAAATGAAGAACACAATATAACAACAACATGTAAATCCTAAATAAGAAAATAAACTTATGATCCCATGGGGGAATTGGTGCCAATTGAATGTTGAAATTGGCCCTTTTCCAACTCCTAAGTTGGAATGTGAATGATTTGTGAAATGGTCAAATCTCCAAAAAAGATTTGAGCATAACCTTGCTACAAATTGTGAAAATGGTGAATGGTTGAGTGGAAATGGGAAAAGTTAGTTGCCTCCCATTTATAGATTTGAATTTGGAAGAATGAGCAAGATTTGAGAAATGTGGGACTAACTTTCAATCCAATGGTTGAATGCCACTTGTCACCATGTGAATGGTTGATGGTTGTGTACGTTTTGGCCAAAGTGCCAATAGATGCAATTTGTTTGAATTTGAATTTGTAAAATGATTTGTTGAAGAGGGAAGAGAAATGAAGTTAATGTCACTTGGCTCAAGGACAAAGACATGTAAGAGGCTTTAAATGCCTTGTTGGAAGGACCAAGTCCACTTAGACTTTTTGAATTCAAATTGAGGGAATATTCCCTTTTGATGCCATGTGAGGGAGAATAAAGAATTAAATAAATCAAAGTAATTGATTTATTGTGCAAGTTGCATTCTCTAGAGGATTTTAGTGAGAGGGATTAACTTAATCAAGGTTTTGACTAATTTAATAGGAGATTTAATGATTTGACAATTTTGACTCAAATAGATGAATTATTTTAAATCAAAATTGAGAGGAAATGGTTAATTAAATAAATGACTTGATTTATTTAACTAAGGAGGAATATGTTAGATTAAATCAAATAATTTTTAATTCATTTAATTTAATAAGAGGACTTTAGAGATTTTAATCAAATAAAATGATTTATTTAATTAAACAAAGATGTAAAATTAATTAAATTAATTGATTAATTTAATCACTAGAAGAGGAAGACTTAATTAAATGAATAATGATTCATTAAATTAAGAGGCAGAATATGATGAAATGTTGAGAGTATGATTCCAAAGGAAATGATGTTAGTAATCTGGATCAAGTGTGTCGAACTGAAAATGTACATTTTCCATGTCTACACTATCTAATGTTGAACTATTTACTCACATGTTGTAATAAAAAATTTTATAATGAATAGAAGTCTTGAAATTTATATCTACCTTTAGGGTAAGTGCACCAATCTGTGACACAATTTTGGCTCTTAAGATGCCACTTTTTTCCTAAAATCAGTAAAATCTGATTTGCACAAGAAAATGAAGATAGTTATGCTCAAAATTTCAAGATGCGGAAAGAACAAAAGTTGAAGTGCTCCAAGTCTAATTTCTAAGCTACTATTTTTTTTTGAAATTAATGAAGATTAAGGGTCTCAAAAAGAGGGGGGTCAAAAATAGGTCCTCTTTTTATCAAAAAAATAGCATAGTGCCTGAGGGCTCCCCCCTTTTTGATTAACTTTTCTTTAGAATTTCAAAAATCCCAACAGTGAGAAATTAGCTAACACCATGTAGTTTATCCTCCTTCTTTCGGATAATTTTTTTAATGAATACATAATTTATTTTATGAATTTTCAAAGTGGACACATCCTGAAAAGCTAAAATTTGAGCGTGCTCCTCCCAAAAAAATTTGCAAACTAATCAAAAATTGATTTTTTTTCATCATGTGTAGAATGGAGTCTAGTTTCAAGAAATGTAATTTATTTCTCGTTCCGATGAACATGTAAAAACCTATGTGAAACCTAGCACATGTTGGTTTTTGACCAAAAACCAAGGCATTTACAATAGAATCCATGGATCAAAACCTTAACTAAATCAAAATGAAAAAATAATTATATATTTAGATAGCTAAGACAGAGGTTAACGCTATCATGATTTTTTTATAAACTTGCATTGAAAGACGTGCAAATGAGACGGGGAGCACAAACGAAAAAATGAGAAAATTTGGCAAATCGTGTTAGTTAACACGTCCAAAGCAGGCCATTTGGCGTGTGCCAAATGACTCATCACATTTGGTGTGCACCAAATGTGATGGGTCATTTGGTGAGCGCCAAATGGCCTGCTTTGCACAGAACTAGAATTTCCCCTCTTTGGTGAACAACTTTGATAATGCTTAGAGTGCACAGTTTATGATCGTAGATGGATAGTTGAGGTTTTAGCTTTCATAACTTCTCTAACTCATTACTATTACTAGATAACTCTTTATCCCTCTGAAGTCTCTATCTCTCAGGTCTCACTCCCTCCCACATGACGTAGACTATTCTCTCTGTCCAATCCCCTCTCTCAGGTCTCTTTCCCTCCCACATAGGTACCTAAATAAATCTATCTCACTCCAACCCCCTTTCTCACTCTCCCTATTTGGTCTTTTTATCTCTCCCACTCCATCTCCCTCTCTTAGGTTGTTATATTTCTCTCTTTGTCTCTCTCTCAAGTTTCTCCCTCCTACCCCATCTCCCTCTCTTAGGTCTGTCACTCACTCACTCCCTCTATCTCTCTCCCATTCCCTCTCTCTCACTCACTCTATCTCTCTCCCATTCCCTCTCTCACTCACTCTATCTCTCTCCCTCTCTCTCTCACTCCCTCTATCTCTCTCCCATTCCCTCTCTCTCACTCACTCTATCTCTCTCACTCTCTCTTGAGTATCTCCTTCCCCCCTCTCTCTCTGTCTCACAAACACACACACTCCCTCTCTCTCTCGCACTCCCACTCCCTCTCTCTCACTCTCTCCCACTCTGTCTCTCTCCCTCTCTCCTAGGTCTCTCCCTCCCACCCCCTCTCCCCCTCTCTCTCTCTCTCAAGTATATTTGTCCTACCCCGTCTCCCTCTCTCTCTTTGTCTTGAGTCTCCCCCTCCTACCCCCTCTCCCTCTCACAGTCACTCCCTCTATTTCTCTTGCACTCCCTCCCTATCTCACTCCCTCTATCTGTCTCCATCTACCTCTCCATCTCTCTCAAGTATCTCCCTCCCACCACCTCTCCCTCTCTCTCTCATTCCCTCTATCTCTCTCCCCTCTCTCCCCTCACTCTCTCTCAAGTCTCTCTATCCCACTCACTCTCCCTCCCTCTTTGTCTCTCAAGTCTCTCTCTTCTATCCCCTCTCCCTCTTTTAGGCCTCTCTTTGTCTCTCTCACTCACTTCCTCTATCTCTCTCCCACATCCTCTCTCTCTTTCTCACTCCCTCTATCTATCTCCCTCTCTCTCAGATATCTCCCTCCCACCCCCTCCCACTCTCTCTCTCCCTCTATCTTATGTATCTTCCCCACCCCCTCTCTCCCACTTTGTCTCCCTCTCCTTCTCTCTTGGGTGTCTCCCTCCCACCCTCTCTCCCTCTCCCTCTCTCTTAGGTCCCTCTCTCCTCTCTCTCACTCCTCACTCTCTCTATGTCTCTCCCCTCTCTCTCACTCGCTCTCTCTCTCTCTCTCTCACTCACTCTCTATCTCTCTCCCTCTCTCTCTCACTCCCTCTATCTCTCTCCCACTTTGTCTCTATCCCTCTCTCTCTCTCACTCCCTCTATCTCTCTCCCACTTTTTCTACCTCCCTCTCTCTTAGGTCTCTCCTTCCCACCCTATCTCCCTCTTTCTCTCTCTCAAGTATCTCTGTCCTACCCCATCTTTCTCTCTCTCTCTCTTTGTCAAGTCTCCCCCTCCTACACCCTCTCCCTCTCACAGTGACTCCCTCTATCTCTCTTCCACTCCCTCCCTCTCTCCCTCTCCCTCTCCCTCTCCCTATCCCTCTCTCTCAAGTATGTCCCTCCCACCACCTCTACCTCTCTCTCTCTCTCTCAAGTAGAGGGTTTAGGGATTAAGGGTTAAGGGTTGAGGGTTGAGGGATTAAGAGGGTATGGGGGTTGAGGGATTAGGGTTTAAGGGTTGAGGGTTGAGGGATTAAGAGGGTATAGGGGTTTATGGATTAGGGTTTAAGGGTTGAGGGTTGATGATTGAGGGATTAAGAGGGTATAGGGGTTGAGGGTTGAGGGATTAGGGTTTAAGGGTTGAGGGTTGAGGGATTAAGAGGGTATAGGGGTTGAGGGATTAAGAGGGTATGGGGGTTGATGGATTAGGGTTTAAGGGTTAATGGTATAGGGTTCATGGTTTAAGGGTCCCACTCCCTGTCTCAGGTCTTCCCCCCTCCACCATATAACTGAATAAATTATTTCCCTTTCAAGTTCAAGTTTGTCTCTCTCAGGTCTCACTTCCTCCCATGCTACCTACACTAATCAATGTCACTCCAATGCCCTCGCTCACAATCCCTCTCTGTTAGGCCTCACTTACCTCCCACCCCCTCTCTCCTACTTTGAATCCCTCTTTGTCAGGCCTCACTTACCTCCCACCCTACTTTATTACCCTCCCTCTCTCTCTCACTCCATCTATCTATCTCCCACTCCCTCTCTCAGATCTTCCCCCCCCACCATATAACTGAATAAATTATTTCCCTCTCAAGTCTGTCTCTCTTGGGTCTCACTCCCTCCCATGCTACCTACATTAATCAATGTCACTCCAATGCCCTCTCCCACAATCCCTCTCTGTTAGGCCTCACTTACCTCCCACCCTACTTTCTTAGGTCTCTCCTTCCCACCCCCTCTCTCTCTCACTTTGACTCCCTCTCCTTCTCTCAGGTGTCTCCCTCCCACCCTCTCTCCCTCTCTCCCACTCACTCCCTCTCTCTCTCAATCCCTGTATCTCTCTCTCACTTTGTCTATCTCCCTCTCTCTTAGGTCTCTCCTTTTCAAAAGAACATATTTGGTGCTCACCAAATGTGTTTTACCTTGAAATAGTAAAATAAGGCTTGACCCCGTGATTCAGGCCCACATTCTTGTGAAGTTGTCTAGTTCAGTGCTTTATCCGAGTCAAAAACGCCTTTTTTTATGTAGTTGACTTCATATTGTACAAATCTATGCTTGATCCATCACCTTTTTACCACCAATTTGCATGGTAGACAATGTAGAAGAAGACATTTTGAAGTTTCTACATCATTTTATATTATCTGAGGTAATATATTCATTTTGGTAAATTGAAATGTTTATATTTAGTATAGTTGTTTGTTTTTGACAATATAAACTAAATTTCCTTAATGATTTTATTAATCATAACAATTGTACATAGAATTCAACATTGAATTAGATGGAATTTGCATAAAAAAGTTCAATTTTTATGAGTTTGAAGAACAAAAAAATTAAAAACATGACATTTACTTAACATAAATTTACTCATGAATTCTATTTGCATTGCTTATAGTAGTCCATTTCCAGCATGGCTAGTGGAATTCACTGTATTTCATTCTTTTTCAACTAATTTTGAAAATTTTATTTTCATCTAATTTGGAAAACCTAATAGCTTTCATCAATGTTAATGCAAGTGTTCATTAATTTTTTTGTTCCATAAAAAATTCACCTTCATTGAACATGTGGTTAGATAAATTCAAGTGAGTTGACATAGTTGTTAATGCAAGTTTCCATTCATTCATACCATTTACCTTTCTAATAAATAAAAAATGGGAAATTTTGTGCAATTGAGAATGCTTATTGTCTTTCTAAGTTACCTCATTGCCAAAGAAATAGTGAATAATTATAAGATATAGCATCACAAACCCTTCTTTGAATTCATATTCTTCATGACTTCATTGACAATCAAAAATTTGGTTTTGAGAAAAATAAACACAAGAGTCTCTAGTTTTTATTTAGGTGGCAACAACTTATACCTAGGTTAGTGATGCAGAGCAGGGAGACAAAACCTTCAACAATCATTTAATTAGATCAGTTTCAAACAATCTTCAATCTCAAAAACCTCAATTCAATGTTGAGCTGACCAATTCACATCTAAAACAAAACAAAGATCATCCATAAATAACAAGCTATGCTTTTCAAGATGACTACCATTCTAAACCTCTAGAAGATTTTAACAAAACCCACCATATGTAAGTCTATTGCTCGAAATATTGTATTCATACAACAGTCACTCCTAACAGAATGAAATAATCTCAATATTATTAGAAACTAATCCGTGAATTTTTTATCATAACCTTTTTAAAGTTCAAGTTCAATAATGCTAGTCAAAAGGTCCACAACTTCAAAATCAACATTCCAGGCCTCTGGTGCAGGAGCACCTTGTAAGCTCAATTTTGTCAAAACTGTCATCTTTAGTGAGCATGGTCAAATTCTAGGATTTTAGATAATGTTGAGTATATTTTGTTCAATAAGGTCAATTAGACCATTTTATAATGTATTTGGAGCTAAGGGAGTTCAGTTGTGTCATAGCTTGCAATTTGGCTAAATGTGGTCAGAAAAGTTGCTAAAAGATGTAAAAGTTGCAGAGTTTGAGGGAGTTGGACTGAAATAAAAATATGTTTAATAACCTTCAATTCCTCGAAGGAGAGATTTTTGGTTGATTTGTACCCCATTTTTTATCAAGAAGAATGTTATTTTCTAGAAATTTACTGGTTTCTCTCACTTTTCTTGTTGTTGTAAGGCCTCTACGGACTCTAAGATGATATGAAACTGGTTGGATGTTTTATATTAGTGAATTAGCTTTAATTTTCATCTATTTAGAGGTTCTAACTCTTTGTATAGCGAAATTTATATTTTTTTTACTGCTACTACCTACTTTCATAGTGTTCTTGGAATGAGGGGTTTCATTATTTAATTCAACCCATTACACTTGTTTTGCCTACTGTAACTTGTGGAATGGGTCCTCTAACATTTAAAATACATTTATAACCTATTTATAATGTTATGGGGTCAAGGTTGGGTGTTTGGGATGATGTTCTAGGACTGTAACAGGGTCTTTTCAAGGTGAAAATTAGGGCTTCAAGTGGTGTTTTGACAAAATGTGGGAAGGAATATCCATGTAATTTATTATTCGCCATGTGCAGGGTCTGGTAAGTGTGTTTGGTGCTTTGTATGGGTCTAGTAGGTCCAGGAGATAGGAGTTTCATTAAAACCCAAAGTATTTTGCTTGAAATTGAGGGTTTGTCGTATTAGGGGTCTAGAGGTCCTGGACGTGGAAACAAATCATGAAATTGGAGGTTTTCACACATAAAATACTTCTCTTTGAAGATTTTTAGTGAAGATGTAGTGTTTAAAAGGTACTCTCTTTGTAAATTAGGCCAATTGAATAGCCTTTTCCAAGGTGGGTCTATTGGAAGTCAATCTTGGTCCAAAGGAGTTGATGTTGGGGTTTACCTATGTTTTACAACTTGAAAATGGGTATCTTAATCATCCCTAAGTTTGTCAAGTGTTTTGGAAAATATTAGTGAAAATGCCCTTGAACCAAGTTACCTATGCTACAAGGGAAAGCTTGGTAGAAGTTGGGATTTTCAGTTGAACATCTAGTTTTGCTTTGGAATCTGATTGATTCTCATTGATTTCTTGTATTGAATGTTTTCCACCCCTACCTACATCACAAATGGTGTTTCTTGGTAAGTTAAGTGATCAAGTTGTGTGCAAGTCTATTAAGAGCCTTCCTCTAAATCTTTGAACAAGTTCATTGTGGATCCCTACATGTACTGCATCAACCTCTAGGTACATTGCCAACTCTTCAAACACACTCAAAATCCCTACTCTAATATCTATCCCTACATACATCTAACTCCATCATGTATGAAAAATATTGTGTACCATAGAGATGTTTGATAATTCCAAACAACTCGCTACCTTCTTTCATAAAATTCTTTGGTGTGTTTCATATTTAATGCAATGTAATCAATGATATCAATTTTTTTTTAAAATGTATTACTTACTTTTGTTCTATGTATGTTTGTGAACATGCAACATTCAAGGTCATGCCGAGGAAATGACTGAAGCCTCTAACACTAGAAGAACGTGAAGCTAAAAATGCAAGGAGAAGAGAATAAAAAAATGTAGCTTGTGAAGCAAAGGAATTGCAGCCCATACAACCACAAATTCTTGTGCAATCTAAGAGAGATGTTAAATTGGAAAAACAAAGGGCATGAATGAGGAAAGTTCATGGAAGGATAGGAATGGATACAAAAGTTGGGGGCACATCATCAACCATAGGCGAAGCTCAATGCACATCTCCAGTTGAAGACACATTGACAACAAAATGTGGTTTTCTAGGTACATCGGAAATCACATCTCCAATTGAAGACACACCATCAAAAACATTGTGTTTTGAAAGTACATCAACAAACAAATCTCTATTTGAAGGCACTCCACAAACAACATCTCAAGTTGTAGATAGAACATCGTTTACATGTCAATCTCAAGGTATCTCGTCAATTGCACCTCTAATTGAAGGTACACAATCTATCCCCAATGTTGTTGACCTTCCCAATATTGACACAAATTTGCATTTGAAAACTCCTCCTAGAGTTTTGCATAGAAAACCTACATTTTTGTTTTATATTGATTCCAATGTTTTGAAATGGATTCCTAATAAGATTCCAAAACGTACACGTCAAAGATATGCACAAAGGATATGGAGTTATTTTTTTGCGAAGCTAAGTGAGGGTGGAAGATGCCAACTATTTGTTGAAATGATAAGGCAACTCAAATTTAGGCCCACCATGAAGGCTCTTGGGCTAAGAGTTTTGAATGACTCAAGTGAAAATTCCATTGTAAAGAACTTGATGAGTGCATACGAGAGCGTGGGTTCCACCTCACACACGAAGGATAGTTGTGCCACACGACGTGTGATGACAACAACACTGTTAAGTAGTCAAACAAGGAACAAGGTGAACCTTACAAAGGCAAGTAAGTCTTTAAAAATAAGTATATCATCTCTAATGAGAGCCAAAGGAAGGCGTGAAAGAGTGGAGGATCCAAATAGCAATGAGTTATGGGCATTTTCGGGTAGAGAGCCACAGAAAGACACAAAAATTGCTCAAGGCTTGAGATCTTTAATTGTGAATTATTTGAAGGATAACACAAGGACCTCTCCTAATCAAAGAGATGTTGTAAGAAGGATAATTGGTATTAAAAACCATGAGCCACATCCAATGCATTATTTGGATACCACTCAAACCCAATTTTTTGCTGATTTTGTATAGATGTTTCCTGGAATTAAAATATGTCAAAGGTATTTTGAAATGCTAAAGCCTTTTTATGTCAAAATAAATCACATAGGCACTGCTTGTTGTTGTAGGGTTCATATTGATTTTTCTAACCATTATGATGTTTATCGACATATATGTGTAGATATGCATACTGACAATGTTTTGCAGGAATGTAACATAATGCCTCCACCTAAATCATCAAGGGAATTTTTGTTTTCCATTTTATGTGAAAGAGAGGATGGTCAAATTTTTTACAAAAAATATGTTTGGATGGCACATGTGATCATTGTGGTGGCATGCAACATTTTCCAATTTTCCAAGAAATGGCTAGTACACACACAAGTGGAGATAAAATTGTGGAATTTGGCAAATATAAGACAGTGGCATACAGTCTAAAAGATGGGAAAGAAGAAAAGAAGTGTGAATTGGTCAGTGATAAGATTCCAGTGTATCAGTTTATGGGAATTTTTCATGATTAGGTGGTCTATGATTATGCAATGCATACACACAGAGCACGATAGTTGGACTCACAGTTCAAGTTATGCAAGGACACATTTCCACTTCGTCATTTCCTTTTAGTTGTTGAATTCACTGAGAACTACACAGTACAACTACAAAATGAGGTGCAATCACAGTACTACAACTCTATGCAGGTTGCTATATTTGTGCATATAGCATTCATTCATTCAAATGATAGTACAGAGGAAAATAGGAAAGTATTGAGGGGGTATCACTATTACATCAGTAATGACCACACACATTCTAAAAGTTTTGTTCAAGGTTGCTTTCATATGTTCTATGCTAATTTTGCTAGTAGGGGCATATCATTTAGTTAGCATATCATATGGTCAGATAATTGTATATCACAATTCAAGAACGCCAAAATGTTTTACTGGTATAGTAGGATGCATAGGATTAGTGGTTTTTAGCATATGTGGAACTTCTCAGAGGTCGTGCATGGAAAGGGGGAGCATTATGGAGCAGGTGCATGTATCAAAAGAGTCCTAGTGTGAGAAGAGTTAAAGTACACAAACAGTGTAAAGTTGATAGATGCAAGATCAATTGTCCAATGGTGCAATGGTGCAATGGGTCCAAGTAGTGAAGGTAATTCTTTAGTTCGTAGATTTTTTCATTTAGTAGATGATACTAACATTGCAAAATATGAGGATTGTTGTATACTAACAAGATCAAGCGAGCTACACTCTTTTAGAAGCTCCAATGCAGGTACATGGACTATCCATACAAGGAAGATAGCATGCTTTTGTTATGCATGTACACTTCAATCATGAAATGATTACGAGTCAAAAGAGTGGGTTGATGAATGGTCTGTAAGAAGTCTAACCCCACTTGACACTGATCAACTCCCAACAGCTCTACAAATCACGGAGATGGAATCATCCATTGAATTTGATCATGTATCGGACCTACTAGAACTAGGTAATATATCTTACTTACAAGTTTTATTATGTTGCTCAGTAAATAAATCTAACATGATGAACATATTAGTGTAGGGCACATTTATGCGGTGATTGTGGATGAAGACAATGAAGAGGGGTTGGGTGAAAATAGTGTAATCAACTTTTCAGCAGATTACGCCATCTAGACTTCAACCACAGTTGTGTGAGATATGATCTCTCCTCTCAGAAAGGGGAGGTGCCCTTCTTACTGCTAATTAGAAGCTATAGTAAACTTAAAAGAATACTTACAAAATGTACACTGTACTCATGAAATGGGGGGGGTGTGTTACATTCATGCTTCTCTCTTTTTTCAAAGAAGATGTTTACAATGCTTCACGATGAAAAGCTTTAGATCTGAATAACTTAAACTTAAACAACAATAGTAATGCCAATATTTCTATCTTGACAAAGCAAAGCTTAGAAATTCCAGGTATGATTTATAATAACAAAAGGTAAAAGGAAAAGGGAAGGCTTGTGAAGGCACAAAGTCGTTCTGTAGCCTTTTCAATGTTGAATCTTGTAATGGTATCATTCGTTGTATTAGAAGCACAAAGTCCTCTTAGACACAGTGATTCCTCGAACAACATGAATGATTACAAGCACAAAGTCTTGTAGATCCTTCAACAAAAACCTTCAAACATAAACAAATACAAACGATAAATGTAACACAAAGTTTACATCAACCACTTGAAGCCCTTTCAATCTCATACACAAATCACTATTGATATAATCAACACACAAGACAATCGATTCCAACACAAAGTCTAGTATGCAATCCTCTTCTTTATTGATTAGATTTGAATTCACAATATTGAACACAAAGTCTCAATGCTTGTTTCAAAAGAGCAACACTTCATTGAAAAATATCAAAAGGTAAATATTACAAAGGAAATCCCTCTTATATATAGAAAGGAGGGAAGAGAAAAATTAGGGAATCATATGAGTAAAAATAGGAAACCCTAATCTAACTGAGTGTAATTTATTTTTGTGTAATCGCACCTCATATTTTGGTGTAATTAAATTTTACAAAAAGACACCTAAAGTGTCAAAAACTATTTACAATGTGCAAAGTAGGGGAGACCAAAAATGGCGAACACTGAAGACAAAAAGAAGACTATTGTTCTTTGCACTGGGCGCGGAAGTCTTCATATTTCTTTGTCGTCTCTCGCATGAAATTTTCGTCTGGCCCGACTATATAATCCACTAGTGTGTGTATTTTGGTAATCAACTTCTTTGCAGATGAAGAAACCTTTTTACACCTTTCAAGATGAGCCTTGAAACAATCAAGTGAAAGCTGCAGATCACATACAATGTGCATGGTGTTTTTGGTAAAACCTTTGTCATCCACCAGCTTCATGAAGGCCTCTTTATACACTTGAATTATTTCACTGAGGGGAAGGAAGGTGTGCTTGTCATCAAGGAGATTACTCGACAACTCTTCCATTCCATTTACCAGAAGAACCCGGTAACCTTCTACATCCTCCTGTACCTGGTGAATGTCATCAATCAAAAACTTCAATACCTGGATTCTATGTTTGAGTGATTCTTTCACCTCCACATATTTCTCCTTATCAGGTATCACTCCATTCTTTACCAATTGGCTGATCTTGGATTCTTTCATTTTCAGCCATGACGACAAAGTCCTTTCCATCTCATGTAGATCCTTCACAAGTGATCCTTCCTCTTTATTAAGCTCAGTCTGTAGTTGGGCTACTTGTATTTTCTTCTCACTTGCGGTGGTGATGACCCGTGTCCCATGATCTATGATCTCTTCAATGGACTCATTTAAGACTTTACCCTTGGCTGCAAGCTTTTCTGCCATTTGAATAGCTAGTTCTTCGACATTCACCAAGGTCATAGATTGGGCATCACCTATATCCTGCTATGTTTCTCAAGATGTTCGCATAGCATTCAACTTTCTCCTTGTATAGATTTTTAGCTTGCTCCATCTTGTCAAGCCTTCCTACAAGAGCATCTAACACTACTTGGGCATCTGATTTTGCACTCTCATTGGTTACCTTCCCAAGTTGTATTCTTTGTACGGTATAATCTTCCATGCTTACATCTCCCTCTGGTTGTGAAGGAAAACCTACCTCAACAAACTTCTGGCTAGCTTTATCAACATGGAGTCTTGACAACGCCTTAGCCTTTTTATTTTCCTTGTTCTTGGGGGCAGGTATTTCTTCCAGGTCCAGCTCATTGGGGGAGATCATCTGCTTTTTGCGCTTAGGAACTTGCGACACCAACCAAGGAGGGAGGGAAGAAGTATACACATCTCTTGTCACCACTAATTCCTGAAGTGCAGGGGCTCCTTGAGGAATAGCTGAAATAGTAACTATGGGTGCCATTGTAATCATTATGGGCCCAGTTGTCTGTACACCAAGCTGACTCTGCAAAGGTTCATTCATGAACCTATTAAATTCAGCCTCCGAAGAAATGTCAAAAGATGGAGATGAAAAACTGGGGAGAGAAACTGGCAAGCTAGATAGGTCATTGATATTTTGTGCTTGGGCAACTACAGAAGAAACCAACACTGTTGACACTACTGGTGGGGAAGAAACATCTTCTACTCCTGCAACCCTGGTAGGAAGAGGAGAAGAAGGAATGGGTGGAACAGGAGATTTAGGAATTGAAGGAGTGCGAAGAGGTGAAGATACGAGAACCTGTTCAGTTTCACATCGAGGAGGGGACAAAACCTGCTCATCCTCTTGGTATTCCTCAACCTCTTTTGTGGACTGCTCTTCTTCTTCATTTGATTCGATTTCTCCAGAGTCTTCATCATCTAATCCTTCAGATTCAAACTTTGTATCTCATCCTTCCTCATCTAAAGATAAATCCTCATAAACAAGCTCCTTCTCTTCTGAACGAGATGTGGTAGCCCTTGTTTCTTGTATTTCAGTGGTCTGTGGAGTATTTTTCCCCACAGTAAACTTAATCCTTGGCCCTCTTCGTGATGAAGAGGGAATCACGGCCTATTTTTCTTTGGCGCAAGATTCTGGCGATGGACTAGGTTTCTCTTTAGGAAGCTCACCTTCAGAATTTGTCTTGAAGGCTTTTATCTGATGGCCATGCTTGTGAAGCCATTCTGCTATGTTGTGTAGAATAGGGGCCAACCTTTTCCTCATGTAAGTACATTCTTTTTGGACCATTGTACCGGAGGCAAAGGTTTCTCAGCGATATTGTCCTCATCATAGGCAAAATTGAGGACGTCACCTGGATCTGTAAAATCTTCAGGTAAATCAACTATTTGGAGAGCCCTGATTTGTTAAACTGTCAACCTGCAGAAATCCATTTTACGTACATCCTCTTCATCTCTACAGTCTTCCCATATGTCTTCAAAATGGTAGACATGGCTATGACCTTTCTTGAGTTTCTTCTTGACATCCCTGAAGTCAAAGTCACGCTTGTACCTGTAGGTCTTGATAGTATTTATGTGCATCTTAGCTGAAACATTCTTGGCCTTCTGCACAGTTCTAATCGTGTATCTACCAATGGTTAATGGAAACTTAAAACCTGGCTTATGATTCTTTTATCGTTCCTTGTGCACAAAAATTGATTACCTGCACAACTCCATAAGAATCCATTTATCTTATGGGTATCTGGGAAGCATATAAGGGCATCCCATGAAACAACCTACCCTTATGTAAGTAAAGGTTGGAAATTGTAGAAACACACATCCCACCTTGCTAACCACCTTGTAAGCTTCATCTAAAATCCTCTTCTTCTCCAGAGTTGGATCGAAAGTGAATAGCAAAGGAGCAAAGAAAGCATCTGTGACTCTCCTAAAATGGTGGAAGCTTTCCCTCAGGTTCAATTGGTAATAGTAGTCATAGATAGGGGTAGAATGTCTATTACCTTTGGCAGATAAACCTGGAAACTGCCTCATTATTGCTGCTAAGTACACCAAGAAAGAAGTCATATAAAACTTTAAGGTGGTGGGCACTATTGTGACCTTTTCACACATCACCCCATTTAAATGGGGACCCCCTAAATTCATGTCCATTTTGGTCTTTTGGCTTTAGTTTTGTGTGTGTGTCTCTCTCTCTCTGATCTTTGTCCTTTCAGGGATGTCTCTGTATTTGACCTAAGTTGAAATTTTGGCTAATTTTGAAGTGAGTCAGTCAAATTAGGGTTTTCATTCTTCAGGCCAGTTTGAAGTTAAATCAAGTTGGTAAATTGACATTTGAGCACAGCATTGTTGTCAGAAGGCCTCTAGCAAGTTCCCACTGAGTTTTCATTGAAATCTGACAACTTACTATTTTTAGTAAGTACCTAATTTGAGGTCTTTTCCTCAGAATTTTGGGATTCTAACTACTTCAGCACATCCAAGGAACTTCAAGGTGCCTACACATGAAATTTGAACAGATTTGGACAACTGACTATTTTTAGCAGTTCAGCCTTCGGAGGCCATTTTCAGGGTTTAAATGTATGATTTTCCAATACATGACAGGAGAATTGATCTGGGTTTTTCAAGACCTTCGCAATAGAATAACATGCAAACCAAGACGATCACTTTCAGAGTTCAGCCTTCAGAGGCTATTTTTAGGGTTTGCATGTAGAGTTTTTCAATGCATGTCCAGATATTCCTTCTGGGTTTTTCGAGAGCTTCACAACAGTGTGACATGCATGCAAAGAGGATCAAGTTTTGAGGACTTACTATTTTTAGCCAGTGCCCGCATGCAGACCAGTTTTTTGGGTTTTTCTGGGTTTCTTGAGATCCCACAGGCAATACGACATGCAAAATCATCCGACAGTGGATTGGTCACTTTTCAAGAAGTTTCTATTAATAGCAGTTTCACCCCAGCCACCCAACACTTCAGTTCAGCATACAGAGCGACATGCAGAAGAAACAAAGTCAAACGAAGACCATTCGAGATACATACAAGTCAGAATTAGGGTTTCCACTTTTCTAGGGGATAAAACCCAGAAATTGTCAAAATGAAGTACCCCACCGATATTAGCATCATCCAAGCAACCTACTGGCAAAATTTGAGCGGAATCGGAGAACTTACTATTTTTAGTAAGTCAAGACATGGCTATAAATAGCAGGTCTGCACCCGAGGTTGGCATGAGCACGACACTCAAGTTATCGGGATCAGGCATAGCAAGTTTCAAGTCAAATGGAGCTACTGAAGACAGGCAACTTTGAAACTTACTATAAATAGCAGGTGGCTATAAATAGCAGGTCAGGGCGGGGGACTAGCAAAACAAGTTCATCAGACTACAAGGATCATATGGTGAAAATTTCATGACAAACGGAGCCATGGAAGTCAGAAAAGCAAAGACTTACTAAAAATAGAATGTGAGATCAAGATCCGGCAGAGACATGGAAATTTTACTAAGTATGGGGAAATGGAAGCTGGACCCCCTAAATGCGCCTAAGTCAAGAGATGAAGGCTTGGGAAAGTCAAAGACGCCCTCAAAATGAAAGTAAGTAGGCTAAAATGCGCCCACCTCAAGGATGAAACTAGAAATTTTGCTAAGTATGGAAAACAAAAGCTCCACCTTGTAAATGCGCCCATCACCTTGAGGCCACTTCAAAATTTGTCTAAGTCAAAAGTGAGAGCACACCCTCTCAAATGCGCCCAAGGCATGAAGTCAAGGCTTGAAAATAAAAGGGGCAAGTTAAAAATGAAAGCTTCTACCCTCAAATGCGCCCACCTTAGGAAATCCACTTCAAAAGGTTTCTAAGGCACACAAATGGAAGTAGCACATGCAAAATGCACCCTCAAGGGAGAAGGGTGGCTGAAAGTTTCTAAGGCATAAACAAAGTTCATCCTCCACCTCTCAAACATGCCCAGCAAGGGTTAGATGTTGAATAATTTTTCTAAGTATGGTGAAATAAGAGCTTCACCTCTCAAATGTGCCCAAGAAGATGATGAAGATGCGAAAATCTCTAAGGCATCAAATTTGAGGCTGCATACCCCAAATGTGCCCAAGGAATTGAAAGGGTGTTAAGAAATTCTAAGGAAAAATGGGAGTTGCTGCATGGAAATGCGCCCTCAAGTGGAAGCTAGATATGTTGAAGGCGCCCAAGAAGAGTTAGGAGGTTGGTGAAATCGTCTAAGTGCTAAGGTAAAAGTAGCACATGTAATAAACGCCTAAGTGTTGAAATGAAAGTAGAGACATCAAAATGCGCTCTCCACTTGAAAGGGATAGTGAAAGCCTTAAAATTTCTAAGGCATTGAAGATAGAGGTTGAGAGTATAAAATGCGCCTTAAAGTAAGAGCCAACCCACTCCAAGTGCGCCCATAAACATAAAGTCAAATGCTTTAAAAGGGAAACACCTAAGGAAGAAATACAGGCAAGGCCTAGCTAAATGCACCCAAGCAAGGTATGAGTGGAGATAAAATAAAATGAGTCCACTTTGAGTGATCAAAAATTAATTTTTCCTAAGGCAAGATGGAAGCTACCTAGGCAAAATGCACCCAAGGTAACATGGGGGTCTTGAAAAATTTCCAAGTGTTGAAAATAAAAATGGACATGCCTGAATGCGCCCACCTTCAAAATAAAAGCTTACACATGGGAATGCGCCCATAATGAAAATGAAAGTTTGAGGTAGTAATTGCACCCTAGGAGAAGTAAGAAGGCATAAAATTTGTCTAAGGCATGGCAATTTCCTTAGGCATAAGATGAAAGTAAGCACATGAATAGGCGCCCAAGGTTGCTGTAAGGATAATTTTATTTCTAAGTATTTAAGATTGAAGTAACACATACAAAATGCGCCTAAGGTTGAAAGGAGCAAGACTTGAAAAGTATTCTAAGTCACAAAAATGAAAACACAAGGTGGCAAATGCGCCCAGCAAGTAAAGTTATGAGTTGAAGAAATTCTCAAGTGGTGAAACTAGAAGAAGGCACCCTCATTTGTGCCCAAGGGAGGAATGAGAAGTTGGAAAATGTATTAAGTTAGAAAGCTTGAAGCTAGGCCCTCAGAATGCTCCCAGCTTGTGCAGGCAGCTAGAGAAAATTTCCAAGGTATGGTAAAAAAAAAAAGAAGAACGTGGAGAAGGCAAGGATAAAATTGCCTAAGGAAAAATTGCTAGGACATGAAAAGATAAAGAAAATAGAAGTGGAAGACCTCAAATACACCCAAGGTAGAGTCAAGGAATTTAAGTTCCTCTAAGGCATTTTCAAGGGTGAAAGTGTGAAGTACGCCTAGGGGGTGATGTTAAAATTTCCAAAGGCAAGGTGAACTGTGCCCGTGAGCGAGAAAGGGAATTTCTTTGGGGAAGCAAGAAAAATACCAAGGCATAAAAGGTGAAGACTGTAGGTGTGGAATACATCCGGAATTAAAAGTGGAATAAACCTTAGAATTTTATTATTTTCAAAAATAATAAAAAATTAAACTTACCCCTTCGTCTGGATACACATGGAAACGATGATTTTTGAGGGGAAATTTCTTCTGGGTATTGAACATTTTCCACTGGGAGATGATTTAAAATTGTTCCTCACCTCACTCAGGCTTTTTCAACAGATATTTTTGCTTGGCACCCATTTAATGGATTTCCTAAATGAAATAAAAAAATAAAATCTCTAAGGCAAATACGAGAAAAGTTTCTACAAAAAAATGCTTTGGCTTGTGATGTCAAAGTAAGCGCCTGGATTACAGTGGATGAAATTCATAAAGCAGGTAAAATTGTCCAAGGGAAAATAAAGCAACAGGGGGTCAATACACTCACAGGGAAGAAATTTGTCTAAGGCATGGAGGAATTTGAAAATGAACTGAAGCTCGAACATCAAGCATTCAAATGCATCCTCAAGATGAAATATTTTATAAGGCACAAACTCCAGGCAAGGTGGTGGATACGCCCATGATGAAAGTTTGCTAGAAAAGTGATGAATTCTATCAAGATCCGGAGATCAAGCGGTCAGAACATGGAAATAAGGTAAGTAAAGTGAATTTAGATTATAAAGTGTTTTGATACTCTTCTTTTGTTTTGCAGGATGAATGTTGAAGCCAAGGCATGAGGACTTGATGAAGCTAGACAACGTTGCAACTTTGGAAAGAAGAAACGACAGTGAAGATTTGGCTAAGACACTAAGAATGTGATGCAAAAGAAGCAAATGCGCCCAAGGCAGTGGGCTAAAGAAATGTTAAAGCTACAGGAAGGAAATGCATCCAGGAATGAAAGAAACAAGAAGAATTAACATAGAAGAGCTTTTTGCAAGGAGGATTTGAACCAAGTGTTGTTGCCTCCTCCTAACACAACAAAATTGGCAGAGAAGAACAGTGGGAACGCGTTTCCGGATGAGAATCTTCTAGAGGAAGATAGTGGGCATTAATTGCAGATTATGGTTCCTACAGAGGAGTGGAGAATATTCTGTGCATTCATTGCCCCACTCCCCTCTGTGGCAGTTTTTAGGGTAAAAACCCTAATTAGGGCATAGGTGGCTCGATCTAAGCCCTTTATTGTAATTGAATCTGAGCCATTCGCTGGACTGGGCCAACTATAAAAGGGGCATCCCCCCTCATTGTAACTAAGTAGATGTTAGATTGAGAGTAGAGAAGATAGAAATTAGAATAGAAGTAGCATAGCATAGATTGCATAGTCTAGATTGAAGAGGAAAGGAAGTTTTCCCATTGAGGACTTTGTAAGAAGTTGTTGTGAACACTCTCATAATATAAAGATTTATCATTGTTTGGTGGTTCTATCTTCTATTGTGAGTAGCTAGCAAGGCTTGTTCGTATTTCCAATTCAAGTAGATAGAGTAGAGTAGACTTTATTTTATGCAAGTAGTTGTTAATTGTGGAGTGTGGTGCTTTTGTTTGAGCATATCTTCTTTCATCCATACCACTAGCAAGCTTGCTGATGGTAAGTCCGTCTTGCGTGGTCAACTGGAATATCAGTACCTAACTTCGGTTGTGATTTGTGTGTTCACTTGCATCGTTGTGACGAAGTGCACATGTTGAATCACAATTTGAATATCTTACTCATCTTTTGAAGATTGTACCAACTTTGTCAGAGTTGTCCGAAGGGAGACGAAGCAAAGTCTGGTTTGAAGATTGTTTAAGCCAATCCTCGTCCTCCACCCTTTAGGAGTAGATGGTAGCATCTCTAATCCTTATATCCTTTTATATTCAGCATTATCCGGTTAGTTTAAGAACCCGAGCGTCATCAACAAATCTCCTAAAATTTGAGAATCCTTTCTTTTGAATGAGCAACTCACGTAGGTCCCCTTGAAATAACCAGCATATACACATCAATCAACTGAGCCTATTCACAACAAAAGGAACCTTGGAGTTGCACACATGATCTTTCATGCAATCTTAAGCATGCAGAATACTTTGATCAAGAGAGAATAGGGTGACCGTTGGACATTTTATTCTGTGTTGGTGTGGTCACAAAACACACGTCAACAAGCACCTTGATCAGTTGCTCATGGATTTTTTCACTGATCTGTGTTCCCCAATCAATGTGTACTTTCCTCCTTCGGATGATCTGGATGTATTCATACATCCAATCCTAAAAATAAGAGGATCCAGGAAAGCCCTTGACTCTGCTTAACAAGGTAATCATATCTCTTACATCCTCTTTGAAGTCACTCCTGGGGAGTCCCTTAGGCCACATAGAAACAACATGTCGGGGAGTCTTCAACCACTGTGAGTTAATCAATGTTTTGGCCTTGATTGGATCATTGTCAAATATTTCTTGAGCTCTCTGGATTGTGATAGGAGTGTATTGTTCCATTTATGGAACTTTGAAGACTATGTCAAAGAATTCACCATCAAGCCTCATTACTACTTGACCTGCTGAATCCCTCATAGTTCTGTCTTCTTGAATGTAGTGTGTAGCTACCTGAAGTACGACTCCGTGTGATGAGCTGAAGTTGGGAAAGTAGAAACCATATGAAGATTGCTATGTACAATGGCTTTCAGACTCTCATCCCACGGCCTCTGTTGGATCCTCTTCACGAAATCTGCCAGATCTTGATGACCAATCTCAGTGTCTTTGATTTCATCCACCTTGGACAACACCACGGTCGGAGGGAAAATGCCCTGGTACTTATACTTCATCTTCCCCTTTACTTTAGGAGATGGTGATGGCGTTTCAGCTGACATTTAGGGGAGCAAAGCCTGATGTATTTCTTATCTCCGAGGATCTTTGATGGAACTTTGGAAATAAACTGCAAGAATGGCGGATGCAATGATTGTCAGGAAATATATGTCACATGGGGAAGCATGAGATGAACATGGCGATATGGAGTCACTGTGTTTTGTCCATGTGGTGTGGAAAATGAGGAGCGAAAATGAGTGTGGAGGCAAAAATGAAGAGAAAACACTTTTTCGAGTGTTAGATGAAAAATGCAGATTTTGGTGCTCGGGCGGTGAAAATCACCGCTCGAGCACTGAAGTGATATTTTGTTTTGGTGTCGAGGTGGTGAAAAACACCGCTCGAGCATCGAGACTCAGAATTCGGGGGCGACAATGTTAGTGTCGAGGCAATGAAAATCACCGCTCGAACACTGACACTTCAAAACAGTTTGGTGTCGTGGCGGTGAATTTCACCGCCAAGACACTAGTGTGACTTGGTGCCTTCGTGTGAAGGTGTCGAAAAACTCCACCTGTACATCGAGAGAAAGACGAAGAATGACGTGCTTGGAGAATCGGGTTAGATCTTTGCCACGAAGTGCAACGGCAGTAAAAGAAACTAAAAAGACACGAAGGAAGAAGCGAAAAGACAAAGCGACATGAACAATGGGTGATGAAGAACACCAAAGACAAAAAATAAATTCGAGGGTATTCAAATCTTAAACAAAGAAAACTAAAAACTGAAACAAAACAAGGATGCGTACATACCTGTGATAAATATGGTGAAGATGGAGTCACAAACTGCACGTTGGAGGACAACACCAAGATTTGATCTCAATGGAGGCAACTCGTAATGGCACGGGAGTGAAGTATGGAGAGGAGTCTCTTAGCGAAAGTGAGGAAATAACTCATGTTTAGAGTTAATAAAACCTAAAAAATGACTTAAGTTGCCCGCATTGAATGCGGCCAAGAAAACTTGACTTAACTCACAAAAAGGTGCTCGGGCGGTGAAAATCACCGCTCGAGCACCAACTCAAAAATAAATTAAGGTGCAACGGCGGTGATTTTCACCGCCCGAGCACCAAATGTTGAAATCTAAGTTAGGTGCAATGGTGGTGAAAATCACCGCCGTTGCACCAAAAATAGTTAGAGTAAAACGGTGCAACGGCGGTGAATTTCGCCGCCCAAGTACCAAAAACAAACTAAAATGACTTAACTCCTAGGTTCTCAAGGAGTCAACCTTTAAACTCGAAACTTGAGCCTATCATCACCTACCCGAACTAGGTAAGATTAGAGACCTCGTAAAATGAGTTTTCCCTCGTTTTGCATGCTTGAAACACACAGTCCTAGGAAACGGACTAGTTTCGTAGGGGGGTTATCCGTGAATCGAGCGTTGCTAGATTCTGTGATAACAAGAGGGTACAGATTATTACCTGTGCCATTGTATCGAGGCCAAAAAGAAATTGGAGTCCCTAGTTATAGACAAAGAAAACATAGAATATCTTACAGGTTCGGTGGTTGTTACTGGAACATGGCTTCGAAGGTATCCAGTTAAGAATGTTGTAGTTTGGTTGTTTGAGGACTTTGACACGCATTGAAAAATTCTTCACTATTCGAACCTAGTCATCACCACCAACATTCATTTGATCAAATATAAGGGCAGACCTGTGAACAAGAACTTGAGGAAAGTGCGTGAGTCTGACCACGAGGCAATACTCGACACAATAAAGAGTAGAGTAGACTCAGATGGTTCCCTGGGTTGATTTATAAGTATGCACATTGAATTTGTAAAGTCATGTTATTGATCACTCTTTTGAACCAACACCTTGCAATAAGGCTTTTTCACCATTACTGTTTGATGTCATATGCATTTACAACTATCATTGATCCTATTCTGATTGTGACTGTAGGTAATACTGAAGTTTGTGAAAGTATATAAGAAAAGAACAACATTGGTTGGTGGTGCAAGTGTTCAATGGTATGAGAAACATCGATTGCTGGTGCATTTTCTAGTTGTCAATTTTCTCTTTCTTTTCCATCTCCTAGATTTATTGGATTCTTATATGCTACATGTTTTATGTTAAGCCTCTCAATGATATATTTGAAATTTATACGTAGGGTCATCAAAAGATGATAAAGTAGCGAAGGAGCACATCACCATTGTAGAACCTTCAATCAACCTCCTTATCTAGCATGCATGAAGGTGATAGTAGGTCTTATTAGCTGTATGACTAACATTATTTAGTTATTGCTTTTTTAATAATTTTTATGTGTCTATGTCTAAGATTGAGAGGCTTTTGTAGGTTTTTTGTGGACTGAATTCCTATGATACTACACAACCATAGAGAGGCTACTACCCATGTGTTTTGTAGGGAGCAAGGAATGTACATGTTTTGAACCATTTTGGAATGCAAATAGCTAGGCCAGGTGAGGTGGAAAGGAAAAACGAAATTGGGCAGCAGCTCCTTTTGTTTCCTCTCAAGTACAATATAGTTCACGATCTGTGTTGGAAATGGGAGGATTATTTCCCTACATGTATTGCTACAAGTATTGACAAATGGGAAGATTTTCAAGATGTTCTTCCATCACTATTGTAATATTTGTCATTGACTTAGTGTATTTTTTAGTAAGAATGAAATAATGTTTAATATAATTGTAGAAAGGCATATAAGTAAGGTCTTTTGAACATTATGCAATGAGGAAGTTGCAAAATATGTTAAAATATGATACAATGTAATAAATGGTCAATCCATGTCAAAATGGGTGAACGCAAGCTTTTTATTGTTTTTGAGTCTAAGGTCTTAGGAGGAGTTGAATAAGTGATGCAGACCCAAGGTGGAGATCAAATTAAAATGACAAATACAAGATGATCAACCCAGAATCCAAAGCAAATTCAAAAGAACTTCACAAATCCACTTGTCAAGTACACTCTTTCTACAAGTATTGCTAAACAGCTTCAAGAGACTTTTCACCCAACTTTCCCAAAAGAATTTTCAATTAAATGATGGATTTAGACACCCATTAAGGACTTACACAACATAATTCAAGGTAAAGTATAACTCCTTTGGACCAGTTTAGACTTCCAATACACTCACCATGGGAAAATGAAGGAAAAGAGGTCAATTTAGCAAAGGAAATACCCTTCAAACTTATCCACTCACCTTGGAACCTTGGGGCAGCAAATTAAATGGCCCAAAACCACAGAATCCAGCACTAGTTTGCACCTGTACAGTTAGAAACACTTCCAACTCAAAAAAACCTCCTTTTCTAATGCAAAAACAAGGGTTTTGTCAAAATCTTCATTCTCAGGCTTCAATAAACAAATAAATGGTCCAAACACCTTTCACAGGTTTTGAATTGATATTTTAAATTCTTATAAACTCAACTTCATCAACATTTCATTGAAAAGCACTTCAAAACCGTCACTTTTCAAGGGAAAATTTGCATTTCCAGCCCTATGGCATCACACAATCATAGAAAATAGATGATTTTATAATGTGTGGAATGAGTGGGCAGAAAGTCTGAAATCCTTCTCAAGTTGGTTTGAAAGTCTTTCTTTCATTTTTTGTGAGTTTTGTGGCAAGATTTCTCTAGGCGGGTGTTAAACCTAGATTTTGTGTTTGAATAAGAAATGAATTATTGAAGCCCTCTACCTACTGTTTCCTTCATGTGGCTTGGTGAAGAGGATTTTTATAATAGGTATTGAGTGTGTGCAGGTCCGTCCAAGGCAGGGAAAATGAATGGTGAGTCTTGGAGTTGCTGTCCTAGGCATTTTCTTGCCTAAATTGCATAAAAAAGGAGCTTTTTGCGTAGGGTTTGTTCAAAACAAAGGGAGTAGTGAAATCTCTTTAACTTTAAAGAATATTGGGATAAAAGAAAAGGTATCTGAGTTGGTGGCATGGTCAAGAAAGGCTTGCAAGTGAGACTTTCAATAAGCCTTGGGGAAAACTAGGAAAATGGAGGGTTTTGGACTTGGCCAATTTTGTGGCACTTTGTAGGCCTAAAATCTATGGAATCCTTCTATTTGGAGTCTGACTAGGAGGTCTGAGTGGTTTCTGTGGGTTAGTTGAAAGTTTGTGAGTGGGCTACTTTGGAAAAGAGGGCTAATTCACTAGCCTAGGACAGGGGTATGTTATTGAATCTTCACCTTCCCAACAATTCCTACCCAATCTAACTGGATAGACATATTTTAATAGGTCCACCCATGCTTAAGGAACACTCACTTTACCATTAACAATATGACTTATTCATTCCATAGGTCTGGCCACCAATTTCCAAGGGAAAACACACACCTCCAACCCTTCCTTTCATTCTTCAAGCCAAGGGATCATCCTTCCACACCTACTCCTAAAATAACATTCCCTACACTCAACTACATCATCCCACCAAGTTACATTTGATGACAGTAGGTGGGATGATGGTTATGCCATTAGAATAACCCCAAACCCTTAAGGTTGTTCAGGAACCCGAAAGGAGAAATTTGATGAATTAAGGCACTAAAAGATTAAACCAAACCTTGTCAAGGCACCAAACACAAGTTAGAACATTTACCTACTATTGCTCAAGGGAATTCAATACATATAAGACCTGTTCGGCCTGTACACAAGTAGGGACCTAAGAAAAATCAGTAAAATTATGAGAAAACAAAGTAATTTCCAAGCTTTATTCTTTTCCCTCCAATCCAACAACCACAACTCAAGCCTCTCCAGGCTTTACATAGAATTTATCATCCTCCTATAACTGATCAATGCCCCTTAGCACCAAGAAACCATCTTTTCAAAACACATAACCGTTGCAATTACAAATTTGTTGCATTATGCAACTCACAAATTTTCAACTGTATCACTTTTCCTACTAACTAAATTAATGACTCCATTATGTCATTGAGATACAATCTTTCATGTTGCTTTTTAGGCTTTCAAACTCACTTGTTGACACATTTTTGATGCAAGGGTGCATTCTGACCATCAAACATGGTCATTTGTGACTAGGTGCCTACATGCTTCTACACCACCTACCTTGTCAATCCTAGTGAATTGGCGCGCTAGTGAGCTCATTGGCTTGCCAAATCTGTAGGGTTGACAAGGTAGGGTTAGCGTATGCCTCATAGAAATTGATGCTACCTAGGTCATCTCTAACTGATGCAGAGCCAAGGTGGAGATCACTTACACTAATGAAAACTTCAATCTTAAACCAAGGAACTTTTCTTCACTATTCAACCAATTTATTAGTCATCAACTCACCCTCAAGGGTCTCAACGATTCAATTTTGCAAAACAAATACAAACCTCCACCAAGACCTTGAAAAATTCCCTCAACATGCACATGATGAAAATTGAGTCATTTGAATTCAATCTCAAAGTCAGATTCAACAAAATCTTCAAAACTCACCTTTTGCAACTGACTACCCTTGTAGCACTAGTAAACTGGTTTTTTAATATTTTAACTAGATCTTCCAAAAACACTTCAGAAACCATTCATAGATTAAAATACCCATTTTAGGGTTGCTCAACATACTAAAAAAATCAGGTACAACTTATTTGGACCGAGTGCCTAAAAATTTGACTTTTCACAGTTTTAGGTCACTTTTACCAACAAAACACTTATCCAAAACACAAGACCTCAAAAAAGTCTTTTATTATGTCTCAAAACTCCCAAATATGCCATTATTTATGAGTGCCAAGATCATTTAGAAGGAAAATTAAGAAACCCTCACTTTTAGGGAAAACCAAGTGGGTTTATTGAAACAGCATGTTGCAAGGTTTACCCAACCCAACCAATGCATCAAAAATCTTGGAAATGACCTGCATAAACTTAATCCACCCTTACATGAGATATTCTATGAATTTTTGCAAAAGCACTACCCAAAACCTCCATTTTCACTTGAAAACTATGCAAATCTGCCCTAGGCATCGCCAAAAAAACGTTGTTAAATGACCTTCCCTGCACAAAATATCTTACAAACATGTTAAAGACACTTATTTATGCAATTCCACTGAGGCATATTTCAATTACAGTAGGTGGAATGGCTTGGACAACATTTGGAGACTTTCAAACCCTTAGAATATGCTTATGTAGGCAATTTTAAGAAAAACAATTAGAACTCACTCAAAAATGAATGAAAAACCCTCCAATCAATTGAAAAATGATGCTAATACATTATACTATCAATGAAAATTCATTTCATGACCAAATGATCTTCTGTACATATAAGTGGTCTTGATTGACCTTATTTAGATTAATTAAACTCAAAATACTCTTATTTTACCATTGACTCACCCTATGACCAATGAAATGAGAAAAATTTGATGAAGGAGTTTAGGTGCTCCTGCACCACTAACATACCTTAGGATATGACATTCAACCAAACAACTACTATGGTTCAACCCTAAGTTACCGGTTCGGTTTTGGGTTCGGGTTCGGGTTCGAGAATCCAGTTCGCGGGTTCGAGAAAAAAAATTTTGGAATTGGGTTCGTTTTGGGTTCGATAATACAAAAACATATAAAAAATAAATATATAATGATTTTTTTTAATACATAATAAACAAATATAGTAAAATAAAAAAGTATCTAATATCCATTAATATAAATTATTAAATAAAAATAAAAATATAGTAATATGATTGTATATATATAAGTAATAAGAAGTATAAAGATACATTAATATGAGATATCCTTCTCAAACTCTATTGCATACGTATATTTCTATATTTTATTTTATATAAATTTATTTAAAATATATAGGCTAGTATGAATACAATATAATTATATCGATACTAATATTTGCAATCAATATTTTAATATAAATATCAAATTTTAATATTAATAATAAATTATATTTATATACCATTATTATAATAATTTTGTCAACATTATAATCAGGTTCTTCATTACAACTATGTCAATATAATATATATACATTATAATTATATTTAAATTAATTTTAACATTAATAATATAAGTATTAATATTAATATATTAATTATTTCATTATTTTGAAGTTATTCTATTTATTGAAAATTTATTTTATTTAGTCTAAGCGAGAGGTGGGAGACTCGAAGCATCACAATGGTGGAGCGACGCCACAGCTTCTCCTCGGGGTATGGGTATTTGCATCGATACACTGCTCTACTTTGTATATCAATCGCGTGGAGAACTGAATGGATGTCGCACCCTTGCCTGAAACCATTAGAGCAATCTTTGAACATCCCTGCAGACACCTCATTCAGAACCAAGCACAGATTAAAACCAGCAAACCTAAGAAAAAACTATAAAATTCGTTGCAAATTCTTTCGGGTCTGTTGAAACCTAACCCACAATGCAAAATTTGTACTTTGTCTAAACCAATCACGGACCGAACCCGAATTTCGAACCTGGTCTGTTTCGAACCCAAACCAGGGGCCTCAAACCAGCGAACCGGTAACTTAGGTTCAACCAAGTCGATCCCTTAAGGGTGCAAAGTACAAAAGGGCAACAATATTTGACAGGGTATTACTCGTAAACCGTGGTGATTACAAAATCTTTGTTTGAACCTACGAGATCACGTTGGACCCCTCTACAATAACCTCTCTCAATTTTTGCTATCTCGGAGGCATTTTCCTGTGGTGGTGAATTTTCACTCGGGGAAAAATTTGTCAAATGCAAGTAGTTGAAAGTTGCAAAGTGGTGCAACTTTTGTTTTGCAGCTCGTGTGACCAAACAAACTGTCCCAACGTGTCCGAATAGGTAAGTTTACACTAGGCAGGATCCTCTTTCGCACCCAAACACGCGGAATCGCTCCAAGCTACGTTCAACTGGATCAATCCCTTAAGGGTCCAAAGTGCAAAATGGCTGCGAACTTCAACATGCTATTAATCGAAAATTGTGATGCTTAGAAACTTCTCGTCTAATCCTATGGGATCAAGTTGGGACCCTCTACAATAATCTCACGCAGTTTTCGCTATCTCAGAGGCATTTTCCTGTGGTGGCGAATTTTCACTCGGGGAAAAAGTTGTCAAATGTAAGTAGTTGAATGTTGCAAAGTGGTGCAACTTTCGTTCTGCAGCTCATGTGACCAAAAAAACTATTCCAACGCGTTCGGGTGGGTATTTTTACACTACACATGGTCCTCTTTCCCACCCAAACACACGGAATCTCTCCGAGCTACGTTCAACCGGACCGATCCCTTAAGAGTCCAAAGTGCAAAATGGCTGCAAAATTCAGCATGCTATTACTTAGACACCATGATGCTTAGAAACTTCTCATCTCATCCTATAGGATCATGTTGGGCCCCTCTTCAATAACCATGCTCGGTTTTTGCTATCTTAGAGGCATTTTCTTGCGGTGGCGAATTTTCACTCGGGGAAAAAGTTGTCAAATGCAAGTAGTTGAAATTTTCAAAGTGGTGCAACTTTCATTTTGCAGCTCGTGTGACCAAATGAACTGTTCCAATGCGTCCATATAGGTACATTTAAGCTAGGCATGGTCTCTTTCGCACCCAAACACGTGGAATCGCTCTGACCTATGTTCAACCGGATCAATCCCTTATGGGTCCAAAGTGCAAAATGGCTGTGAATTTCAGCATGCTATTACTCGAACACCGTGATGCTTAGAAACTTTTTGTCTGATCCGATGGGATCACATTGGGCCCCTCTACAATAACCTTGCTCAGAATTCGCTATCTCGGAGGCATTTTCCTGTGGTGGCGAATTTTCACTCGGGGAATTTTTTTTCAAATGCAAGTAGTTGAAAGTTGCAAAGTGGTGCAACTTTCGTTCTGCAGCTTTTCTAACCAAACGAACTATTCCAACATGTCCGGTTGGGTATGTTTACGCTAGACATCATCCTCTTTTGCACCCAAACACGCGGAATCGCTTCGAGCTATGTTCAACCGGATCGATCCCTTAAGGGTCCAAAGTGCAAAATGACTGCAAAATTCAACATGCTATTACTCAGACACCGTGACACTTAGAAACTTCTCATCTAATCCTATGGGATTATGTTGGGTGCCTCTACAATAACCTCGCTCGGTTTTTGCTATCTTGGAGGCATTTTCCTATGGTGGTGAATTTTCACTCAGGGAAAAAGTTGTCAAATGTAAGTAGTTGAAAGTTGCAAAGTGGTGCAAATTTTGTTTTGTAGCTCGTGTGACCAAACAAACTATTCCAACGCATCCGGGTGGGTATGTTTATGCTAGGCATGGTCCTCTTTCACACCCAAACACGCGGAATTGCTCCAAGCTACGTTCAACCGGATCAATCCCTTAAGGGTCCAAAGTGAAAAATAGCTGCAAACTTTAGCATGCTATTAATCGGACACTGTGACACTTAGAAACTTCTCGTTTGATCCTATGGAATCAAGTTGGGCCCCTCTATAATAACCTTACTCGGTTCTTGCTATCTTAGAGGCATTTTCCTGTGGTGGCGAATTTTCACTCGGGAAAAAAATTGTCAAATGCAAGTAGTTGAAAGTTGCAAAGTTGTGCAACTTTTGTTCTACAGCTCGTGTGACCAAACGAACTGTCCCAATGCATTTGAATAGGTATGTTTACCCTAGGAATGGTCCTCTTTCGCACCCAAACACCCGGAATCGCTTTGAGCTACGTTCAACCAGATCGATCCCTTAAGGGTCCAAAGTGCAAAATGGCTTCAAACTTCACATGCTATTATTCAGACACCATGATGCTTAGAAACTTCACGTCTAATCCTACAAGATCACGTTGGACCCATCTATAGTAACCTCTCTCAGTTTTCGCTATCTAGGAGGCATTTTCCTGTGGTGGCAAATTTTCACTTGGGGAAAAAGTTGTCAAATGCAAGTAGTTGAAAGTTGCAAAGTGGTGCAACTTTCGTTCTGCAGCTCGTGTGACCAAACGAACTATTTCAACGCATCCGGGTGGGCATTTTTACGCTAGGCATGGTCCTTTTTTGCACCCATACACGCAGAATTGCTCTGAGCTATGTTCAACTAGATCGATCCCTTAAGGGTCCAAAGTGCAAAATGGCTGTGAACTTAGCATGCTATTACTCAGACACTATGATGTTTAGAAGCTTCTCATCCGATCCTATGGGATCACGATGGGCCCCTCTACAATAACCTCGCTCGGTTTTCACTATCTTGGACGCATTTTCCTGTGGTGGCAAATTTTCACTGGGGGAAAAAATTGTCAAATGCAAGTAGTCTTAAGTTGCAAAGTGGTGCAACTTTCATTCTATAGCTTGTGTGACCAAACAAACTGTTCCAACGCATTTGAATAGGTACATTTACGCTAGGCATGGTCCACTTTCACACCCAAACACGCGAAATCGCTCTGAGCTACGTTCAACTGGATCGATCCCTTAAGGGTCCAAAGTGCAAAATGGATGTGAACCTCAGCATGTTCTAGCACTGTAGTAGGGTCTTTTCATGGTGAAAATTAGGACTTCAAGTGGTGTTTTGACAAAATGTGGGAAGGATTGTCCATGTAATGTATTATTCACCATGTGCAGGGTTTGGTAAGTGTGTTTGGTGCTTTGTATGGGTCTGGCAGGTTTGGGAGATAGGAGTTTCATTAAAACTCCAAGTATTTTGCTTGAAATTGAGGGTTTGGTGTATTAGGGGTC
Source organism: Sequoiadendron giganteum (assembly GCA_007115665.2). Lineage (NCBI taxonomy): Eukaryota > Viridiplantae > Streptophyta > Pinopsida > Cupressales > Cupressaceae > Sequoiadendron > Sequoiadendron giganteum. The sequence goes on from CM021101.1 coordinate 493,338,536, forward strand.
TAGAGGTCTTGGACTTGGAAACAAATCATGAAATTGGAGGTTTTGACACATAAAATACTTCTGTTTGAGGATTTTGAGTGAAGATGTAGTGTTTAAAAGGTACTCTCTTTGTAAATTAGGCCAATTGAATAGCCTTTTCCAAGGTGGGTCTATTGGAAGTCAATGTTGGTCCAAAGGAGTTGATGTTGGGGTTTATCTATGTTTTATAACTTGCAAATGGGTATCTTAATCATCCCTGATTTTGTCAAGTGTTTTGGAAAATCTTGGTGAAAAGGCCCTTGAACCGGGTTACCTATGCTACAAGGGAAATCTTGGTAGAAGTTGGGATTTTCAGTTGAACATCTGGTTTTTCTTTGGAATTTGATTGATTCTCATTGGTTTGTTGTATTGAAGGGTTTCCACCCCTCTCTGCATCACAAATGGTGTTTCTTGGTAAGTTAAGTGATCAAGTTGTGTGTAATTCTATTAATATGCTTCCTCTAAATCTTTGAACAAGTTCATTGTGGATCCCTACATGTACTGAATCAGCGTCTAGGTACTTTTCCAACTCTTCAAACACACTCAAAATCCCTACTCTAACATCTAACCCTACAAACATCTAACTCCATCATGTATGAAAAAATATTGTGTAGCATAGACATGTTTGATAATTCCAAAAACTTGCTACCTTCTTTCATAAAATGCTTTGGTGTGTTTCATATTTAATGCAATGTAATCGACGATATCATTTTTTTTGTAAAATGCATTACTTACTTTTGTTCTATGTGTGTTTGTGAACATGTAGCATTCAAGGTCATGCCGAGAAAATGACCAAAGCCTCTAACACCAGAAGAACATGCAGCTAAAAATGCATGGAGAAGAGAATAAAAAAATGTAGCTCGTGAAGCAAAGGAATTGCAGCCCATATAGCCAAAAATTCTCGTGCAATCTAAGAGAGATGTCAAATTGGAAAAACAAAGGGCACGAATGAGGAAAGTTCATGGAAGGACAGGAATGGATACAGAAGTTGGGGGCACATCATCAACCATAGGCGAAGCTCAATGCACATCTCCAGTTGAAGACATATTGACAACATGTGGTTTTCTAGGTACATTGGAAATCACATCTCCAATTGAAGACACACCATCAAATACATTATGTTTTGAAAGTACATCAGCAAACACATCTGTATTTGAAGGCACTCCACAAACGACATCTCAAGTTGGAGATACAACATCGTTTACATGTCAATCTCAAGGTATGTCATCAATTGCACCTCCAATTGAAGGTACACGATCTATCCCCGATGTTGTTGACCTTCCCAATATTGACACAAATTTACATTTGAAAACTCCTCCTAGAGTTTTGCATAGAAAACCTACATTTTTGATTGATATTGATTCCAATGTTTTGAAATGGATGCCTAATAAGATTCCAAAACATACACATCAAAGATATGCACAAAGGATATGGAGTTTGCTTTTTGTGAAGCTAAGTGAGGGTGAAAGATGCCAACTATTTGTTGAAATGATGAGGCAACTCAAATTTAGGCCCTCCATGAAGGCTCTTGGGCTAAGAGTTTTGAATGACTCAAGTGAAAATTCCATTGTAAAGAACTTGATGAGTGCATACAAGAGCATGGGTTCCACCTCATGCACAAAGGATAGTTGTGCCACACAACGTGTGATGACAACAACACTGTTAAGCAGTCAAACAAGGAACAAGGTGAACCTTACAAAGGCAAGTAAGTCTTTGAAAATAAGTAGATCATCTTTAATGAGAGCCAAAGGAAGGCGTGAAAGAGTGGAGGATCCAAATAGCAATGAGTTATGGGAATTTTCGGGTAGAGTGCCACGAAAAGACACAAGAATTGCTCAAGGCTTGAGATCTTTAATTGTGAATTATTGGAAGGATAACACAAGGACCTCTCCTAATCAAAGAGATGTTGTAAGAAGGAGAATTGGTAGTAAAAACCATGAGCCACATCCAATGCATTATTTGGATACCACTCAAACCCAATTTTTTGCTGATTTTGTATAGATGTTTCCTGAAATTAAAATATGTCAAAGGTATTTTGAAATGCTAAAGCCTTTTTATGTCAAAATAAATCACACAGGCACTACTTGTTGTTGTAGGGTTCATATTGAGTTTTCTAACCATTATGATGCTTATTGACATATATGTTTAGATATGCATACTAAGTTACTAACAATGTTTTCCAGGAATGTAACATAATGCCTCCACCTAAATCGTCAAGGAAATTTTTGTCTTCCATTTTATGTGAAAGAGAGGATGGTCAAATTTTTTACAAAAAATATGTTTGGATGGTACATGTGATCATTGTGGTGGCATGCAACATTTTCCAATTTGCCAACACATGGCTAGTACACACACAATTGGAGACAAAATTGTGGAATTTGGCAAATAAGAGATAGTGGCATACAATCTAAAAGATGGGAAAGAAGCAAAGAAGTGTGAATTGGTCAGTGATAAGATTCCAGTGTATCAATTTATGGGCATTTTTCGTGATCAGGTGGTCTATGAACATGCAATGCATACACATAGAGCACAATGGTTGGACTCATAGTTCAAGTTATGCAAGGAAACATTTCCACTTCATCATATCGTTTCAGTTGTCGACTTCGCTGAGAACTACACACTACAACCATAGAATGAGGTGCAATCACAGTACTACAACTCCGTGTAGGTTGCTATATTTGTGCATATAGTACTCATTCATGCAAATGATAGTATAGAGGAAAATAGGAAAGTATTGAGGGAGTATCACTTTTACATCAGTGATGATTGCACACATTCTACAGAGTTTGTTCAAGGTTGCTTTCATATGTTCTATGCTAATCTGGCTAGCAGGGGCATATAATTTAGTCAGCATATCATATGGTCAGATAATTGTACATCTCAATTCAAGAATGCCAAAATGTTTTACTGGTTGAGCAGGATGCATAGGATTAGTGGTGTTCAGCATATGTGGAACTCCTTAGAGGTCAGGCATGGAAAGGGGGAGCATAATGAAGCAGGTGCATGTATCAAAAGAGCCCTAGCACGAGAAGAGTTAAAGTACACAAACAATGTAAAGTTGATAGATGCAAGATCAATTGTCCAGTGGTGCAATGGGTCCAGGTAGTGAAGGTAATTCTTTAGTTCGTAGATTTTTTCATTTTGTAGATGATACTAACATTGCAAAATATGAGGATTGTTGTACAGTAACAGGATCGAGTGAGCTACACTCTTTTAGAAGCTCCAATGCAGGTACATGGACTATCCATACAAGGAAGATGGCATGCTTTTGTTATGCATGTACACTTCAATCATGGAATGATTGCGAGTTAACAGAGTGGGTTGACGAATGGTCTGTAAGAAGTCTAACCCCACTTGACACTTATCAACTCCCGACGGCTCTACAAATCACGGAGATGCAATCATCCATTGACTTTGATCATGTATTGGACCTACTAGAACTAGGTAATATATCTTACTTACAAGTTTAAGTATGTTGCTCAGTAAATAAATCTAACAAGATGAACATATCAATGCAGGGCATGTTTATGCGGTGATTGCAGATGAAGACAATGAAGAGGGTACATATTATTACCTGTGTCGTTGTATCGAGGCCAAAAAGAAATTGGAGTCCCCAGTTATAGACGGAGAAAACGTAGAATATCTTACAGGTTTGGTGGTTGTTACTGGAACATGGCTTCGGAGGTATCCAATTAAGAATGTTGCAGTTTGGTTGTTTGAGGACTTCGACACACATCGAAAAATTCTTCACTATTTGAACCTTGTCGTCGCCACCAACGTTCATTTGATCAAATATAAGGGCAGACCTATGAACGAGAACTTGAGGAAAGTGTGTGAGTCTGAACACGAGGCAATACTCGACACAATAAAGAGTAGAGCAGACCCAAATGGTTCCCTGGGTTTATTTGTAAGTATGCACATTGAATTTGTAAAGTCATGTTATTGATCACTCTTTTGGACCACCACCTTGCAATAAGGCTTTTTCACCATTACTGTTTGATGTTATTTTCTGGTTGTCAATCTTCTCTTTTTTTTTCATCTCCTAGATTTATCGGATTCTTATATGCTACACGTTTTATGTTAAGCCTTTGAATGGTACTACTATGATACTATGTGAGTCTATGTCTAAGATTGAGAGGCTTTTGCATGTTTTTTGAAGATCAAACTCCTATGATACTACACAACCATAGAGAGGCTACTACCCATGTGTTTCGTAGGGAGCAAGGGATGTACATGTTTTGAACCATTTTGGAATGCAAATAGCTAGGCCAGTTGAGGTGGAATGCAAAAACAAAACTGGGCAGCAGCTCCTTTTGTTTCTTCTCAAGTAAATATAGTTCTTGATCCGTACTAGAAATGGGAGGATTATTTCCCTGCATGTATTGCTACAAGTATTGACAAATGGGGAGATTTTCAAGATATTCTTCCATCACTATTGTAATATTTGTCATTGACTTAGTGTATTTTTAAGTAAGAATGAAATTATGTTTAATATAATTGTAGAAAGGCATATTAGTAAGGTCTTTTGAGCATTATGCAATGAGGAAGTTGCAAAATATGTTAAAATATGATACAATGTAATAAATGGTCAGTCCATGTCAAAATGGGTGAAAGCAAGCTTTTTATTATTTTTGAGTCTAAGGTCTTAGGAGGAGTTGAATAAGTGATGTAGACCCAAGGTGGAGATCAAATTAAAATGACAAATACAAGATGATCAACCCAAAATCCAAATCAAATTCAAAAGAACTTCTCAAATCCACTTGTTAGGTACACTCTTTCTACAAGTAATGTTAAACAGCTTCAAGAGACTTTTCAGCCAACTTTCCCAAAAAACTTTTCAATTAAATGATGGATTTAGACACCCATTAAGGACTTACACAACATACTTCAAGGTAAAGTATAACTCCTCTGGACCAGTTTAGACTTCCAATACACTCGCCATGGGAAAATGAAGGAAAAGAGGTCAATTTAACAAAGGAAGTACCCTTCAAACTTATCCAATCACCTTGGAACCTTGGGGAAACAAATTAAATGGCTGAAAAACATAGAATACAACACTAGTTTGCACCTGTATAGTCATAAACATTCCCAACTCAAAAAAACCTCCTTTTCTAATGCAAAAACAAGGGTTTTGTCAAAATCTTCATTCCCGGGCTTCAATAAACAAATAAATGGTCCAAAAACCTTTCATAGGGTCTTGACATTTTAAATGCTTACAAACTCAACTTCATCAACATTTCAATGAAAACACTTCAAAACCGTCACTTTTCAAGGGAAAATTTGCATTTCCAGCCCTATGGCATCACACAATCACACCAAGTAGATGATTGTCTAATGTGTGGAATGAGTGGGAAGAAAGTCTAACATCCTTCTCAAGTTGGTTTGAAAGTCTTTCTTTCATTTTTTGTGAGTTTTGTGGCAAGATTTCTCCAGGCGGGTGTTAAACCCAGATTTTGTGTTTTGAATAAGAAATGAATTATTGAAGCCCTCCACCTACTGTTTCCTTCATGTGGCTCAGTGGAGATGCTTTTAATAATAGGTATTGAGTGTGTGCAGGTCCATCCAAGGCAGGGAAAATGAATGGTCAGTCTTGGAGTTGCTGTCTTAGGCATTTTATTGCCTAAATTGCATAAAAAAAGAGCTTTTTACCTAGGGTTTGTTGAAAACAAAGGGAGTAGTGAAATCTCTTTAACTTTAAAAGCATATTGGGATTAAAAAAAAGGTATCTGATTTGGGGACATGGTCAGGAAAGGTCTGCAAGTGAGACTTTCAAGTTTCAATAAACCTTGGGGAAAACTAAGAAAATGGAGGGTTTTGGAGTTGGCCCATTTTGTGGGCCTTTCTCGGCCTAAAATCTATGGAATCCTTCTATTTGGAGTCTACCTAGGAGGTCTGAGTGGTTTTGGTGGGTTAGTTGAAATTTTGTGAGTGGGCTACTTTGGAAAAGAGGGCTAATTCACTAGCCTAGGACAGGGGTATGTTATTGAATCTTCGCCTTCCTAGCAATTCCTACCCAATCTAATTGTGTAGACATCTTTTAATAGGTCCACCCATGCTTAAGGAACACTCACTTTACCATTAACAATATGACTTATTCATTCCATAGGTCTGGCCCACCAATTTCCAAGGGAAAACACACACCTCCAGCCCTTCCTTTCATTCTTCAAGCCAAGGGATCATCCTTGCACACCTCCTACTCCTAAAATAACATTACCTACACTCAACTACATCATCCCACTAAGTTACATTTGATAACAGTAGGTGGGATGATGGTTATGCCAATAGAATAACCCCAAACCCTTAAGGTTGTTCAAGAACCCGGAGGGAGCAATTTGATGAATTAAGGCACTAAAAGATTAAACCAAACCTTGTCAAGGCACCAAACACAAGTTAGAACATTTACCTACTATTGCTCAAGGGAGTTCAATACATATAAGACCTGTTCGGCCTGTATACAGGTAGGGAACTAAGAAAAATCAGTAAAACTATGAGAAAACAAAGTAATTTCCAAGCTTTATTCTTTTCCCTTTAATCCGACAACCAGAACTTGAGCCTCTCCAAGCTTTACATAGAATTTCTCATCCTCCTATAGCTGATCAATGCCCCTAAGCACCAAGAAACCAAATTTTCAAAACACATAACCGTTGCAATTACAAATTTGTTGCATTATGCAACTCACAAATTTGCAACTGTATCACTTTTGCTACTAACTAAACTAATGACTCCATTATGTCATTGAGATACAATCTTTCATGTTGCTTTTTAGGCTTTCAAACTCACTTGTTGACACATTTTTAATGCAAGGGTGCATTCTGACCATCAAACATGGACATTTGTGACTAGGTGCCTACATGCTCTTGCACCACCTACCTTGTCAATCCTAGTGAATTGGCGTGCTAGTGAGCTCATTGGCTTGCCAAATCTATAGGGTTGACAAGGTAGGGTTAGCGTATGCCTCATAGAAATTGATGCTACCTAGGTCATCTCTAACTGATGCAGAGCCAAGGTGGAGATCACTTACACTAATGAAAACTTCAATCTTAAACCAAGGAACTTTTCTTCACTATTCAACCAATTTATTAGACATCAACTCACCCTCAAGGGTCTCAACGATTCAATTTTGCAAAACTACAAACCTCCACCAAGACCTTGAAAAATTCCCTCAACATACACATGATGACAATTGAGTCATTTGAATTCAATCTCAAAGTTAGATTCAAAAAAATCTTCAAAACTCACCTTTTGCAACTGGCTGCCCTTGTAGCACTAGTAAACTGGTTTTTCAATATTTTAACTAGATCTTCCAAAAAAACTTCAGAAACCATTCATAGATTAAAATACCCATTTTAGGGGCGCTCAGCATACTAAAAAAATCAGGTACAACTTATATGGACCGAGTGCCTCAAAATTTGATTTTTCACAGTTTTAGGCCTTAAATTAGGCCACTTTTACAAAGGGGATACCAACAAAACAATTACCCAAAACACAAGACCTCAAAAAAGTCTTTTATTATGTCTCAAAACTCCCAAATACACCATTATTTATGAGTTCCAAGATCATTTAGAAGGAAAATTAAGAAACCCTCACTTTTAGGGAAAACCAAGTGGGTTTATTGAAACATGTTGCAAGGTTTACCCAACCCAACTGATGCATCAAACATCTTGGAAATGACCCGCATAAACTTAATTCACCCTTACATGAAATATTCTATGAATTTTTTGCAAAAGCACTACCCAAAACCTCCATTTTCACTTGAAAACTATGCAAATCTGCTCCTAGGCATCACCAAAAAAACGTTGTTAAATGACCTTCCCTGCACAAAATACCTTACAAACATGTTAAAGACACTTATTTATGCCATTCCACTGAGGGACATTTCAATTACAACAGGTGGAATGGCTTGGACAACATTTGGAGACTTTCAAACCCTTAGAATATGCTTATAGGCAGTTTTGAGAAAAACAATTAGAACTCACTCAAAAATGAATGAAAAACCCTTGAATCAATTGAAAAATGATGCTAATATATTATACTATCAAAGAAAATTCATTTCATGACCAAATGATCTTCTGTACATATAAATGGTCTTGATTGACCTTATTTAGATTAATTAAACTCAAAACACACTTATTCTACCCTTGACTCACCCTATGACCAATCAAATGAGAAAAATTTGATGAAGGAGTTTAACATACCTTAGGGTATGACATTCAACCAAACAACTACTATGGTTCAACCAACTCGATCCCTTAAGGGTGCAAAGTGCAAAATGGCAACAATATTTGACAGGGTATTACTCGTAAACCATGGTGATTGAGAAATCTCTGTCTGAACCTACGAGATCATGTTGGACCCCTCTACAGTAACCTCTCTCAATTTTTGCTATCTCGGAGGCATTTTCATGTGGTGGTGAATTTTCACTTAGGGAAAAAGTTGTCAAATGCAAGTAGTTGAAAGTTGCAAAGTGGTGGAACTTTCGTTCTACAGCTCGTGTGACCAAAAAACTGTTCCAACGTGTCTGAATAGGTACGTTTACGCTAGGCATGATCCTCTTTCACACCGAAACATGCGGAATCGCTCTGAGCTCTGTTCAACCGGATCGATCCCTTAAGGGTCCAAAGTGCAAAATGGTTGCGAACTTCAACATGCTATTAATCGAACACCGTGACACTTAGAAACTTCTCATCTGATCCTATGGGATCACGTTGGACCCTTCTACAATAATCTTGCTCGTTTTTTGCTATATTGGAGGCACTTTCTTGTGGTGGCGAATTTTCACTCGGAGATAAAGTATTCAAATGTAAGTAGTTGAAAGTTGCAAAGTGGTGCAACTTTCGTTCTGTAGCTCATGTGACCAAACGAACTATTCCAATGCGTTTGGGTGGGTATGTTTACACTAGGCATGGTCCTCTTTCGCACCCAAACACGCAAAATCACTCCGAGCTACATTCAATCGGATCAATCCCTTAAGGGTCCAAAGTGCAAAATGGCTGAAAACTTCAGCATGCTATTACTCAGACACCGTGATGCTTAAAAAATTCTCGTCTCATCCTATAGGATCATGTTGGGCCCCTCTACAATAACCTCACTTGGTTTTTTCTATTTCGGAGGCATTTTCCTGTGGTGGCGAATTTTCATTCGGGGACAAAGTTGTCAAATGCAAGTACTTGAAAGTTGCAAAGTGGTGCAACTTACATTCTGCAACTCATGTGACCAAACGAGTTGTTCCAATGCATTCGAATAGGTACGTTTACGTTAAGCATGGTCCTCTTTTGCACCCAAACACGCGGAATCGCTCCGAGTTACGTTCAACCGGATCGATCCCTTAAGGGTCCAAAGTGCAAAATGGCTGTAAACTTCAGCATGCTATTACTCGAACACCATGACATTTATAAAATTCTCGTTTGATCTTATGGGATCATGTTGGGCCCCTCTACAATAACGTCGCTCGGTTTTCGCTATCTTGAAGGCATTTTCCTGTGGTGGCGAATTTTCATTCGGGGAAAAAGTTGTCAAATGCAAGTAGTTGAAAGTTGCAAAGTGGTGCAATTTTCGTTCTGTAGCTCGTGTGACCAAACGAACTTTTCCAACGCTTCTGGGTGGGTATGTTTACGCTAGGCATGGTCCTCTTTCGCACCCAAACACGTTGAATCGCTCTGAGCTACGTTCAACCATATCGAACCCTTAAGGGTCCAAAGTGCAAAATGGATGCAAAATTCAACATGCTATTACTTGGACACCATGATGTTTAGGAATTTCTCATTTGATCCTATGATATTATGTTGGGCCCCTCTACAATAACCTCACTCAATTTTTGCTATCTCAGAGGCATTTTCCTATGGTGGCGAATTTTCACTCGGGGAAAAAGTTGTCAAATGCTAGTTGAAAGTTGCAAAGTGGTGCAACTTTCGTTCTATAGCTCGTGTGACCAAATGAACTGTTCCAACGCGTCTGAGTGGGTATGTTTACGCTAGGTATGATCCTCTTTCGCACCCAAACACGCAGGATTGCTTCGAGCTACGTTCAACTAGATTGATCCCTTAAGGGTCCAAAGTGCAAAATGGCTGCAAACTTCAACATGCTATTACTCGAACACTGTGACACTTAGAAACTTCTCATTTGATCCTATGGGATCATGTTGAGCCCCTCTACAATAAACTTGCATGGTTTTTGCTATCTCGGAGGTATTTTCCTGTGGTGGCGAATTTTCACTCGACAAAAAAGTTGTCAAATGCAAGTAGTTGAAAGTTGCAAAGTGGTGCAATTTCGTTCTGCAGCTCGTGTGACCAAACGAACTATTCCAACATTTCTGAATAGGTATGTTTACCCTAGGCATGATCCTTTTTCGCACCCAAACACGCGGAATCTCTCCGAGCTACGTTCAACCGGATCAATCCCTCAAGGGTCCAAAGTGCAAAATGGCTGCAAACTTCAGCATGCTATTACTCGGACACCATGATGCTTAGAAACTTCACGTCTAATCCTACAAGATCACGTTGGACCCATCTACAGTAACCTCTCTCGGTTTTCACTATCTCAGAGGCATTTTCCTGTGGTAGCGAATTTTCACTCGGGGAAAAAGTTATCAAATGCAAGTAGTTGAAAGTTGCAAAGTGGTGCAACTTTCGTTCTGCAGCTTGTGTGACCAAACGAACTATTCCAACGCGTCTGAGTGGGTACGTTTACGCTAGGCATGGTCCTCTTTCGTACCCAAACACGCAGAATCACTCTGAGCTACGTTGAACCAAATCGATCTCTTAAGGTTCCAAAGTGCAAAATGGCTGCGAAATCTAGCATGCTATTACTCGGACACCATGATGCTTAGAAACTTCTCGTCTAATCATGTGGGATCACGTTGGGCCCCTCTACAATAACCTCGCTCGGTTTTCGCTATCTTGGAGGCATTTTACTTTGGTGGTGAATTTTCACTTGGGAAAAAAGTTTTCAAATGCAAGTAATTGAAAGTTGCAAAGTGGTGCAACTTTCATTCTGCAGCTCGTGTGACCAAACGAACTGTTCCAACGTGTCCGAATAGGTACATTTACACTAGGCATGGTCCTCTTTCACACCCAAACATGAGGAATCGCTCTGAGCTACGTTCAACTGGATCGATCCCTTAAGGGTCCAAAGTGCAAAATGGTTGTGAACCTCAGCATGCTACGACTCGAACACCATGATGCTTAGAAAATTCTCGTCTGATCAGCAAAAACTGAAAAATCAGCAAAAAATGCTTTTAAAACCTGCAAAAAAACACGAATAAAATCATGCTGATTTTCATGTGAAAAAAACAATGAGACCATAGCTTGTTGCTTACTATTATGCTTTGATAGAATTTTTCCAAGCATCCATAGCTTGTTCGAAAGCACCTGTTTTAGGATTTTAGCTATAGCAGCAAGGCAGTGAACTATTTGATAAAATGCTTTGGTAGATATGTATGAAAAATGTGGTAACATAGACAAGGCAGTGAACTGTTTTAAAAAATGCCTCAAAGAAATTCGGTCTCATGGTGATGGAATGCCACATGACAATCCATAGCCATAGGCATTCGTCATGGCATTTCCATCACCATGAGACCACATTTCTTCGAGGCATTTTTTCAAGCAGTTCACTGCCTTGTCTATGCTATTGCTTACTATTATGCTTCAATAGATTTTTTCCAAGCATCCATAGCTTGTTCGAAAGCACTTGTTTTAGGCTTTTAGCCATAGCAGCAAGGCAGTGAACTGTTTGACAAAATGCTTTGGTAGACATGTATGAAAAATGTGGTAGCATAGACAAGGCAGTGAATTGTTTGAAAAAATGCCTAAAACAAATGCGGTCTCATGGTGATTATTGTCATTGCATTCCATCACCATGAGACCGCATTTATTTGAGGCATTTTTTCAAATAGTTCATTGCCTTGTCTATGGCTTGACATGGCCTTCCATCACCATGAAACCACATTTCTTTGAGGCATTTTTTCAAACAATTCACTGCCTTGTCTATGCTATTGCTTACTATTATGCTTTGACGAAAAAATTCCAAGCATCCATAGCTTGTTTGAAAGCACCTGTTTTAGGCTTTTAGCCATAGCAGCAAGGCAGTGAACTGTTTGATGAAATGCTTTGGTAGATATGTATGAAAAATATCATACCATAGACAAGGCAGTGACTGTTTGAAAAGATGCCTCAAAGAAATGTGGTCTCATGGTGATGGAATGCCATGATGAATGATGGACTGTCATGGAATTCCATCACCATGAGAACACATTTCTTTGAGGCATCTTTTCAAATAGTTCACTACCTTGTCTATGGCTTGTCATGGCATTCCATCACCATGAGACCACTTTTCTTTGAGGCACTTTTTCAAAAAGTTCAATGCCTTGTCTATGCTATTGCTTACTATTATGCTTTGATAGAATTTTTCCAAGCATCCATAGCTTGTTCGAAAGCATCTATTTTAGGCTTTTAGCCATAGCAACAAGGCAATGAACTATTTGATAAAATGCTTTGGTAGACATATATGAAAAATGTCGTAGCATAGACAAGGGAATGAACTATTTGAAAAAATGCCTCAAGGAAATGTGGTCTCATGGAATGCCATGACAAGCTAAAGCAATTGGCAGCTGCTCCTAGTTATTAGTTATGCAATGTGAATTAATTGCATAACTGCTTAGGTTGACTTTGTAAAAAGCTATATTGTAATTGAAATTTTGTCATCTATCAGCATCTAGTTATTCATTATGCAATGTGAAGTGATGCTTTGAGTTTGAAAGATGTGCAATGCATGAATATAAACTAAAAAAATCTATCTTCTACATTTCATTAGTTAAAATCTTTATTTTATTTGCTCTCTATATCTCTATGCTATGGAAATGCCTTTCGATTTCAAAAAAAATAGTTTTTATCTCATGGCAGCTGCTCCTAGTTATTAGTTATGCAATGTGAAGAAATTGCATAACTGCTTAGGTTGACTTTGTACAAACTATATTGTAATTAAATTTTCGGCATCTATCAGCATCTACTTATTAGTTATGCAAAGTGAAGTAACACTTTGACTTTGAAAGATGTGCAATGCAATGTAATCAACGACATGAATATAAACTACAAAAATCCATTTTTTACAATTCATTAGTTAACATATTTATTTTATTTGCTCTCTATATCTCTATATGCTATAGAAATACCTTGAAATTGTATTTAAAAGGCTTAATAGGTCAGTTAGGTGGTATTTGCAAAATCAAGTTGTGAATGAATGGTAATTAAGAGCAAAATTGGCAAATTGCCATCTTAGAAGTCTAACTAAGGTAGCTATGGTGGTTGATCGGCTCAAGGGGTAGTTGGAAGGTGGTATCAAGATATATTGCTGTAATACCCCGAGTTGAGAGTTGATTTTGTTCAGTTTCTAATAAGAAAACATACTTTTGAAAACATTGATCACTGGTTTTCTTTGTTTTCCTGAATTTTCTTTGCTTTGCATAGGCCCGTACAAGTATATCATGACTTGAGGCTTTGGATACTTGATTGCATATGTGTTTACTCTCTTTGCATATGTTCTGAAGGTTTAAATCCATCGTTGGTGTGTGTGGGATCAGCAAACTTGGTTACTGCTCTATTTTCTGTGTTAGGGGTTTTGAGGGCAACACCATGACACATTAGCCAATCCACCTACTGTTATGACCCTGTGGCTCGGTGGATTGGCCTGCACCATGATTATTTTGGTGTATGAATACTTTGGAGGCTGAGAGAATGAATAAAATTAATGGGGTGTGAAGTTCTAATGCTGTTCAGGGGTGTTTCCACCATGAAAGTAAGGAACTCAAGTAGTGAATCTGAGAAATACTGAAAGGAATGGGATTGTGAGTGTATTTTAAGTTAGGGCAGAGGTATTGTGGGGTTTTTGGACCTTTGGAAGGATTGGGGGAGGTTTGGAGTTATGAGTTTCTTTAAAACCCTTGTTTTTGTGAAGGTTTAGGAGGGTTTGTGAGTAGAGGAATAGAAAAAGTTCTTGGGGCTCTTAAAATGGGAGAATCTTGAGTTTGGTGAGCATCCCTAAGACTTTTTCAAGTTTCCTTGGTTTGGAGGTGAGTTTGTGAGGGGGTTCCTTTGGAAATTAGGCCTAATTGTGAAGCCTAGAGTGAGGGAGGTGTATTGAAAGTTCATGTTGGCCCAAAAGAGTTGTTGGTTGAAAATTTTGTATACTTGGGAAAGCGTACAAAATTATGGTTTCAACCACAGTACGTGAGATAAACTCTCCTAATTAAGGGAAGGCTCCCCCTTTGCTTTCTATTTTAACAATTTAGAAATTAACTCCAACTATAAATCTATTCTAAATCTAGGTAAAACTCTGTCTTGTTCTCTTTTTTCAGAAAAGAATCACAACTAAAAGCATAAATGATTGATGAAGTAAACAAATAAAGAAGCAAAGTTTCCATAAAAGGCACAAAGTCCTCCGTTGCTCCTCCGGGACGGGAAAACAAATTGAAAGCTCAAAGTCTTTGACAACTTACTCTCGTATCAACCTTTTTAGATGACTTTTTGGTAACCAAGTACAGTATGTATCAGCTCAAAGTCTAATTACATGATGCACTTTTTATGCACAAACATATAAAATAAAAGTAGCACAAAGTCTGCAAGTTACCCCCTTTGCTTGAGCGTTCTACAATAGCTTCAAACGTGACAAACAACTCAAAGTCTGCAGTATCAAAACTGAAAAACCAATCTAAAACTCCAAACACAATAAGTAGCTCAAAGTCTGCAAAATTCAGCTTGAATCCCTCTTGTATAACACCACAAAACTCACAATCAATATGCAGAAAATTTCGTCACATAACACCTTGAATCAACACAAAGTTTGAAAGCAATTTGCCTCTTTTAATTGACTGTAATTTGATTTACATCTAAGCTCAAAGTCTTAGAGTGCACATACAAATTGGTAGAGTTTTGTTGCATTGCCAAAAGATAAAAATTACAATAGACCTCCTCAAGTATTTATAGGAGAGAGGCCTTGAGAAAAAGGTGGTAGGATCCCAACAAATTTGAGAAATTCTCTCAACCACTAACTAACTGCAATTGACTTATTCAATATTACAAGTCCTATTGTAATTTGACTTGTAATGTAATTACATGTAATTACATTTTACAACTTTGCAAGTGATATGATTACTTGCAATTAAAATTTTCCATTTTACATGTAATTTGTCAAAACTAAATTACAGATACATAATTGAAACTATTCTAAGTGTCTGAAGACACGACTTGAACTACATCATCCTTGATTGGGTCTTCATGCTGTTGTTTGGAAAACATTTTTCCATCTCTGTTTTGAAAGCATTCTATGTTCAATCATGTCACTTGTTCAACTCCTTGTGTGGCTTCGTCATGCTATTGTTCTTTCTTTGTATCATTCTCCAGCCTTAGAATTTGCTTGAAAAATAAGGCCCATGTCTTATATTATTGATTTGGTAGGTTATGTGTGCAAATAAGACTAATAAGAATGAGACAAAGGGGCTGCAAAAGTGCGGCCAAAGCTCAATTTCGGGTTGTGGAAGGCCGACTGCAAGTGGAAATGAATGGTGACTTACTTGCAATATGGAAAAACATTATTACAAGTAAACTTTACAAGTATGGGAAGGAAAAATGATAAGTCTAGTGAGATAATGGCAAGGTAAATGGAAGAGAAAAATGGCAAATGGAAATGACGTTTTGCTGAGATAATGACCTTTGAGATGATGAAAAATGCATTTGCAATCAAGGGAAAGACGTTTTTGAAGAAATGACGATTCCTCCATGAGAATACACGTTTTTATTTCTAATACCTCTTTGAGACAATGATATTTCTAGACACAATAGATATGGTTTTCAGCTGCAAAAACATTTTGGACAAAAACGCGTTTTCAAGAGGGTCGCGGTTTTGCTGAGAGAAAACTCGTTTTTGTTGTTTGAAAATAAATTTTCAGAAATGATGTTTTGCTAACATGAAGAGAAAGACCACAAATAAAAACGTGATTTCTAAAAACAACCAATGCAAGACATCTGATGGAAAGGTTTTTGAAACAAAATCGCAATTTGGTCATAACAAAACACGTTTTTGGTTGAAGAAGACTTTCAAAATAAAAAAGAACATTTTACCAAAGATAGGATGCGATTTTGGTAGTGAAAGGAAGAACCAAACAAAAGGAAACAAGACAATATAAAAAAATACCTGAAGATGTGAAGCTGAAAACGAAAAAAATAAAAATAAAAAAAGGAGAGAAAACCCTAGATGACTTCCTTAATCAAGCTGAGAAGATGTGATTTCAGTTGAAGAATTTATGGAATCTCCACCAAAAATGGTAGACAATCCAACTTGAACTCAATCTTCTCTTCAAAATGGGGTGAATTTCTCCAATCGGGTTTTTCCAACACAAAGACAAGTGAAAAAAAAAGCACAAAAAAGACCAAAATCGGGTTTTTGAAAGCTTTAAGCAACTTTTCTTTTTACTCATGGGAAAAAATAGGAACTTTTGGCTCATTTAACAATTTTATTCTTGACAAAGAGGCAAAATAGGAACTTTTTGACAACTTAGCAATTTTTATTTTGTCATTTAAGCCAAATAGGAACTTTTTGGCACTTTAAATATTTTGCTTTGGTCAAATGAGTGAAAATAGGAACTTTTTGGAGTTTTAACAATTTCACTTAAAGCACAATAGGAACTTTTTGGCACTTTAGCAATTATAGGAACTTTTTGGCACTTTAGCAATTTCACTTAAAACATAATAGGAACTTTTGGCAACTAAAGCAATTTCGGGTTTTTTGGCAACTTAAGCAATTTCGGGTTTTTTGGCAACTTAAGCAATTTTGAGTTTTTTGGCAGCTTAAGCAATTTTGCTTTTAGAATTAAAATTTCCTATTCTGCTGAGCTGCCTTAAAAACCTGAATTTGACCAAAAAGAAAAGAAAAATGACTCGGAATTTTACAAAAACGGAAAGGTGAGTTGATGAAAGGATACCCAAGAGAACCATCAATTAAAATCCAAAGTTTTACAACCTCAACACCTCATAAAATGTAACCTAACACACAAAGATCCCTATTTGCAATGGTGATCAAAAATCCTGAAATTGGACAAAACAAGGGGAAAAACATGTCGAAATGTTCCCAAATTTCACACAAGGCAAAATAGGATGGATACCAATGGCTGCACAATTCAATTGGAGAATTTGGGTGCCTCAAAATGCATGCCATAGAGATTTATGAAGAAATTTTAGGCAAAATTTCATATGGGTTGTCCAATTTTGAGAATTCAAAATTAAAGACAACAAGAGTTACTATTGGTTTTGACATATGTTGTGTAACCCTGAAAAGGGTATCTTAATCCACCTTTAAATGGTCAGGTGTTTTGGAAAGGTTGGGAGAAATTAGGCTTGGACCGGGTTTTGAGTGCTACAAGGGTGGATTGTTGGGTAAGGTGCTTGTAACATCCCCCAAATTGGGTAAACAAAAAATTTCTACTTTCACTAATAAGATACAAGAAAATATAATGACAAAGTAAATAAACTTTTCTTTTCATTCTAATTGAACATTTCATCATAAAGAAATAAATGTCACAATACATCATTGTTCTATTTTCCAAGTAAATAACAGAGTACGCTTTCATGAATACTTTTCTAAATAAAAAGCAAGGTAAGAATCTTACAAGTTTCAAACATAGCTCGGAAGCTTTTGAGCAAATAGGAATAAGACTGTCCAAGATCTTCCCTTTCAAACCTTGGTTCATCAAAAGTCTTCTTGTGGAGGAGAAACATCACTCAGGTGCTTTTCCACCAACCACGGACTTATATTGCAGTCCCCCGCACGTTTACTGTTAAGTAGACGGCCCTCCCTTCTACGAAGAGATTGGTTGGGTAACCGGTTCTGTATGACCAACCGAGCATAGTGTGTAATCCTACATAACTAAATCCTTGTGCCCTCACAATCTCAATCTAGCATGTAACCTGGACTACTGTGAACTGACAGTGTAATTTGTCTCACAGTCTAAGTGGACGTTAGGTATACTACACTACTTTGGCCAAAGTGTTTCGGCAGTACTTAAACTGACGGTCATCTATCACTTGCACTAAGTCAGGTTCAGTTTGACTTAAGGCTTCCTTATCTTACGTGTAGGTTGAGTCCTTTCCGTGGGTAGTCAATCACCCTAGACTTCCTACTTCAACTACTTAAATAGGAAATGGAATACAGTCAACAAGGGGTCCCTCTGGTACTTCCTAACACGGAATCCTTTATCTGCGGAGTGCATAGCTTTCCCTAGTTAACCTATTTAACTTTAAAGCTTTAGACTACCTTGGTACTGGTTCCACCCTTGTCCTAGTATTAAATAACTAGTCCCTTTTCCTTTATTTAAGGAGTTCAAGCAGTATTCGAGTAATACAATTCATAATATAACTTCTATTAAAAGGTATTCAAACATTTCCCTTTCAAGCTATTCTTTAACAAGCTTTTCCTATGAATTTAAGCTATTCCATGCTTTCACTATGAAACAAATCATTCCCAATTCAATAAGCCTTTTCTAATGAAATTAAGCTATTCCATGTTTTCACTATGAAACAAATCATTCCCAATTCAATAAGCCTTTTCTAATGAAATTAAACTATTCCATGCTTTCACTATGAAACAAATCATTCCCAATTCAATAAACCTTTTCTAATGAAATTAATCTATTCCATGCTTTCACTATGAAACAAGTTATTCCTAATTCAATAAGCCATTTCTAATGAAATTAAGCTATTTCATTTCAACATAATTCCTTAGAAAACAGAGATCTTCTAACACTTACTTCAAGCACGCTGCAAAACATCATCTAAGCAGATAAACTCATTTTTAATTCAAATGACAGAAATACTAAAAAGACATTTCTCATGCCCGATTCCCTTGCTGTGAAATGAGTTCAATCAGTAGCTTCTGCTCTTCCTCCACAGTCCTTCTCAATCTTTTCCAGATACTTTTCACAGCATGAACAAAGTATGACTCTCAGGTAAATGCAGTACAACAAAGATAGATTATGGCTCTCAACAATACAGTCACAGCAAGATAGTATATGGCTCTCAGCAATGCAATCATAGCAAAGATGGATTAAGGCTCTCTAAACAGAAATTCGCAATTTGCAGGAGTAGATATCAACTAGCGTAAATGGAAAAAAGTAGCTAAGGTAAAATGCAGCTCTTTCTAAGCAAATTCGGAATTCTAAAAAGTGTGTTTTGCTAAATGAACTGGGCGGCTATTTATAGAGCCCTCAGCCAAACAATTTCCACTTATGCTGGCGTGTAAATTGATAGAACTTATCATTTGAATAATTCAAACTGAAATGTGGCGAATTTTCCTTACTTACTCCGCCCTTGAGAAGTGATTCGACTCCCAGCAGTTCAGAGAATGTTTCAAACTTCAATTGATGAGAAATGCGAATTTGACACCTACAGGCGGAATTCCAAAAGTGGCGCAACTCATGCACAATGGCGGGTAAAATTACAGTCGAAAATGTCAATGCTATTTCCGCAGACATCTGGCCTTATTCCGCCCACACCACTTAGCATTTGCGACCAGGTCCAAGGTGTGAGAAACTGGCGCGGGTTCTTCCCTTCTCCATTTTCATTACTTTCAGCCTTTCACAGTTCGCGTATTTTCTCATGAAGGAATCTGTGCTTTTTAGGTTCTTAAAAACTTTTGATTCAAATCATTTAATAAGCTATAGTTTTTATCATTTAAATTTCCCTTAATACTTTCCAACGTATTTCTTCCAAAAGTCTGGAAATTCGAAATACTTTTATTTCTCATGGTAAATGCATTTTATTACCAAATGACTATATAAGTCCATTTCAAATATTTCCAAGGCAAAGTCATTTTAAATTATAAATTAAAATGTTATAAATACGTTTTGCATTATATTAAATATAAACTATTATAGTTTTATTTTACCTTGATTTAAATATATGTATATATCTATGTAATATTTAAATATTACTATAGATATATCAATATATTTCATTATGGGTAAAACTATAATAATGTTTATATTAAATATACTATTAAATATATTTATAAACATATCCATATTTGCACTTAAATATATCTATGCATGTTTGTATTTAATTATCCAATTACGTGTATTACAGGCCAGTCAAAGTACCCTTAATACACGTATTTGCACAAACATGTATATATACATTTAACTGTAAATTCCAGGCATCTGTATAACTTATCAATTCACATTTCACATTCAAGGTTCACAGAACAGTAAGTCAGTAAGTCAAGTAACACCACTCATAAAGCATAAAGAAGTAATCAAAAACTCCTAAGCCTAAGGATGACTTACTAAGACAACTCAATCTGACTCAGTTCCCAAAACCCTCAGTGAAGTGTGTGTATGCTCATATGATCAACTTTACCGGTTAGCCGACCAAGTTCCTCTCCCGAGTGATGTTTCCCCTCCACCTGGAGGAATAGTTCCTGTTCCTGCATCCATTGGCACCAAAACCACGACAGTCACTTGCTCATAACATATGCAGTATATATAAATCAAATATAAAACAAGACTAATTACTCTCCTCTATGCATTGCTTATCCAAGAATAACATCAATCAAGAATACAAAATGAGCCAATCATAACATGTAAACAGATTCTCATATTGATAACAAGGTTCAATCACATTTTATTCATTCAAAACCTTCCTTACAATCAGAATGCTCTAAGCATTACTAGAATAGTAACTATACCAATTCCGGGGTGTTACATACTCCCCCCCTTATGATTCATCGTCCTCGATGACCAAAGGTATTATTCAAGCATAAAAACAAAACAAAATCCGTATTGTTCAGCATTCTCAAAAACTTCAAGAATGTCAAGAAATCTTCTTCGGATTTCTGCATAGTCCTCCCAAGTTGCCGAGTCTTCCGCATACTGGTCCCACTGAACCTTGCATTGCAAGACTTCTCGGTTACGTAAGTGTAGCTTACGTATTTCCAACACCTTGATGGGCTCGAGAGTTATTACTCCTGGATCCCTTACCTGTAAGGCAATCCAATCAATAACATGATTATCTCCTGCAATATACTTTTTAAGGTAAGACACATGGAAGACATTATGCATTCTAGCAAGAGCTGGTGGCAAAGTGATTCAGTAAGCTACAGGGTTTACTTCTTCTAAGACTTCAAATGGTCCAACATAACGTGGAGCCAACTTAGAATTCTTTCCAAAGTTAATGGAACTTTTGTGAGGTTTCACTCTCAAAAGTACCTTGTCACCTATGACAAAACTTTGAGGCACTCTCTTAGCATCTGCATAACTTTTCTGTCAACTATTAGCCTCTGCTAACCTTTGCTTAATAACCTTAACTTGTTCTTCCATTTCTGCTAACATTTCTGGCCCAAGACTTACTCGATCCTCAAGTTTATCCCAACTTATAGGAGTTTGACACTTTCGACCATACAAAGCTTCAAAAGGAGCCATTTTAATTGCAGAATGGTACGAGTTGTTATATGCAAATTCGACCAAGGATAAATAATCCTCCCACTTATATTGCTGATCCATGCAATATACCCTAAGTAGGTCTTCCATAACTTGATTTACCCTTTCAGTTTGCCCATCCATTTCCGGATGATATGCCGAGCTAATGTTTAACTGCGTTCCCAATGCAGAAAACAAGGTTTGCCAAAACCTAGAAGTGATGCGTGCATCCCTATCAGATATAATCTTCTTAGGAATACCATGCAACCTAAAAATTTCCTGTACAAACTTTCTTGCTATGACTGGTGCTCCATCGGTTAGATTCCCTGGTATGAAGTGTGCTACTTTTGTTAGCCTGTCCACTACTACCAAAATGGCGTTATGCTTGTTCCTAGACATTGGCAATCCTTGCACAAAGTCCATACTTATAACTTGCCATTTCCTTTCAGGAATATCATGAGGATACAACAATCTTGCTGGATGATGATGTTCTGCTTTTACTCTTTGACACTCAAGGCATTGAGCTACATAATTTGCAGCATCACCTTTCATTCCTTTCTAGAAATATAACGGTTTTACATCAGCCATCATCTTAGTTACTCCAGGATGTCCAGAATATGGTGCCTCATGAATCTCTTTCCATACAAGATTTCTCAATTCCTTGATATCTGGCACATACATCCTATCCTTGTACCTCAATATCCCATTGGACTCGAATTGATATCCTTCATACCTAGAGTCTAGAGGATTCTCAATGAGTGCTTGCTTAACCTGTAAGTAAAATTCGTCCTCTTTGCATTTCAAAAGCACTTGTTCCTTGAAGTCGCTTTGAATTGTCACAATAGATGCAATATGACATCTTCTACTTAAGGCATCAGCAACTCGATTTTCCTTTCCTTTAATATAATTGATATTAAAGTCATAGTCTACTATTAACTCCAACCATCTTCTCTGTCTAGCATTTAGATTAGGTTGAGTAAAGAGATATCTTAAACCATTGTGATCCGTTTTCAACTCAAATGGTTTTCCAAGCAAGTAGTGTCTCCACATCTGGAAAGCATGTACTACTGCTGCCAACTCTAAATCATGCGAAGCATAATTCATCTCATATGGCTTAAGTTTCTTGGACTCGTAAGCAATTACTTGTCCTTCTTGCATCAACACACCTCCTAATCCTTCTCCACAAGCATTAGTTATGACTGTGAAGCTTCCTTCGGGATCTGGTACCTTTAGAATTGGTGCGGTGGTCAACTTCTCCTTGAGAAGATCAAATGCCTCTTGGCACTTCTCATTCCATGCAAATCTTTTCCCTTTCTTCTTTAAAGATGTTATAGGGAAAGCAATTTTTGAAAAGTTTTCCACAAACTTCCTATAATATCCAGCTAGTCCCATAAAACTTCTCACCTCAGATACATTCTTGGGTACAGGCCATTGCATAACTGCCTTTATCTTGGCTAGGTCTACTGCTATCCCTTCAGCTGAAATAACATGGCCCAAGTAGTGCACTCTTTCTTGAAAGAAAGTACACTTGGACAGTTTCCCATAAAGCTTGTGTTCTCTTAACCTTTGTAACACCATCTCAAGATGTTTACAATGCTCTTCTTCATTCTTTGAGTAAATTAATATGTCGTCTAGAAAGACCAACACAAACTTATCCAGGTAATCTCTAAAAACACTATTCATGAGATTCATGAAGGCTGCAGGTGCATTAGTTAACCCAAATGGTAAAATTGTGAACTCATAATGTCCATAGCGAGTTCTAAATGCAGTCTTGAAATTATCTTCATCCTTCACCCTCAGCTGGTGATATCCGGATCTCAGATCTATCTTTGAAAATACTGATGCACCTTTCATCTGATCAAAGAGGTCATCAATACGTGGCAACGGGTACTTGTTCTTTACCGTTGCTTTATTTAGCATTCGATAATCGATGCATAAACGTAACGTACCATCCTTCTTTTTAACAAATATCATTGGTACTCCCCATGGTGATACGCTAGGTCGTATTAACCCTTTGGACAGCAATTCATCCAACTGCGTCTTCAATTCCATGAGCTCAGTTGTGGTCATCCTGTATGGTACTTTAGATACCGGTTCGGATCTTGACACAATGTCGATTGAAAAATCGAACACTCTCTTCAGTGGAAGACCTGGTAGTTCATCTGGAAATACATCAGCATAGTCTCTTAAGATAGGATACTTTTCCATATCCGATCTTCCTGTTTCTTCCACTTCTCCGTCTTCAAGTTCTTGAGAACTTTGAAACACAGAGTTTCCGTCTTCTTGCCCTAGTTTCTCAATCTTGACTGTGAAAAGTTGAAAACCTTTCTTCTTGGCTTTCATCAGCTGCATTGCTGTGATCTGCCGAACAGTCACTTCCCTTGGTACCCCTTGGATTTCTACACGGTTTCCTAAATCATCAAGGCATCTTACTATCTTGGCTTGGCAGTCTACAATAGCCCTATGTCTCCACAGCCAATTCATTCCCAGGATTACATCATAGGACCCTAGAGGTGTGACATATAGGTTAACCTCAGTGGCAAAGTTGGGTAATTCTAACCTAGCCTCAAATAGACATTGGTCAACCCTTGCTCTTGTTTGGTTTGCATACTCTACATTCCAAGCCTTTTCCATGTGTCCTGCCTTCCTAGACAATTTCCTAGTTACCTTAGGTGAAATGAAATTTTCAATTGCACCAGTGTCGATTAAAACAGAAATAGGTAGTCCATAAAGGTTACCTTGAACTTTGATCGAAGTGATTTGATAGTCCGCCTTCTGATCGTCCACTGCAGCATGAATCCTTTGTTGGAACATTGCCTGCTGCGAAGGCAAAGCATTTCCTCATGACTGAGAACTAGAGGTCCTATCCGGTCACTCACTTGCATAGTGTTCTCCCTTATAG
This sequence comes from Sequoiadendron giganteum, assembly GCA_007115665.2. Lineage (NCBI taxonomy): Eukaryota > Viridiplantae > Streptophyta > Pinopsida > Cupressales > Cupressaceae > Sequoiadendron > Sequoiadendron giganteum. The sequence goes on from CM021101.1 coordinate 493,362,910, forward strand.
ATAAAACATCCATCCCTTGGTCCTTTCTTTTCAGGAATTACTCCTGACTTGCTTGTTCCATTTCCATTCTTGTTGGTGTTGTCACTCCTTTTTCGGTCTCCTTTGAAATCTTTTCCATTGAAGCGAGACCGCTTCCCTTTTTGCTTTCTAGAGGTGAAAGTGGAGTCTTCTTTCCTAGATGTTGTCTTGCTGCCCACATCACTATCTTTCCTTTGATCCTTCCTATCCTGATGGTAGGAATCTGCCCTAAGCTTCTGTTCTTGATGGATAGCCTTTTCATACACTAGGTCCATAGTGGTTGGACCATGCATGTCAACCTCCCTTCCTATCCGATGATTTAAACCTAGAATGAACTTCCGTATTCAGAATCATTCATCCTTGAGATAAATGGGCACATAGCGGATAAGATGAGTAAATTTCTCCTAGTATTGATGAACTGTCATGGTTCCTTGTTTCAGCTCCTGAAAGTCGGACAGTTTCTGATCATAATATAGTTGGGGTAACCACCGGTTACGGAAGATTTCAACAAACTCGTTCCAAGTTAACTTCCATGAACTTAGGTTAAGCTCCAACTTTTTATTCATCCACCAATTAGAAGCTTCTCCAGCTAACTGGTATGCTCCCCAAGCAGCCTTGGTAACTTCATCGTAATCTCGGATTTCAAAGTACTTTTCCATTTGGACAAGCCATACTTCGGCTTCATCACCCCCAGCAGTTCCATAGAACTTGGGTGGATAAATCTTCTTCATATCCCTTGTTAATTCTCAAGATATCATCTTCTTGTTTCTATTCATGGAGTTAGTAGGTGACTTCTCTCTTTCTTCATGGTGTGAAGAACTTTCTTCTAACTCCTCTATAGTTATATCTTTTTCTCCCCTATCCTTGGCTTTTTCCTGCTCAAGGTTGGCTAGTCTAGCCAATATCCGGTCTAGCTTAGCTTCCATCTCAGCTGATGTTAATTCTTCTTGTTGATTTGCTCTAGATTTATTTCGATTTCTTTCGTATACTTGAACCATAGATTAAAGAAATTATAACCTGAAATTTAATTTCAAGTTAGACTAACTTTTACTTTACTATTATGTAAACATATAATCAAACACCATTTCATACAAACAAATGTTTTCACACAAAAATTTTGACATTTTGATTGATAGATAAACCTTGTTTTATTTATAGATAGGAGGATTTCAAAAAAAATCCACAAGATTTACATAGAATGACTATTCAGATAGTCAAGGGGTGAATACCCTTCCGATTCACTTTCGGATACATAGCGAAGAGGTGTGTACCCTACAGATTGAGAGAGTTGTAATTCTCTTTTATTAAGTTCTTCTCTAATCTGGTCTTTCCTATCCCAAAATGGATAGTAACCCTCAGATTTATTGTCCGATACATATATTCGGGATGCAGTGTCCTTTAAATGTTCCTCTTCTTTATGGTCCATGCCTTTCGCAGGCATTTGTTCATGAGACCATTTCTCCATTGGCGGGGTCCTTGGTGTGTATCCCTCAGACTCTTTACTTGAAGATATCATAATTACTTCTGCCATTGGAACGACTCTAGGATCCCTAAATATGAAGGCCGGGCTGGAACTTTCTTCAGATGGCATATCTCTGGATAGAGATAAGGGTTCAGACTCTTCAGGTGCAATGGAGGGAAGGTAGTTGTACAGAGCCTCCAGTTTCATCTTTCTCTTTTCACCATGGATTTGAGAAAGTGCGTGACTGAAGGTTTCTGTGTCACTCAACCAAACTGCGTTGTCGTAGTTGGTTCCTTCAATTGTCTTCACAATTGCCTCCTTTTCCTTCTTGGCCTTTAGGTAGCGTTTGTTTCCGATTACGGACTTTCTTTCCGTTAATCTATCACGTACCATCCTGACACAAGAATTTTTCACAACATTAGATAATGTTGGAAAAGGAAAATTTGGTGAGCTCATAGGTTCCAGAGCTAAACCTGGTAGCTCTGATACCACGTGTAACATCCCCCAAACCGGGTAAACAAAAATTTTCTACTTTCACTAATAAGATACAAGGAAATACATTTATAGTGACAAAGTAAATAAACTTTTCTTTTCATTCTAATTGAACATTTCATCATAAAGAAATAAATTTTACAATACATCATTGTTCTATTTTCCAAGTAAATAACAGAGTATGCTTTCATGATTACTTTTCTAAATAAAAAGCAAGGTAAGAATCTTACAAGTTTCAAACATAGCTCGGAAGCTTTTGAGCAAATAGGAATAAGACTGTCCAGGATCTTCCCTTTCAAACCTTGGTTCATCAGAAGTCTTCTTGTAGAGGAGAAACATCACTCAGGTGCTTTTCCACCAACCACGGACTTATATTGCGGTCCCCCGCACGTTTACTGTTAAGTAGACGGCCCTCCCTTCTACGAAGAGATTGGTTAGGTAACCGGTTCTGTATGACCAACCGAGCATAGTGTGTAATCCTACATAACTAAATCCTTGTGCCCTCACAATCTCAATCTAGCATGTAACCTGGACTACTGTGAACTGACAGTGTAATTCATCTCACAATCTAAGTGGACGTTAGGTATACTACACTACTTTGGCCAAAGTGTTTCGGCAGTACTTAAACTGACGGTCATCTATCACTTGCACTAAGTTACGTTTAGTTTGACTTAAGGCTGCCTTATCCTACGAGTAGGTTGAGACCTTTCTGTGGGTAGTCAATCACCCTAGACTTCCTACTTCAACTACTTAAACAGGAAATGGAATACAGTCAACAAGGTGTCCCTCTGGTACTTCCTAACATGGAATCCTTTATCCGCAGAGTACATAGCTTTCCCTAGTTAACCTATTTAACTTTAAAGCTTTAGACTACCTTGGTACTGGTTCCACCCTCATCCTAGTATTAAATAACTAGTCCCTTTTCCTTTATTTAAGGAGTTCAAGTAGTATTCGAGTAATACAATTCATAATATAACTTCTATTAAAAGGTATTCAAACATTTCCCTTTCAAGCTATTCTTTAACAAGCTTTTCCTATGAATTTAAGCTATTCCATGGTTTCACTATGAAACAAATCATTCCCAATTCAATAAGTCTTTTCTAATGAAATTAAGCTATTCCATGCTTTCACTATGAAACAAATCATTCCCAATTCAATAAGCCTTTTCTAATGAAATTAAGCTATTCCATGCTTTCACTATGAAACAAATCATTCCCAATTCAATAAACCTTTTCTAATGAAATTAAGCTATTCCATGATTTCACTATGAAACAAGTTATTCCTAATTCAATAAGCCATTTCTAATGAAATTAAGCTATTTCATTTCAACATAATTCCTTAGAAAACAGAGATCTTCTAACACTTACTTCAAGCACGCTGCAAAACATCATCTAAGCAGATAAACTCATTTTTAATTCAAATGACAGAAATACTAAAAAGGCATTTCTCATGCCTGATTCCCTTGCTGCGAAATGAGTTCAATCAATAGCTTTTGCTCTTCCTCCACATTCCTTCTCAATCTTTTCCAGATACTTTTCACAGCATGAACAAAGTATGACTCTCAGGTAAATGCAGTACAGCAAAGATAGATTATGGCTCTCAACAATACAGTCACAGCAAGATAGTATATGGCTCTCAGCAATGCAATCACAACAAAGATGGATTAAGGCTCTCTAAATAGAAATTCGCAATTTGCAGGAGTAGATAGCAACTGGCGTAAATGGAGAAAAGCAGCTAAGGTAAAATGCAGCTCTTTATAAGCAAATTCGGAATTCTAAAAAGTGTCTTTTGCTAAATGAACTGGGCGGCTATTTATAGAGCCCTCAGCCAAACAATTTCCACTTATGCTGGCATGTAAATTGATAGAACTTATCATTTGAATAATTCAAACTGAAATGTGGCGAATTTTCCTTACTTACTCAGCCCTTGAGAAGTGATTCGACTCCCAGTAGTTCAGAGAATGTTTCAAACTTCAATTGATGAGAAATGCGGATTTGACACCTACAGGCGGAATTCCAAAAGTGGCGCAACTCATGCACAATGGCGGGTAAAATTACAGTCGAAAATGTCAATGTTATTTCCGCAGACATCTAGCCTTATTCCGCCCACACCACTTAGCATTTGCGACCAGGTCCAAGGTGTGAGAAACTGGCGCGGGTTCTTCCCTTCTCCATTTTCATTACTTTCAGCCTTTCACAGTTCGCGTATTTTCTCGTGAAGGAATCCGCGTTTTTTAGCTTCTTAAAAACTTTTGATTCAAATCATTTAATAAGCTATAGTTTTTATCATTTAAATTTCCCTTAATACTTTCCAACGTATTTCTTCCAAAAGTCTGGAAATTCAAAATACTTTTATTTCTCATGGTAAATGCATTTTATTACCAAATGACTATATAAGTCCATTTCAAATATTTCCAAGGCAAAGTCATTTTAAATTATAAATTAAAATGTTATAAATACGTTTTGTATTATATTAAATATAAACTATTATAGTTTTATTTTACCTTGATTTAAATATATGTATATATCTATGTAATATTTAAATATTACTATAGATATATCAATATATTTCATTATGGGTAAAACTATAATAATGTTTATATTAAATATACTATTAAATATATTTATAAACATATCCATATTTACACTTAAATATATCTATGCATGTTTGTATTTAATTATCCAATTACGTGTATTATAGGCCAGTCAAAGTACCCTTAATACACGTATTTGCACAAACATGTATATATACATTTAACTGTAAATTCCAGGCATCAGTATAACTTATCAATTCACATTTCACATTCAAGGTTCATAGAACAGTAAGTCAGTAAGTCAAGTAACACCACTCATAAAGCATAAAGAAGTAATCAAAAACTCCTAAGCCTAAGGATGACTTACTAAGACAACTCAATCTGACTCAGTTCCCAAAACCCTCAGTGAAGTGTGTGTATGCTCATATGATCAACTTTACCGGTTAGCCGACCAAGTTCCTCTCCCGAGTGATGTTTCCCCTCCACCTAGAGGAATAGTTCCTGTTCCTGCATCCATTGGCACCAAAACCACGACAGTCACTTGCTCATAACATATGCAGTATATATAAATCAAATATAAAACAAGACTAATTACTCTCCTCTATGCATTGCTTATCCAAGAATAACATCAATCAAGAATACAAAATGAGCCAATCATAACATGTAAACAGATTCTCATATTGATAACAAGGTTCAATCACATTTTATTCATTCAAAACCTTCCTTACAATCAGAATGCTCTAAGCATTACTAGAATAGTAACTATACCAATTCCTGGGTGTAACAGTGCTCAATGAAGAGTTTGGTTTGATGGGGCTTTGAGGTTGTGTAGATTGCTCAAAATAGGTTGCATTAATCTTGTTAGGAGCCCCTTGAAGGCAGTTTGTCAGACTGATTGGGTTTGAGCCTCCTTGCCTCTGCATCAGTGAGGCACAAGTAATTGAAGCATTCCAAAGGATACAAACCACCACGAATGGAGCTTATTTATACAATACGCTTTAGATTGGGCTTATTGAGCATTCGAGAGTAATTAATTAAAAAATAGATGTAAACAAAATCCATGCCTACAACATTCAAGCATACAACTTACACAATACGCATGATAACATCATTAAAGAATGGCAGTAGCAAAATAAGAGTCTCTTTAATCAAAAATCCGAAAGGCTATACAATGATATATATTGATAAATGTTTTGAGGTGGAGATTCATTCCCTGAGAATTAGAACAAAGTTTTATTATAAAAATATATTTACATTTGCATTCGACATCCAATTCGAAATAAATAGAATAAAAATACACACCTCTTTGCAATCTTCGACCTCTCCAACATGTTGGCGACATCCTCCTGGAAAATGGCAAGCTAAGGATGCAAACAATGGAACAGATTTGGCGAGCGTGAGTTGCAGACCTGCAATCCTCTTTCTGAAGCCGCGGGTTGAAGGCAGAATGAGGGTTTGAAATCTGATTTTTTGTTTTTATGTCTAAAAATACATTTAGCGTGCGCCAAAGGCCTTATTTCGGGGTTTTTTGATCATTTTTTCAATTTGACACCTGAATTGTGTCACAGATTGGTGCACTTACCCTTTAAGCTTTCTCCTTTACATTTGGTTGTATATGTTCTTCCCTCAAAGAGTAAGCATAGTCAATGACATAGAATACACAACATTAGTTGAAAATTTCACAAGTCTACTTTAGTGTCCCTTATTGATATAGTTGGACTTTCTAATTACTAGGAATCACACATAATTCATTACTTAATTTCTAAATTCATACCATTGATTATTCAATTCCCAGGACATGCACACATCCTTCAAGGTCAACACCAATTGAATACATTATTACTTTCTATATGACATGCATCCTTTCTTATTTTAGCATTAAAAGACTTTAATCCTTAGCTATGTGTTGGGAAAGTAGCAATAACTTGTGTCCTTTAACTTTGAATTCATATTTGACAAGGTCTCTTCACAAAAAAATTAAGCTTCATTACTAGAAAGAATTAATTAATACTTGAAGCATAATTTTTTTTTCACCAGTTATGACTTAGTTGTTGGTGCATGAGCACCAACACCTTGTGATGAAATAAATTTAGTTTTAAGGTCTTGTGATTGTCAAGCAACGAGGAAGTTGTTGTAATGTCCCCATTTTTAGCACTACACTTTCCAGTGACTGTTAGCCTATTCCCTGATGCTCGTAGGCTAGTCAGAGGCAGAATTAGGGTTTCTAGCTGCTTGGAGGTTTTCTTTGAGGATTCAGGGGTTTGCATGTTGGAGTTTTGCAGTTTGGTTGCGAGATTCTTTCCGGGTTTTCAGATTGCTTCGCAGTGGTATGACATGCAACTGAATCGGAGAATTTTTTCGGACTTACTATTTTTAGTAGGTTACGATGACTGCATGTTGGAGTTTTATAGTTTGGATTATGGATTCTTTCTGGGTTTTTAGAGAGCTTCACGACAACGTGACATGCAACTGAATCAAAGAACTTTTTTGGACTTACTATTTTTAGTAAGTAGGACGGCTGCTCGGATTGTAGTTAAAATGAGTTTGGGACAACTTACTATTTTTAGCAGTATGCTATTTTTAGCAGTACTATTTTTAGCAGGGTTTCTGCAGTTCAATTCAATGGCTATATCTGGCAAGTCAATTTGAGCAGTTTGGTCTCCAACACCTTTGGTGCTAACTTTGGCAGTAATTTAACAACTTGGTATTATGGCTATTTCAGACAGGGCAGTATGTTTAGCCGGTCTCTAGCATTTGAGGTGATTATTTTGGCAAGTTCAATATTTGATGAAAAGATTATTTTAAGTGAAATATTTTTACTAAGGCTTGGTGGACACCCAAATGGAGAGATAAGTTGGTTTATTAAAAAGAGCAAATTTTATAAGGTTTCTCATTTAAGTATTTTGGACGCCATACTTGGAGAAATATTTGAAAAGCATTTCACTTTATTAAGTGGGGTGCCTAACATTCCTTTTATTGACATTTTAAATAAAGTTTCATCCTCCTTATGTTTGGACGCCAAGTTATGGAGAATGAAGTTTGAAATGAAAGGCAAATGTCAAAGTGAATTTGAATGTGAATCTCATGGGGGCGACCTAATTGGAGGGAAAAGGAATTTGAATTTGAGGTTGGAGAAAGTTATAAATAAGAGGCTTTGCTCTCTCTTTCAGCATCTTGAGTTTATTGCAAAGTTATGCTGCCGGAATGGTGACTGAGTGCTTTGGGGAAGGCATACCCCCTAGCTAGGCTTGACTTCTTGCTTGAAAGATAGCAACTAGTTAAGATAGGTTTGTCTATGTTCTTTGAATTGAGCTTGAGCATATTGTAGTTGATGTGTTTTGCATTTTACCAGTTTTTCAGTGTTGCTGAATCTCTTCAGCTGATTGTAGTTTTCATTCACATCTTGCAAAATAAAAATAGTGTGGTTCTGGGTGCTTTGCCTAATGGTTTATTTTCTAGGGGCGACCCTACTTGCTAAGTTTCAGAATTTAATATCAAGTGTGGATTTTTTAAAGGTAAAATCGCCCTTTCTAGAGGGGCGCACTTTGTTGGGAGTGTCTTGGATTCCGTGCAAATAAATGAAGGCTGTTTGAGTGGATTTTGATGTCTAGTCTTGGTCGCCATTATTATTAGAGTATTATGCATTTTACCTCATGTCTTTTGGTCGGGTTTTGAGCAAGTTATGAGCAATTTAGTGAGGTTACATGTTGCTGGTCTGCACAATTTCAGTCACTATCAAAGTCATATCAGATTATGAGAAGTCACCCCTTGAGTGGGCTTAAGTCTAGGGAGTCTAGGTTGAGTTTGGGGGATTTTATTTACACTATTGCAGCTTTGTATGATTTCCAATCATGTCTCCTTGATAGGCTCTCCTTCACATTGTAAGCTGAACAGTAGTACTATCAGCAATTCTTCTCTCATATTTGGCTCATTGTAATCCCCACAATTGTGGAAGAGACTGGCCTCAATTCAATCTATAGCTTCAGGTTTCCCTTCTTGCATCACCCACTGAACAAGTGGAAGAGGTCGGCTTGCCGCCTATTACTTTACTGTATTGCATTATTTATCATATTGCTGATCGGCTGAGCCGTCAACTTACTCCTGTTGAATAAGTGGTCGAGTTGCATCTTTGAATTCAGTAATGTACTTTCTATTCGAGTCCTACCGCTAAATAAGTGGTAGAGTGATTGCAACTTCTTTCTATTACTTTCTAGTAGTTTCAATTATGCTAATGATCCCCTCTCGAGTATAATGTCAACCTTGCCCACATTGGGATCTGGGTTGATCAGAGGAAAGGGTTCCCTTTCAGTTGGATTGAGATTTCATAAAGTTAACGGGTGAATTGAATTGTGGAAAAATTGGAAAAAATTGTTCGGTATACTTCAGTGGTATCAGAGCCAAGATTCTGCCATCCTGTGGAAAAGATAGAGTACAGTGGTCAGCTGAGTGACAGAGATATCAGATACTACATATAGAAGAGATGACTACAAAGAAGTCTATATCAGAGTTGATACATGAACTATCCACGCTTTTGAGAGATCTTGACATTAAAGGGGCATACTCATGGATTGCTGCAAAATCTAAATGTTTGGATGTGAAGGTTGCCTTGACATGTGAAGGATGTGTGGTAGAGACCAAAAATAATCCCTTAGACATGCATGTGATGGGTAGTGATGAAGATCATTTTGGTGATAAGAACAAAACAACAGTCTTGAATGTTAATTTGGATTCATCCAATCAAGGTCTTGAGACTAATGACTTCACAGAAGAGGATGGAAGAAATATTGTGTGGGATGAGTTCGCTAAAGAAAAGCAAGATGAAGGAAATACTAGTGGTGTATTTGAACCAGCTTATGATCATTACCATAGTGATGTTGTTGGTGGTGATTCTGATGTGTTTATACCTCCTCTTGCTGAAGATTTGGTGATGGATAACTCTCCCCTTGTTGCTGTCCAGACTTTCCAAGAGTTTTCACAAGACAAATTTATGACAAGTAACCAAGAAGACTTCTTTGGTATGCATGGGGCTGCTAATGATGAAATCAGTAATACACCTACTCGTGATAGGTTCATTGAAGATGAGAATGATGAAGTTTTCAAAACAGCTAGCATTGAAGATTCTTTACTTCATTATAATGTTGGTGACATGGGTGGACTTGGGTTGGATCATCAAACTAAGCCCTTGGAGGGAGGTATTTATGAAGATATCAGTTTAAGTGAGTTGGGTGGTGACCTATTCAAAGAGTCAACACTCCAAGAAGCGTACGAAGAACACTTCTCTACTGATCAAAATAGTCAATCCCTTAGCACGTGGGATCCAGGAGTGAAGGAATTTAGTGATAACAAAGAAACTATGTGGGATGATTCTTCCTTTGATCTAGATGAAGCTCAAAATTCTGATTGTTTGGCAAGCTATGAAGGGGCTGCCATAACTGTTGATCATGAAGACACAAAACAAAGTTATGATTTTGAAGATCAGCCAACCAACACTTCACCATCTTTGCTTTCTTATGAATGGGAAGGTCAATTCAAGGTGTCCGTTGAAGATGAAGTGCAAGCTCTATCTAGAATTGACCAAACACACAACTTGATAGAAGAACTCTATTGGAAGGCTCAAATTGATCAGAGATAGAAAGGGGTTAAGGATGAAGTTGCTCTCCCTAATTTTCAACTTATCAAAGACTCCTTGGAGGCATTGAAATCAGCATACATATACTTGATTGAAGATCAGGATTATGCCTCTGAAATTGCAAAAAAGACCATTGGTGTTTTCCAAGAAAAGGAGAAAAAGGTTGATGAGCTTACTCTTGAGCTGGAATCAACAAAGGACATGTTAGAAAATACTCAGTTGACTCTAACAAAGATTGAAGACCAGTTTGCTGACTTCAAACATTTCAAGGAGCAAGAGGTTGCACAAGGAGCTGAAGAGATTGAGCAAGTGATTGGAGAGCTTGATAGTCTTCAGGAGGAGTTTGATCTTGAAATCAGTTCAAGAAAATCAGAAGTTGTATGTGCAAGTTTGGAGCAGCAAGATGAAAAGGATGACTTCCAAGTCTTTGACAATCCTCTCTTTGAAGTGGGTGCAGAGGGAACTTATGATAACCCTCTCTTTGTGATTGAGGATAAAACATGTGAAGTGACCAAGCATGAGAATGAGTACAGTTTCCAGTCTATGGATTGTTTGACATCACACCATGAGGTTGTACCAGACTTTTTGATTAGTAGTCTTCTGAGGCTGCTTGATAGTAAATGCATGAGTAGGTTGGAGGATGAAGTCTCCACACGGGAAGTGTTGAATCATAATAATCTCTACAACCTTGGCATCAAGATGTTGTCTGAACATAGTTTGGTAGCTGCCCAAGGTTCCATTACAGCAGCGAGGAGTGAAGATTCCAAACTAGTTACTCATTAAGAATGGGAGAAAGAAGGACCGAAACATGTTGATTGCATACTTGACAATCCATCCCTTGGGTTGAGAGATGCTTTAGCTCATTCTAGTCTATCTTGGGAGTTGGATTTGAATACGTCTACTATTCCATGCTCCATTGTTGTTGAAGCTTTCATGGATGGGCTTCAAAGGTTCCCTAGAGGAGATACCGATTTCATGAGAATGCACTTGGTTTTGACTAGCACTTGGGGTTGTGTTGAGTTTTCTTTTCAGTGTATTGAAAGTCATTTTCAGTTGGGTATCCATGCTTGGGATCCTCAACAGGGGTTGATGGGGCTAAAAACTTGTGGGAAGATGAATTCATGGAGAGATATGAATCAAATTATCAATTTCCTTGGTGCTGTTACTTTCATTACCAACCACTTGATGGTTCCGTTTGCTCATCGACAAATGGATTGGAGAGAAACCCCGAGTAGATGCATTAATTGGGATGATGACGTTCAGTATAGCAGTAGTAGCTCATCTTCTAAGATGCTTTTTATCTCTAAATTAGATCATAATTCAATCATTTCAGTCATGGTGGACAATTGGGATACTTATCTTCTGACTTCACAGTCTCCTATGAGGACTGATTTTTGGCCTCAAATGCATGAGGTGATGATTCAAGGTAATCCGAATTTGTCTTCAGGAGGTGTTCAAATTGTTTCTAGTGACTACTCCTATCCCTTCCCTTGTACTCATGCTTGGGGCAGCGAACATTCGATTGTCGTGGTTCATCATTCTGAGGTTCTTGGAGTCAGAATTGTGAGAAATTTCTACAGTCTTCAAGGTTGTATCATGATAATTCAGTTGAGGCATCGTAGATTCATGAGGAGTCATCAGTTTGACTTTGATGAGCTCTTGCAAAGGATTGCTTTCCTCTTCGCAAGAGAATTCGAAGAGGTCACATTTGCAGTTGTGGCTTTGTTAGTTACCTTACGAAGATATGCTGAGGATTACAGTATCGAGTTGAGCAGACTATCTTTCCCATTGCCCAGGGTTGTGATAGAAAATGGTATGGTTGTTATTGATGACTCAGAGTCTTTTGGGCATGAGATGCTACAAGGTGTTGACTTCAGTCCTTCCAGGTTGTTCATGGATAGTAACATTTGAGAGTCACAAGGGAGGTTAGTGCAGTTTTGGCATGATGTTTTCACTGATATGATCAAAGTGGTGCAACATCAACATGGTGGTTCCCCCTTGAGACAAACATGGGGCCCATGGAGCGTACTTAGGTTGGTATGGATAAGCTTCAAATTTTTTGGGGTTGTGGTGGTATTGTTTGAGGACAAGCAATTTTGGGAAGGGCGGACTATAATGTCCCCATTTTTAGCACTACACTTTCCAGTGACTATTAGCCTATTCCCTGATGCTCGTAGGCTAGTCAGAGGCAGAATTAGGGTTTCCAACTGCTTGGAGATTTTCTTTGAGGATTCAGGGGTTTGCATGTTGGAGTTTTGTAGTTTGGTTGCGAGATTCTTTCTGGGTTTTTAGAGAGCTTCGCAGTGGTATGACATGCAACTGAATCAGAGAACTCTTCCGGACTTACTATTTTTAGTAGGTTACGATGGCTACATATTGGAGTTTTACAGTTTGGATTTTGGATTCCTTCTAGGTTTTCAGGGAGCTTCGCGACAGCGTGACATGCAACTGAATCAAAGAACTTTTCTGGAATTACTATTTTTAGTAAGTACGACGGCTACTCAGATTGTGGTTAAAATGAGTTTGGGACAACTTACTATTTTTAGCAGTATGCTATTTTTAGTAAGTTATATTTTTAGCAGGGTTTCTGCAGCTCAATTCAATGGCTATATCTGGCAAGTCAAATTAAGCAGTTTGGTCTCCAACACTTTTGGTGCTAACTTTGGTAGTATTTCAGCAACTTGGTATTATGGCTATTTCGGGCAGGGCAGTATATTCAGCCGGTCTCCAACATTTGAGGTGATTATTTTGGCAAGTTCGATATTTGATGAAAATATTATTTTAAGTGAAATATTTTTACTAAGGCTTGGTGGACGCCCAAATGGAGAGATAAGTTGGTTTATTAAAAAAAGCAAATTTTATAAGGTTTCTCATTTAAGTATTTTGGATGCCATACTCGGAGAAATATTTGAAAAGAATTTTACTTTATTAAGTGGGGCGCCTAACATTCCTTTTATTGACATTTTAAATAAAGTTTCATCCTCCTTATGTTTGGACGCCAAGTTATGGAGAATGAAGTTTGAAATGAAAGGCAAATGTCAAAGTGAATTTGAATGTGAATCTCATGGGGGCGACCTAATTGGAGGGAAAAGGAATTTGAATTTGAGGTTGGAGAAAGTTATAAATAAGAGGATTTTCTCTCTTTTTTAGCATCTTGAGTTTATTGCAAAGTTATGCTACCGGAATGGTGACTGAGTGCTTCGGGGAAGGCATACCCCCTAGCTAGGCTTGACTTCTTGCTTGAAAGATAGCAACTAGTTAAGATAGGTTTGTCTATGTTCTTTGAATTGAGCTTGAGCATATTGTAGTTGATGTGTTTTGCATTTTACTAGTTTTTCAATGTTGCTGAATCTCTTCAGCTGATTGTAGTTTTCATTCACATCTTGCAAAATAAAAATAGTGTGGTTCTGGGTGCTTTGCCTAATGGTTTCTTTGGTAGGGGCGACCCTACTTGCTAAGTTTCAGAATTTAATATCAAGTGTGGAGTTTTTAAAGGTAAAATCGCCCTTTCTAGAAAGGCACACTTTGTTGGGAGTGTCTTGGATTCCGTGCAAATAAATGAAGGTTGTTTGAGTGGATTTTGATGTCTAGTCTTGGTCGCCATTATTATTAGAGTATTATGCATTTTACCTCATGTCTTTTGGTTGGTTTTTGAGCAAGTTATGAGCAATTTAGTGAGGTTACATGTTGCTGGTCTGCACAATTTCAGTCACTATCAAAGTCATATCAGATTATGAGAAGTCACCCCTTGAGCGGGCTTAAGTCTAGGGAGTCTAGGTTGAGTTTGGGGGAGTTTATTTACACTATTGCAGCTTTGCATGATTTCTAATCATGTCTCCTTGACAGGCTCTCCTTCGCATTGTAAGCTGAACAGTAGTACTGTCAGCAATTCTTCTCTCATATTTGGCTCATTGTAATCCCCACAATTGTGGAAGAGATTGGCCTCAATTCAATCTATACCTTCAGGTTTCCCTTCTTGCATCACCCGCTGAACAAGTGGAAGAGGTCGGCTTGCCGCCTATTACTTTACTGTATTGCATTATTTATCATATTGCTGATCGGCTGAGCCGTCAACTTACTCCCGCTAAATAAGTGGCTAGTTGCATCTTTGAATTCAGTAATGTACTTTCTATTCGAGTCCTCCCATTGAATAAGTGGTAGAGTGATTGCAACTTCTTTCTATTACTTTCCAGCAGTTTCAATTATGCTAATGATCCCCTCTTGAGTATGCTCTCAACCTTGCCCACATTGGGATCTGGGTTGATCAGAGGAAAGGGTTCCCTTTCAATTGGATTGATATTTCATAATGTTAATGGGTGAATTGAATTGTGGAAAAATTTGAAAAAATTGCCCGGTATACTTCAGTTGCAAAATATGATGAAATAAGCTGCATGTCATCAGTTTCCATGTAATGTCATGATGACAATAAAATATAGGTAGTAGAATAGGTTGGGTTTCATGTTTTATTTATGAATAAGGTCTCAATGACCATGTGAAATGTATCGAAAGGCTTAATAGGTCAGTTAAGGGGCATTTATAAAGTCAAGTTGTAAAGGGATGGTGATTAAGAGCAAAATTGGCAAACTTGCCATTTTAGAGGCTAACTAAAGGGTGGTTATGGTAGTTGGTCAGTTCTAGGAGGTAGTTTGATGTTAGAATTATGATAAAATCATGTAATCTCTCAAGAAGAAGGAGGGTTGTTCATTTTCTAATAAAAAAAACATACTTTGGGAAACGCTGATCACTGTTTTTATTGATTTCCTGAGTTTTCTTTGCCTTGCAGAGGCCTGTACAAGTCTATTATGGTTTGAGGCTGTGGATACCTTGAAATATATGTGTATACTTTCATCCGCATCTGCTTTGAGGTTTTAGAGTCATTTTTTTGTGTGTGAGATTATTAACTTCTAAGACTGCTCTGTTTTCCCTGAATCAAGGTTTTGAGAGGATGTAAAATGACCATCTAAGCCTTCCACCCACTGTAAAGACCTGTAACTCGGTGGACAGGCTTAGATGGGCCTAATAAACATGTTACTGCTTTAATTTGTGCAGGGAAGATGATTTCCTTGATTTGGAAGCCTTTGTAGGACTGATCCCATTGGAAGAGTGCATAGTTTGAGGGGTCTAGGCTTGAGTCTAATGGTGGGGAGTTAGGAGCAGCCATTTTGTGGACTTTTAAGCTTGAGGGAACCATTTTAGACATTTCTGAGTAGTTAGTGTGGTTTGGAAAGATTGGGAGTATGTATTTTCAATAAGGGGTTCCTAAAACCCTATGTTTCTAGGCTTTTAGAGAGGGTTTTGGCATTGGCGGTGAAGATGAGACTTTAGAGTCTTAGAACCTAGAGAATCAGGAGTTTGGATACCTTTCCTAATAATTTTTCAAGTTATCTTGGTTTGTTAGTCAGTTTGTAAAGGGGTTCCTTTGGAAAAAAGGGCTAATTGTGAAGCCTAGAACCGGGTGTGTGTACTGAAAGTTCATATTGGTCCAAAAGAGTGACCCTTGATTTTCATGTATTTTGTGTAACCCTTAAAAGGGTATCTTAATCCATATTTCAATTGGCAGGTGTTTTGGAAAGACTAAGTGAAAATTGGTCTGAACCGGTTTTGGAGTGCTACAAGGGCAGGGTGATGTGTAGGTTGCTAAGTAGAGGACCTTGTGAAATTGACAACTGAGATTGTGTAGAAACCTCTGTATTGAAATAGGAAGGAGTTCAGCACCTTGCCTCTGCATCATAGTGGTATCAGAGTGAGGAAGTAGATCTCTTAAAGATTGAAGGAGAAGCATTTGGAGTTGAAAAGACATCATGGCTATTAGAGGTTTGAATGAGAAGGAGATACAGATGAGGAATACAATTTTCAAGACCAAGTGCAAGTGCAAAGGTAAGGTATGTAAGTTTATGTTTGATTCAAGTAGTTTGGATAACTTGGTAGCTCTTGACATGGTTGAAAAATTGAACTTAGAAAGATTTCCACATGATTCACCTTATTATGTTTCATTGATGAATGGTGAGGGTACATTTTTGGCTAAAGAGCAATCATGGGTTGAACTTCAAATAGGTGAATACAAGGACAAAATATTGTGTGATATTGTACCATTTAACACTTGTCATCTAATGTTTGGGAATTTATGGTGTTGGGAAAGATTTGCTATGTACTATGGCAGGGATAATAGGTACCAGTCTAAAAAGGATGGGAAGATTTACAATTTGAACTCATTGGTGGAAGAAGATAATGGTCAAGACAGGGATAAAAGGGTGCTGCTGCAGGAAGGACAAAAGTTCCTAGGATACAAAGAAGATAGAGACAAGGAAGATGCAGCCATTGCATGTGGAGAGGTCCCTGAGACAAAAAGGGTAGAAGCAGATTCAAAGTTGAAGAATGTAAAGGATGGTGAGAAAGAAAAGGTAGAGAGTGAAGAGGCCTTGAGGATGCAAGGTAAGCTTGAGAGTTGTGTGGAAGGCAGGGGGCAAATAGAAGTTTGTTCATTAAAGGCTAATGGTGTTCTAGGGCAGACACCCATGAAAAATACATTGGTACACAAAGTTGAGACAAAGTCTTGTGAGAAGAAGGCACTTGAGACAGAGATTCCTCAAAGAGAAAAGGATAAGAGTGTAGAAGAGTTTTCTAGTGAGGTCTATGATAAGAATATGCAATGTCCACTGAACGGACAGAGAAAGGAGAAGCAGCAAGAGTCTAATAACAGAAAAGATGAGTTGCAGCAGGTATGTGATGACAAAGAGGATGGAATTTCTGATGACAGAGAAATCTTGAAGATTGAGAGTCTAAAGGAAAGTGAAAGGATTAAAGAAATCCATGAAGGGCTTGGTAAACATGAAATGATTGGGACTATATTGTGTCTCCTGAAGGTAGATAAAAGTGATAGGAAGTCAAGGATTTAGAACACAAAGGTTTCTGAGTTAAACAATACAGTGGTAGTTGAGATAGTAAGTTTGATGCAGGATGAGAGAACTGAGGATGCAGAGATGGTAAAGGACAAGAGTGGAGGACATGTTAATATGAAAGAAAGGTCAGGAAAGGAAGGTATGACAGTGGAAAGTCAAGAGCAGGACAAGGAGTTAGAAGAGACAGTGAAAGAGTTTGGGAAAGAGGTTGTAGAGGATAATGAAGTTGCAGTCACCTTGAAAGGGGAAGGAGTTGAACAAAATTGGATGAGTGAGGTCTCATTACTGAAAGAGACTAAAAGTAAAGATATGTTAGTTGGCCTAGGGAAGGCTAAAGACAAAGTGTTGGCAGAGTTTCCAAGTGAGATGGAGGAAGGTGAAGGTCTAATACAAGGCCTTAACATGGATAAGAAGTTTATGACAGTCAAGGAAAAGATGGTGAGCCAAGAAGAATGGCATGGGAGAGTACAAAAGGTTGTGGAGATTGAGAAAAAGAAAGTGCAGGTTGTAGTCACCATGAAGGGTGAAGAAGAGAAGATGACAAAAGAGTATGGAGTCTCAATGAGAAAAGAGACTAAGTGTGAGCATGTGCAGAGCCAGAGGATGGCTAGAGGTACAAACTATATGTGGTCTCCTAAGGAGATATAATGGAGAGTCAAGTCTTAGATTGGGACAGTGAATTGCCCTTGGTGGATGAATTTAGTTGTGGGGAAATTATATACCGTCAAGACAGGGGTTCCAGGCATAGTGAACCTAAGAATGGATGTGAAGAGGAAGGTTAAGAGACAAAGTAGAAAGGAAGTCATTTGTTGCTTCCTAATTTTGTTGATTCTATTGATGGAAGTTAAGCCAAAGGTAAAGATAAAAGAGGACAATCTAGGTGTGATTTGTTTTGCAGTGGAAGAGAAAAGTAAGAGCATATGGATGGAGACCAATCAGATCATAATGGTTCAGGTCCAAATCAGAAAAGTGAGCATAATGATTGGAGAGATGGACAAGTATAAGCCCAACGTCAAGATAAAGCAGTTGCATGGACAAAGGAGAGTTTTAACCATGTTTGTTTTGCAAGGTTCAAAGGTTCCAAGGGACTAGAAACATTTTCAAGTTGGGGTGTATGGTGCAGGAGCACCAACACCTTGTGATGAAATCAATTTAGTTTGAAGGTCTTGTGATTGTCAAGCAATGAGGAAGTTGCAAAATATGATGAAATAAGTTGCATGTCATCAGTTTCCATGTAATGTCATGATGACAATAAAATATAGGTAGTAGAATAGGTTGGGTTTCATGTTTTATTTATGAATAAGGTCTCAATGACCATGTGAAATGTATTGAAATGCTTAATAGGTCAGTTAAGAGGCATTTATAAAGTCAAGTTGTAAAGGGATGGTGATTGAGAGCAAAATTGGCAAACTTGCCATTTTAGAGGCTAACTAAAGGGTGGTTATGGTAGTTGGTCAGTTCTAGGAGGTAGTTTGATATTAGAACTATGATAAAATCATGTAATCTCTCGATAAGAAGGAGGGTTGTTCATTTTCTAATAAAACAAACATACTTTGGGAAACGCTGATCACTGTTTTTATTGATTTCCTGAGTTTTCTTTGCCTTGCAGAGGCCCGCACAAGTCTATTATGGTTTGAGGCTGTGGATACCTTGAAATATATGTGTATGCTTTCATCTGAATCTTCTTTGGGGTTTTAGAGTCATTGTTTTGTGTGCGAGATTATCAACTTCCAAGACTGCTCTGTTTTCCCTGAATCAAGGTTTTGAGAGGAGGTAAAATGACCATCTAAGCCTTCCACCCACTGTAAAGACCTGTAACTCGGTGGACAGGCTTAGATGGGCCTAATAAACATGTTATTGCTTTAATTTTTGCAGGGAAGATGATTTCCTTGATTTGGAAGCCTTTGTAGGACTGATCCCATTGGAAGAGTGCATAGTTTGAGGGGTCTAGGCTTGAGTCTGATGGTGGGGAGTTAGGAGCAGCCATTTTGTGGACTTTTAAGCTTGAGGGAACCATTTTAGACATTTCTGAGTAGTTAGTGTGGTTTGGAAAGATTGGGAGTACGTATTTTCAATAAGGGGTTCCTAAAACCCTATGTTTCTAGGCTTTTAGAGAGGGTTTTGGCATTGGCGGTGAAGATGAGCCTTTAGAGTCTTAGAACCTGGATAATCAGGATTTTGGATGCTTTTCCTAAGACTTTTTCAAGTTATCTTGGGTTGGTAGTTAGTTTGTAGAGGGGTTCCTTTGGAAAAAAGGGCTAATTATGAAGTCTAAAATCGGGTGTGTTTACTGAAAGTTCATATTGGTCCAAAAGAGTGACCCTTGATTTTCATTTATGTTGTGTAACCCTGAAAAGGGTATCTTAATCCATAATAAATTGGCAGGTTTTTTGTAAAGACTAAGTGAAAATTGGTCTGAACCGGTTTTGGAGTGCTACAAGGGCAGGGTGAGGTGTAGGTTGCTAAGTAGAGGACCTTGTGAAATTGACAACTGAGATTGTGTAGAAACCTCTGTATTGACATAGGAAAGGATTTCAGCACCTTGCCTCTGCATCAGTTGTACCTTTCTGTGCATCCTTACCTTTGTGTTGAGTTTTAGTAATCATGTTCTTTCACTTGTTTTAGTCTTTAGATAAATCAATTCAAAGTTTTGGTGATTGCTATAATTCTATCAAGTTTACTAGGTCACTGTTTACTTGTAAACGTGTTTAAATAACTTAAACATTCACTATTTAATTCAAGGTAAAAAAATATGGTTTTGGCCACTTCTCAAAATTGGATTTACTATAAGGTTTATTTTATAAATTGATGTCATCATACGTGAAGTTTCTCCTATCAACCAAAAATTGATTCCTTTCTTTGCTCCACGAGATCACGAATTATGCCCCTTATACATTATGTGAAAATTAATATTTTTGAGTATCAGGAATGGTCTATAAATCCATAGTCCTAGGCATACTAGGTATTATTGCATGAGTATATTGAATCTATGACCAATTTGTAAACAAGCCCTTCAAATTAGGTCCAACAGTCTACACATTTAAGGTTTAATTTTAATTCTTGACAATACTCTAAATTCCAAGAAGTATGGGGTGCTTAAATTGCACATAATATAAGGTCAAGGGGTTCTCTATTGTTTCAATCTTGTTGCTAATTTGATTAAATCAATTTAAGGGTTAAGGGATTTAAACTCATCTATTTACAACCTTGACACATGAATCACCCTTTTTGAGGTCCATATAATTCCCTCCTCTCTCTATTGATAAGTTTTCAAAAGCATATTTAGTAAGAAAATATGTTTCTCCCAATGTAGACATAACTTAAGGAGTTTTCTTTATTATTGTATTTAAGTATTATGGTCAATTTTTTTATCATTGGGTATTGTACCTCAGGTCATTTGGATTTGATAAGTGTAATTAGGTTTTTCGTTTACTATAACATGTAAGCCCCTTAGAATCTTCCTTACCAATATTTTATTTTAGCTAACATATAGTGGTTTGAACGGTTCATGACACACACAAAATATTTCTTGCCCAATCTACTCCCAAAGTTCCCTAGAGTTGCAACTTGGCTCTGATACCAAGTGCATGCCTAAAAAAAATTCACTAGAAAATGCAACCAATTTTTTTTTTAGAAACAATTATTAGGTTATTTAACACTATAATTTTCATGCCCACTTTTTATGTGGCCAACTCACTCGAGACATCTTACACATCACACCACCATAGCATTACCTAGCTACTAAATTTTATCACTATTTGAGGATACTATATTGACTAAGAAATAACTCATATGTTAATATATAACAAAAAAAAGCAATGTTAGTATTTTCTTGACTAATAATCTTCCGTAGTAAGTATGCTATTGATGATAATAATGTTTCTAACATGAGTGAAATAATTACTATACAACATTCATCCTAAAGTAACAATGTTAATGTTTCTTCCAATTGGGTTAGGTTTATTTTTTCTCTCCTTATTTTAAGTGATAATGATAATAGTATTAATATCATGAGGATTTAATATTTTTTTATGATACTTTCTCTATTATTGAATTATTTTATTACTCAATATTGTTTAGTATGCTAAAAGTTTATAACATTGTTTTAGCCTTTACTCAATACTTTTGTTTAATGAATTAATCAAGGTTATATATGGAATGGTAGTAAACCACTAGTAATACCCGACAATCCCTTATTCATAATAATATCACCCATAGTGACAATATTAGAACTAATCCTAAGATTTTAAAGATTCTACTTAATCTAATGCTACTATATATATTGTGGATATTTCTCTTGATATTAATGATATTACTATATTGACTATTACCATTAATAATGTCCACATTGATCATATTTATTTCCATCGATTTTTAATCATTGAATATAATCACCACGTATAAATGACATTTAGTATTAATGTCATGCTCACTAACACCATTACTTATATTAACTTCAATTATGCCATCTCACAATATCATTATTCTTAGTGCATCGATCCTTAATACTTACTGAATACTTAATCTTTACCTTTATGCATACACTCATTCTAAAGTAATAAGATCTTTATTAACGGAGTGGGGTATATTCTCCTTTATTTTATTGGGGAATTATTCAAACGTAAGAAATGAGTTGAAGAATCATTTAAGGCTAATGTGAATGGAGTTAGCGTAGGGTTCCAAAATGGAAATTTCCCATCCCCACTTCTATTAAGTTAAAATTACCTCGTATATTTTACTCTTTTATCTAGCTATTTATTTAATGTTGTCTCTTCTATTGTTGCAGAATAAATAGGCACAAAAGCTTAACTTGATCTTTTTTTTAGCATCCAACAGATTTCTTGGTTCACTTTATTTTTTATTTTATTGTTTTTTTTGTCTATTGTTGTTTACTTTTTATGCAGATCTCACAATAGTTTTGGTAAAATTGCTTTCAGGTAAGAAAGTCTCCTACTACGGACTGATTCTACAACTACACTACCACCATGAATTCTAGATCATTTAACATCATACTGACACATTCTCTATTTTCATTTGAAACTGTAAAAATGATTGCAGACCTAAAAAGCTTGTAATGAACAACAACAATAAATCTATTTCTTTTGTTTTCTTTCTTATTCCATTCTCCTTATCTCTACAAAACATCCCATCTTCAAATGAAAAGAACACTCTAATATTGCTTTATTCCAAGTAAAGAGGGAAAGTATGTGCATCCACACCCAATTGACCTATAGCCATAACCATTTGATTTTATACTTAGATAATGTGATTTCTGGTTTTTATCTTTTTTAGTGAGACAGAAAATTTAGTTGCATCACAGTTACAGTATAATCATAATTCCCCTTAAGCCCACTTATTTCCAAAGCAAGCAACAACAAGAAATCATTCAAGGCCCATCTATTCCTTTAGTAGCTATACATAAGGTTTCATTTGGAACTCGTTCATAATCGTGACAGCTAACTAATCCTATAGTAATGTTATGCAAAAGTTTATTTTAACTGCTTACTGGTCTTGCATTTAGAGAGAGTTGAGGGCTAAATCAATAGTTTACCTTTTCACAATAACAAGGCACATAATTCCTTAAATAAACTGCACATGATTCATTTGATACACAAGATTAAGCAATTAACTTTTCACAATAACAAGGCACATAATCCCTTAAATGAAGTAAACTTTTCTCTTTCCATTCTTTTTTTTTCCCACCTTACAATAAAATACTAGCTATTCCATATTACAAGCAAAGTCTGGAAATACAAGAGCAACACAAGTAAGGAAGCCTTGCTCTCCACCCTACCATAATGGCGTCATGGAGCCTCATGGACTCTATCCATACCCCTGAGCAAGTAACTCATTTAGCCCCAAGAAGATGCATAGAGTCTTTTCAACAGTTTTTATGAAGCGACAAGAATTAAATTAACACAATTTTCATGCATCTAAGTTCTCTACTTTCTATTTTTAACCATGACTCTCACAATATGTCACCTTCTTACAACAAATTTACAAAGGGAAATGGAAGTAAGAAAAATAGTTTATCTCTTTGTTTTAGGTGTTGAACTTTACTCTTTTATCCTTCTTCCCTCTCCAAAACATCTTGATCACTATCTCCTCCAAAAAGACTCATCCCCCCATCTTCTCTTTCTTCCTACTATTTTCACTAAGTTCTCCAAAAGGAGAAGTGGGTAACACTCCACTCTTTCTTTCTTTTTTAAAATATATAGGAGTTTCAACTTGCAACCTTTGGGTGGGGAGATGTGAAGTGTACCTACTTCCATCAATGAGGGTCTTTCCTCATTAAAGAGGGATACATGCACTTGGACAACCCCTCAATTATTTCACCCCCATCCTCCTTCAAAATTCGTCACTCCTCATTATGAGGACTTTTCATCAGTCAAATCATGTCCTTGGGGCTCTCTTGCATGCCCATTTGACCCGTACCACTGTGGTATAGACCCTAGGGGGTTTATTTTTGCATCCCAACCAAGAAAATTGATAACAACCCTCTTTAAACACCCACTTAAGGATCCATACGAGTTTCACACTTGAATAAGGTTTCCTAACCCCAAATCCCACTTACACCCACATAACACATCATCTAATATCCTTTTAATATCAACCCTTACCATATTAATTTACCACACGTATTAACCTTATTTATTTATAATCCCCAAAAGGTTCAAATTCATATCCTCAATAAGATGTCATTTGATTTGCTCTCAATGGTTTTCCCTTCTCACACTTGCACCCTTATTTTCTTGGAGATGTCTTTTTGATGTGATTTCAAAGGTCTTCCTTTCTTGTACTGACATCATTACCTTCCCGCACATTACCAACATGATCGTAAGTATCAATTGTGTATCACATTAATTTGTTGGTTGAATATTATAAGCTCTAACTATATAATAATCCATTTAAAATTTCAATTTGTATTTTCACAGTATACAAGTGCATTCCACCTTCATAGTAATGACAACAAAACATAATGCCAAAATGATATGCAAGAATATTGCCAAAAGATCACCTTATTTATTATCCAAAATATATTTAATCATTAACTCAAGAAAAAACATATAACAAATTATGGTTGTATTAAGTACATATTGGGTGGGGTTTTACATATTTTTAATTTGGTGCTCGCCAAATGGGTAATTTTGTGAAATTTATAAATATGGCAAATTTTTGTGTCATAGATTGGTGCACATACCTATAGGGTAAGACTAAAAAATAAAGCTTATACTACACATATAAGGTGTTAGTTGTGACATAAATTCACCAACTAAACATTACAAGGAATTACAAAGTATCACATTATATGTGAGAAGTAGATTGAACTAGAATATTATAAAATTATAAGTATAAAAAAAATATAATTCTTTATTTGCAACCTCCTTTGAAATAGCTAATAAGGTTGGTCTAGTGACACGAATCTTGATTTAGAAGCTACACTATCATTATCAACTTATTCCTTGTATGTACAATCTATAGTATTAAATGATCAAGTGTCCATTTTGATTGCTATTGCTAACAAGTTCAAACCCACAGATTTACTAGCTTTGGAACTTCCCATTTCTTTCAAGGCAAGAAATCTATACATGGATAAGAAAACATTCAACCCTTAATACCAAAGTGTGACTAAATCTATTGTTCAAACTAAACTTCAAGGAAGACTAATATCATTTAACTAAAGTTTTGAGTTACTAGCAATGCACAACTTAAAATCCCATACAATTATTATATATAAAAATATTTAATGATACAACAACACATAGAATTTGTAACAAAATATCACCCTTGAATTTTTTAGAAAATAATATCAATCATCAAAAGTAACTCTTGTGAATATCATTCAATCTCACAATTTTATCATACCTAGAATATCTATTTCTTAAAGATGAAATATGACATGAATTAATTATGAAGGAAATATACAAGAGACCAATGAGTCAACTTGATATTGTCTAGAAGAATTTCTAGAGCTTCAAGGACCTATCTTTGAATTTTTTTCTCCACCAAATTAACACTTACATATACCAATTTAACAACTTCCCAAAACTAACATAGTAGCACAAAAGAAGATATAACACCAAATATTTTGTTTGTTATTCATCAAAAACAACCTCTATGCTCTTCAAGATATTTTCAAACTCAATATTCAAGTCATACAAGTGTTGTTACATTTACAAAATAACAAGAACAATGAATACTAGGAGTTGGGAATGCAACAAGGATTTACCATTGATGTTACCCATAATTTATATTCAAACAATAAACGTAGAAAACTAACTCTCTTTACAACTAAGTTTTAAACATGAGCGTAGAGTATCTTGTACATGAATTTTTAGGTTTCTCTATCAATTTCATAAATAAAATTAATATTGTAGTTACTGTGGCATTCAATACTCCTATGCATAATAGGGATAGTGGTGTTACTTACACTTAAAAGATTAATAAACTTGTGGTTCCATTTATTCCTTTATCTATGTTATAAGATGACCTTTAGTCAAGACATTTTAATAATAGCATGCTCAACTTTATAAATATTTTATTAAAACTCAACCAATATATCAACACTTCAATACCATTGTTGGAGATATCAACATAGTTGTAGTTATATTCATAGCCTAAACATGGTCATTTAGGGATTTAATTTTAATTTGATACCCTTGACAAACACTATTAGGACTTAGCTCTAACATGTTAATATGATTAGTCTCTAATTTTTAACTTAGTTAATTATTCAAAATTATTAACACAAACTTAATAATAATATAATAAAAACTAAGTCTTAGAGAGGAGGAAAATTAAGCCTATTATAATTTTATAAAATATATGATAACATGAATTCAACAAATCTACTATGCATGTTATTACACGTGATGAATTACCAAAGGCAGACAATATTAATGATTGTAAAATAATAGTTATTTACTACTTCCTCCATCCTCTTCTAATTACTCTTTCCTTTATACTATAAAATTCATACATAGCATTGTTGTAGCTAATATTCTTTTCAAAAAGTACCCATAATTTCATATATCTAAATTTAAGTAAGTGCAAAATTATAAAAATATACACAATAAGAATATATAATTTTAAGTTTGTTGTTGTCTTATCCCTTAGCTCTCCTAATCTTCTAGACTAAACTCTAAAAAAGCACATACCACACAAATAACATAAACTAAAATAGTTACAATCATTTATTTTACAATAAACAAATTGCTTATTGACTTATAAAACATATATTTGATAACATAACAACTTAGTATCTTTTAAAAATACAAAACTTAAAATGCACAAGAGATTATGTTTAGATTATGTGTTTGCAAGTTTTCAGGTGAACTCATTTCAAGGGAGCATGTACTAATAATTGACATTGATATTCATATATGCGTGTTTGAATAAATTTACTTTCATGTTGATTTCTTGACTTTACTTTGATACATGTGCATCCTCATAGTTTTTCATATGCATTCAAAGTGGGGGTAAAATCTAATGGTGCTATTACTATGCCTTATATTTCTCATTTATTTTGATCTCACTTTGACTTGATTATCCTTTAGGAAATGATAAGTGTACACATGACATGATCTTTGCTAATAGTTAGCACAAAAATTGAACTATGCATGTCCCCATTTGCACCCATTCCTTGGACCTCATTTTAATCTGTTTTCTACCTAGGATCATATCTGAAACTTGTGCAAGTGGAATAGGTCACATGTGCAATTTGTAGAAATGACCCCAATATTTTTAAATTTCAAATTCAAATATTAGACCTATTTGTTTTTCTTTTCATCATATCATTTCAACATAAATAGATTTTGTTTTTACAAACAGAAAAAACTCAAATTCTGTTACTAAAATTTAAAGAAAAATTAACGGTCCACTAAATATGAAAAAAAAACAAAGTGACAGTCATTGAAAAGCAGCTCACCAACGGTCGATTAATGAAAACAGCCAAGTCTTCTTGTAGCTCAACTGTTTGCAGATCGATTAATGACTGTTTGTTTAAAGTAGCTCAACTGTTGGCAGATCGATATGCAGAGCAGCTAAAGGATCGACAAACTCATTAGGTTTCGAATTCTTTTTTCTTTACTGGTCTCTGCTATCATTATACCATTAGCATTGTAGATATATCTGAACATTTCTGCATAAATTGTTTATAATATTAGATACCAAACTTATTAAGGAATTTTCTTGTTTAGATACCAAACTTATTAAGGAATCTTCTTCTGTGAAATCAAGGTCTTCTGCTACAGATGTATGACTTGTTTTATTGAGATCATAGCAACCTGTCACCAATGAGAAATCTTTATTATCCGTAATTGTTTGTAACCCTACTGCACGATTTTAATCAGCATTAAACTTATGCCTCTATGCTTGTTTGGAAACACACGTTTTATTTTTGCAACAGTTTTTCAATTAAAGAAACACTCCTGCATTCGGTAGAACATGGTAGCTTTGTATTCCTTTATGAAATTCTGTTTGTCTTTAATATTTGACTTATATAAATTGGTAAATATTTGATTGAATTCCTTATTATTTGTGTATTGTATTTTGAGTTTTAACTATACTCTAATGTTGGGCATTTCCGTATCGAATGTCAGTAGGGTGTCACAATAGTTCCATTTCCAACCTTGTCTACATAGTTTGTATTTGTTTGAAATTGGTACTACCTCTGTCTGCAGCCGTGACCTACCCATTTTCTCTGGCACCAAACATTTAACTTCATTAATCTTGATTTGTGCATTAGTTTTGTTTCACTATTTCGAATTCATTCTGTGCAAAACGAATAAGGCTTGGGGATACAAAGTAAGTTTAGTTAGTGCATATCTTCCTCTACAGTGATTCAATTAATAAATGCTAATTGCTATTTCAGAATTTTCATTGTTAATTTTCGGGATACAGAAGACCTTGATTTCACAGAATTTTCATTTCATTTCATTGTTCATTGTTAATTGCTAATATCTATGATAAATAGTTATTTTATTTGGTTATTTTCATTTCATTTTTTCTGTTCTCTCAATTTATATACATTCTTCAACTTACCCTTCACAATCCCTTAGTTCCAAACACTCAAATATACATTCAGAGTTCCAAAGTTCATTACATCCCTCAAACACCTTTATTCACAAGAGAAAGACCTGTCTAGGCCTTCACAAACACATTCCTCAATTCATAGCTATCATGGTTCAATAACCTTCACTAGTGCACCCTTCAATACCTTGTCTCTTCAAAGCAAATGAAATCTAACTCACACACATGGCCACCATCATCATTATCATCCATTAGAGACCTTAAAAACAAAACAACCAAGACATTAACCTGTCCTGCCATATTTCCATCAATTCATCATGACTGTCCCAAAAGAGCTAAATTGAGTTTTATATGCCTCAACAATAAATTCACCATTCAAGACAAATATGTTTGATCTAACATTTGAGATATGCTTTTTACAATTTAATCAACTTGATTTCAACTATCCATCGACCCAAGAACATAGATTTCTTAGTTTCAAAGACAATTCCTTATCAAGGCTGCCCTTACACTTGTAGCTATTCCCCAAAGACTGTCAAAGATTTACTTTCAAAATACATACTGAATTTAGAAACAAATCACACATTTAGATACCCTTTTTCATCAGAAACAGCTTTTCGATACAGTCAAATCTAGAAACACCTTGTTGCTGCTTTAAAATTGTTCTCATTCTCTATTGATTAGTTAAAGAAAAATGATTTAATAAATAATTTGTTCAATACATGGATTATATTAAACCCTGTCCATATATGTTTGAACTATCTGTCTCTTTTCTGTGATCTATTCCTCTGGTTCCATCCTCAAATCATTTAAATTGTATATGGCCATTACCATTCAATCAAAAAGGTTATGTTGGTAAGTTTTGGTAAGAAAAAGAAACATAATGTTAGAATCATGGCTTTAGGAAAAATGTTTTATAGGAAGATAAATCTGTTTGATATATTGCCACACATATGTTGTAGTAAAATTGAGTTGAATGCAGTCTGAAAATGCTGTTATTTGAAGATTCCGGTATAGTGGTTTTTTTTATTGAGAGATATAAATGAACAATATAAAGATTTTTAAGTATAATAGATTATAAATTTAAGAATGTTTCTGGATTTATAATTTTAAGATCTTGAAACCATAATAGGTCTTTGTGTAATGAGTTGTTTGTTATGGTAGTTGTTTGTATGATAATGGTAGGGTTGAAGTTACCGTATCTCCAAACATAATGGATATCTTTTGTGGAGGCTAAGAAATATTTCTTTTCAAAACTGATGGCTGGTTAAAATGTATTAGGATTCGGGATAGGAACATAAAGAGATGGACAGACAAAAGAACTGTGTTACTTGCAGCATGTAATCCATGTCCTCTTGCAACTCCAGTTCCTCGACCTTCTTTCCATGCTTCATGTCAACAATGGTTTGCTGATGCAGAAACTGTTCCCGATGCTTATGCTCAGGTATTGATAATTACTTGTGCAACATTTTGGCCTTTCAAATATATTGGAGATCCACTAGCATGATACTGGGTGATTTTGTGGAATCTCCTTGGTTATGTTTGTTTACCTATTATTTCAGTGCTCTGTTTCTCTCTCAGTGATTGTCCCTGAACAACTTCCCAAGCTTATATCAGTATTCAATGCAGCAAGACTCCACTTTTGGCCTATGTCCTTATGATGAATTTAAATTACACTAGTATTTTATAGAAAAAAATGCAGATTATTTTATGGCCTTTCCCTATGCAGCCTGACCTTACCGACCCTAAGTGGAGATAGGCTAATGTACAAGTTCATCTAAAGGGATAAGCAGCTGATGGGACTACAACCAGAGTTACCTAGAGAAGGGAAACACATATTAGGGCATGGACAACTACTTTTAAAGTATATATTTGTGATGCCAAAGTTACGAGACAAACAACAACATCAATGAGAGGAAAGCCTTAGAGATATTCCTAATCTGCAAATCGATCAGATGATCTTATCACCATAAGACCAGCTAACATATGAGATACACTCTTGAACCATGATGAAGTTAGTTTGTCTTTTTTAATCTTCCCTGCTTTTGGATTTGAGTCCACTCCCCCCATTTTGGAAGGTAGTATTCTCTGATTGTATGAATTATCCTAGAAACAGGAAAGTTTTACACATGCTTTAATAAATAGTTGTTTTCCATGTTCTGTAGTGTATGGAGTGATGAGTAGACAAGTGCACACACCAAACAGAGAACTTGCTGCGGAAACTGTTAAAATGGTACAAGGACTTGGAGTGGGTAACAGTTCTCAGCGTCCAGTGACAGGTCATGCAAAGTGTACAAAATTTTGGGAGGTATGGCCTTGCTCTCTATAGCTTTCCTTTTCATACTCAAATACCAACATCATGTAAAGATGACATTTATTACAATGTTAGAAATTGTGGTTTGGATAAATAGTATTTTAGTAGTTTTTATTGGCAATAGAGTTGTCTTTAGTGATGGATTTATTTATTTGAAAAAAATTCAATGAGAGCTTAGTGTCCAGAAATCCAGACACAAAATTTTCATCTAAAAATGATAGCCAATGAGTAGAGTAGCTAAAAGCATCTCCAACTTATCGAATTCTTACAAGGAAACTATAAACTAAGTGCATATAAACATTAAAAAACTATAAACAACAAAAGCTGCCCAGGAAGAATAGAAATTGTGAGATGTAGAATATGCCAGCATAAAATCTCCTAATCCTCCATAATTGGAAGGAAAAATTGTAGACATATCACTTGGAGGGAGCATGTCAATGACTCTCGGAAGCTTTCAGAGCTATTTTCAGATGCTGATCGTAGCTTTAACACATCTCTATACAAATATCAGAAAGGACAAATCACATAATAACATATCAGAGAAGTTGTGGATCTTATCCCTATGGAGATGTTAGATTTTGAAAGAGAGGATACACGTTGGTTTTTTGTTTTGTGATTTTTTTTTAATCATCAAAATCAGAATTGATGAAAAGTGTGAAGGTTGCATTTTTGTAGACTTCATGTATCAAAATTATGGGCAGTAATGAAGACGTTAGAAGGAACATGTCTAGTTTTATACACTCATGAATATTTTTAGAGGTGGGTATCATTTGTAAGGAGATTTGAAACATGATGTGTTTGGTGGACTGGCATGCAAGCAAATTTATATCTCTATTTTTTCAACATTGTTGATGGTGACTTTGTGAAGAGTGCCCAGGGAAGTGCAGAGGTGATCATGTTGCTGATTAATTTACTTGTATAGGCTATCATAAATCGAATCTTTACTCCTTTGTTTAAGGCCTTCATTCCACTTAATGATGGTCAAAGCCCTTCTAAAATCAAGGGTTTAATGGTGTTATTTGAAGTGAAATAAACACGGATCTTGGTGATCAAAATAGTGAGTCTCAAATTTCTGAAGGTAAGACTTTTTTTTAAAATGTTACGAGTGTCAAAATTTATGAACTGCAAACATCTCTACAAGTATTGGCAAATTTATTCTCTGTGGTGTTGGATACTTTAGATTATTTTAGCAACTTAGCTCATCTCTTGATTGAAATCTGCATTCTCTTTGGTTTATCTTCTCCTTCCCATAGCAAACTATTTGGCGCCGCGCTTATAATTTTGAAATCAAGAGGCAAATTTTACTTTCATAGGACACACTGAGAATCAAATTGATATATCTTGCTTTCATCGGCCTTGTCATGAGAATCTCTTTATGGAGTTATGCTGTGCGATTACTGTATTTCCATATCTGTGCATTGCATGTGAGTTAACAAAAGTAGAAATTTCCATATATATTGGAATTTAAATATTGGCATAAGATTACACATTTTGAACTGTAAACTAAACAGCAACTTAACTACAAACTATAGTTGAAAACAGTATTTTGATATATATATATATATATATATCATGTTATGTGTATATGTTTATATATATATATTTATATGTGTCTGATATTTTTTGCTAGTTAGTCTAAGTGATGTGACCCACCTTTCATTCTATGCCATTTTGTTGTGGTTTTGACTTGAGCAGAATCTCTAGTTTTCCGTGTTAAGGTTTGAAACATTATTGTAACGACTTTATTTTTACATTTTTGGTCATCATTTTTTGCATTCTCATAGTTGTGCATAAATCTTTCAGCTTGTTTCTTTTAATGTTTATATTATTTGTAATAAATTAAAATAGAGTTAAAAGAAAAAAAAATGAAAAAATTAACATTAGATTTAAATAAATGTAAATTAATTGGGATTTAAGCGGAAGACAATTAATTATTTATTGCAACCAATTTTGTTAGTATTTGTTTAACTAGTCATTAATAGTTGTGTCTCTCTATCTCCCCTCTCTCTCTCTACCTCTCTATTGCACGCTTTCTCTATAGAAGTAGAGAGGGAAGGAGTAGGGAGGGAGAGAGGTGATATAGAGAGTAGAGAGAGGGGGATAGAGGGAGGGAGAGAGAAGTCAGATAGAGAGAGAAATATGAGGGAGGGAAAATAGAGAGAAGTAGAGAGGGAAGGAGGGAGGGATGGAAGATTCATATAGAGAGAATGAGAGAGACAATGAGAGAGAGAGAGAAGTGAGATTAAGAGAAGATGGTGAGGTAGAGAGTAGAGAGGTAAGAGAGTGGGAGAAAGAGGGTGTGTGTGACAGAGAGAAAGGGGATGGAGGGAGGGAGGGAGAAGTAGAGGGGGAGAGAGAAAGAGAGGTGAGAGAGTGGGAGATGAAGGGGAGGGGTTGGAAAGAAGGGAGAGAGAGAGGTGGGGGGAAGGGAGGGGGAAGGGGAGAGGGGCACAAAGGGAGAGTGAGGGAGTGAGA
The DNA here is from genome assembly GCA_007115665.2 of Sequoiadendron giganteum. Taxonomy (NCBI): domain Eukaryota; kingdom Viridiplantae; phylum Streptophyta; class Pinopsida; order Cupressales; family Cupressaceae; genus Sequoiadendron; species Sequoiadendron giganteum. Next base: position 493,395,763 of record CM021101.1, read on the forward strand.
GAGAGAGAGAGGGGGGAGGGGCTTCCTTCCTTCCCTCAGATCCATCCTTCCTTCCTTCCTTCCATTCCTTCCTTCCTCCTTCCTTCCTTCCTTCCATTCCTTCCATTCCTTCCTTCCATTCCTTCCTTCCATTCCTTCCATTCCTTCCTTCCTTCCTTCCATTCCTTCCATCCTTCAGATCAATCCATTCCGGAGAGGGAGTTGGAGTTGGGGGGAGGCTGAAGGAGAGGGGGTGGGAGGGAAAGGAGGGACAGAGAGATGGGGAGAGAGGGATAGGGCGACAGAGAGGGAGAGGGAGAGGGATAGGGAGAGAGGGGGAGATTGAGGGGGGAGAGAGTTGGAGGGGGAGGGAGAGAGGGGGAGATTGAGAGGGAGATTGAGAGGGGGGGATTGGGAGGGAGAAGGAGAGAGGGGGAGAGGGGAGAGAGAGGGGGAGGATGAAGGAGAGATGGGGGAGGGAGGGGGAGAGTTGGAAGGGGAGATTGGGAGGGCAATGGGGATGGAGTTGGAAGGGAGAACAAGGGATGGGGAGGGGGAGAGAGAGGGGTGGGGAGTGGGAGAAGGGGGTGGGGGAGGGGGAGAGAGGGGGAGAAAGGGGTGGGGCGAGGGAGAGAGGGGGGAGTGGGAGAGGGAGAGGGAGAAGGGGTGGAAGTGGGAGAGAGACAAAGTAGGGGTGGAAGTGGGAGGGATAGGGACAGGGAGGAGAGAGTTGGGAACAAGGGGGAGTGGGAGAGGGGTGAGAGTGGGATGGAGAGAGAGGGGGACGGGGACGGGGATGGGGACGGGGACGGGAGAGAGAGGGAGGAGGGGGAGTGGGCGAAGGGATAGAGGGAGATAGGGATAGGGAGAGGGATATGGAGATGATTGTTGCCAGCTTGAGAAGTTAATGTAGTTGTTGGGATTATACTTCCAACAATCCTCGATGCACATCGAAGTTTTGGACAGATTCGAGTTGAACAATGGGGTGGAGTGTAATGTGTAGCAACATTGTAGATTAGGGTTGTATAGTATGAGATGGACAAATGTATATGGAATGGGGGGGAAGTCTCTGAACCCTGAGGTGTATCTAAAAAATATAGGGTGTGTGGAGATAAAAACTTCACCCATTAGGAGACTAATATGTGCTTAGGTAGTGGTAATAGTGAAGGGAAGGGAATAGGAGTGAAGGTAGAAACTACACAACTATCCAAGCACAAACCATGGAAGGGCATGTTCAATAAGAGTCTCAATAGAGCAAATAGGAAATACTAGTATTCTCAATCGATTATTAAATATTACTCTTTCTAGAATTTTTTGAGAAAGAGGGGTCTTGATTTTAGGAGTAGAGAGATTTAACTAGTGATCATTTTGTAGCCTCTTCGAATTTGTGAAGGACCAAGGTCAGTTAATCAAATTCAAGGACTTGAGTTTTGAATCAGTTATATTGGGTTTATTCTTATGTAGAATTTTTTTGTTTAATTAATTTAACTTGTTAAGCTTTAAATGGGTTTGAAACGCTGATGTTTGATGTTCTAATGATAATGTGTCTTTTATGACAATAACTAGGATCAAAGCTTGGCTATATTTATTTTTTAACTTAGCAATAGAAATGCATTAAATTTGATGTGCAATTAACTGTTGTGATAATCCTATAGGAAGAAAATAAATACTCAATGTGTGGTTTTTTTATATGACATCAAATCTTCTATATAAACAATTGGTGTGTTAGAGTAGTGTGTTGACAATTTCCTATCAGGCAGTCTTGTTGTGTGGTAGAGACTCATATAAGCAGTTGATACGATCTTATTAAAAATATTTGACCTGCAATTCAAACCTTGTGCAAGTGAAAGCTTCATCATTTCCTTATAGTTGCACATAAATTTTGTTATGACTATTTATTGATTTTGTTTGGACCAAAGACAAATTTTTCAATTCATATATGCTCTTCTATGTGTGGTGGTAATGAAAAGGAAATTGAGATTAAATAACAACTACTCATATTTTTTAGAGCTAAGAAATCCTATATCATCCATAGCACCACTCCCAAATCCTTCAAATAAAACTTGTAAATTATTAAGTTCTAGTACATGGTCGATCCAAATTTTATAACTCATCTACAGGAAGATACTGTTAAAGAATAAGATTGTCTATAAAGTGAAAAGATGTTTCTAGAAGAACTAGAAACTTCTAGTTCAAAGCTAGAACCTTCTAGAAACTAGAAGCAACTGAAAGTTATTCAAGGAAAAATATCCCAATTTTAGAGTTCTCTAGATTATTAGAAGTTTCTAGATCCTAGAGGCACCAAGTATAAATATGTGTATGTAAGTATGAGTGTTTGTATATATGTAGATATGTATATGTATATATCTTTTTATCATTTCATTAAGTTATTATTTTATAAATATTAAAAAATTAGAGGATAATGGTATGCAACATTTAATTACATTAAGAGATAACATAGAAGCTCCATGTTTGATGTAGAATAGGTTTATAAATACATGTATTTACATACATACATATATACATAGGTACCATTTCTTTATCAATCTTGGTAGTACCCAAGACTGTTGATGTGTCATTTGTTGTGATCTCAGAGTCCAACCTATTCAGAGTTCGGCTAGGCATCCCGTGGATAGCCTCTATGAACGATGTCGCCTCTGTAGTCCATAAATGCTTAAAGTTCCCCCACATAGGCATTGTGCACATGATGCATGGCACTAACTATAAACCACTAGTGTCACATGGGGGCTTCTCTTTGGATCACTTCTGCACTAACCTGGTTGGACCTCTCCCTCTGAGGGGAGATTTTTTATATAAATTTTATGTTAAATATAAGACTAGGGGCTCAACGTCGAGGGTTATTTATCCTATCTCTCCCTATTTATCGTGCTTTGTCCATGTGTCCCTATCATTTTTTGTCGGTGGTAATTTTTGTTGGGGACGTGTGCATGTTGTGCAGACGTGTGTGTGCGATGTTGTCATCCTAACAAGACTATTGCATCAAGAAGCAGCAAGAAAGTTACTATTCCTTACCACCTACGAATGCAATGTTCCTTGTCGAATCTTAACTGATAGGAAACAACTATTTGCCTCCATTTTTCCCATTTTGAACTTCTATCAAATTCATTATTTCATTCTCAAGCGATTGGATTCATTGCTTCACTCTCTCCATTCATTCTTGCAACATTCTTTATCATTGTAACTCTTCTCTCAACTTCTCTATCACTCTTTCTTGTTTCTATAAGCTTTCTACTTGGTTTCTACAACTTCTTCTCATTCCAGCGTCATTTTCATTATAGGTTCACGAAGCTCTACCTCCTTGGCATGACGATATCTCTCATTCTTCCTCTATTGGCCTTGAGTGCTTGTAGAAGGGAAGGTGATGTTGTGTCTATTTGTTACTTTCTTATTTGCATTATCATACTTGTAGAGTAGCATCCAAGTTGTCATTGCTCTCTACTTCATTGTGTCTTTTTTATCTCCTTCTTTATCTCTTTTCTACACTATGATTGTCTATTATTTATCTGTGGAGGTGAAAACATCGAAATGGGGACTTGACTGAGGCAAGTTCCAAACATAGCCCCAACATTTTTCTTGTCATTGTGTGTGTAGGGGTTGTTCGTTTTCTTGGAGCTAGCTGGTGAACTAGACCTTGAGTAAGTTGGCATTCTTCTTCTTTCTTTGTCATTTTTCTATTAGAGTAGCTTTTATAGTATTCTTCTTATTGTTCTTCGCATTTCCTTTACTTTTCTATCAAATTACAAAACTGAAATGTTTGGGTCATCAGTAGAATCTATGGGTCTCTAATTGTTACTTGACCCTCTGTCTGTACAAGATGCCAGTGCTTCTCTGAGACTCTAGTGTGGCGCATTTAATTCCAACTCTTGCACTATCATCCCCTGATAGAGTGTTGTTTGGTTCACAATACAAGACCTGTGCAGTTTGCTCACCTATTTCCTAAAAACACCTATCAAAATCTGAAGGGAAACTGAGTCCTTTTTTCTCCTCCTTTTCATCTTGTCCTTTCTTCTTTAACTTATTAGGTAGTTTGAGGTAGTCTAGGGCACTTCGTTCCCTTAGGCTCTTACGTGACCTAAGATCCTTGGGGGTGGTGAATCCCCCTTCTCTACAACAAGAATGAAACCCCTGTAGAACATTCGATATATTCTTACAAAGAAGTCTTAAATGGTAAAACTCTTAGTGAGGCTCTTTCTACTTTTGCAACATTTAAGGAGGCTAATGGTAGATCAATGGGGCCCCAAACATACAGAATGGGAGTAGGAGGCCTTGTCGATGGAGGTGACAACATAAATGGAGAAAATAATGAGTATTATGATAACCCTCAGACCCTCTTTGTTACTCCAAATGTAGATTTGATTCAAGATTTGAAATTTAAGGAAGGTAGAATTAAAAATATTTATATTTTATTTGTCTATATGGATGTGAATCTACTACAAGAAAATGAATTTTTTTAATGATTGGATAGCTAATGTCCGGGGAAAAAAATTGGGGATTCATGTGTCATTCTATAGGATGATTTACAAGGGCCTCTTCATGGCGTTCTTTAAAAATCATGGGATGTAAGATAGAGTTATTAAAAAAAAAATTGGAACTTGGGAAGCTCAATGTTCCAAGTGGTTCCTTGGGAATTGGAGGAAAATTTTGAAGATGTTATAACCAATTCATTCCCAAGATTCAGAAGGCTATAGAGAAGGATAAACCAAAGAGAGAGATCCAAGGGACCGATTCCCACTGATGGTCCTAGATATGGAACCAAATCTAACTGAACCTCCAATAAGAATATATGATTGTGAAAAATGTGAATACAATAGCAATGTAAGATGTTGTTGGGAATAGTTAATGTAACTAGGACTATTTTCTCTTTTTCAATAATCATGGTCGGTTACTAGTACTTTTGGTTTATATATGTAGTAAGCATGGTCTAAATCTTGTACCTACAATGCTTATTCTCCTTATATTGTAAAAACTCTATTTTGTATTTGATCATTAATAAAAAAATGACAACCGAGATATCGTCAAAAAGTTGATTTGCAAGCATGTTCAAGTGGTATTTTTCTCAGTTTTTTTTTGCTAGTACATTTCGTTGCATATCAAAGTCAAATCTTCATTTCTGGCTCTTGAGCTCATAATTTTTTCTTGGATCTCCAATTTTTACGATTCTTGTGGCATTAGAAAAGTATTTTAGAGATTTTCATAGCTATCCATGCATTTGTTTCTATAATTTTCTCCATGAACATTTTATTCATTTTTCCTTATTTCACATTCTAGTTGATTGCTTGGACATTTTGGTAACTAATTTTTTGGTATGAAGTGACATCATTTCAATTGGTCTATCTATATCTTTAGTATGTGGTCATTTTTTAGGTTTTTAAGCATCTATTCAATACACTTTCATTTGTAAATGCACTAAGATAAAGTGTCACTATTGTACATGTATTTTGAAGATCTTGCACATTATATTGTCATTTTTTATATTTTCACTAACCTATGAAGTGCCATGGGGGGTTTGTTGTGTTTTTGTTATTTGAAATCACGACCTTGTTTACCTTCATGTGTCTTGTTTTGTACACCTTTTTTAGTTGCAAGTATTATCTTGTACACGTTCTAATGATGTTTCTTCATCTACTTTCATGATAATGTGACACTCAGTTTCAATGGATGTGTCACACCTCTCCCTTGTCAACATTATGGTTGGGGAATGGGTGGATGGGGGTGGGGGTGCAAGGTATCATACTATTGGTGCTAATGCTCCTTTGATTTTAATTTGGAGTGAGCTATGTATCTAGTTTTTGTTCCTATTTACTAGGTGGATGCATTGGCTAGTTATTAATGCATTTCAATGAGATGGAACACATACCACATAGATACTCTTGCATTCTTGTCTATGGAGGCAAAATTCTATCCTTAGTTCATCAATTTTATTTACACTATTGGAACCTATATTTTTAACTTGCTATATACTTTGCATTGGTTGAGTAGTGTCATTGGAGACACTCATGTAGATTGATATGCCACTTGTGTCTTCAACTATTAGATTGTTGCTTTAGTTAGCCATCTAATCATTCATCGAGTAGTGTCATTGGGGTCATTGCAAATTTTTCTTTTTGATCCTAATCTACATTTTCTTTCAAAGAAGGTTCTTCAGTTTCAACACTATAGCAATCATTTTTCAACAATTGTTTGCAATGTCTTCATGCTTTAGTGGTGTTGTTCATGTTCATTTTCAAGGCATTATTTTTGGACACTTCTTAGCTCTTCATATATTTTCTCTCCTTTTTGGGGGGATATTTATTGTATATGCAATGAAAGTTGTTCTTGTAGGGTCATCTTTCATTTCTTCACTTTTCCATGTCTTTCTATATTTTGGAGAGTTTTACCAATAAAGTTTTTGCTATTTTCTCTAGTTGATAGAGATTATTTCATTTGTACATGGATGTCTCATCATGCCTTATTAGCAGGTCAAGGGCAGAAACAAAACTTACCACTAAGTACTAGAAGAAGATTGTGGTACTTTAGAGAAGACACTAGTCACTAATAGGAGTCATGTACCTTCAAGGGAAAACATGTATATATGACATACATAATAGATAGAGAGATAAAAATGCAATTAAAAGAAAGGATAACATACTACTAGAGCACATAAACATTACACCACCACAAAAAGAGAAGCATTGGCAATAGTATACACTAAAAAAGTACCAAAATTATTTACTATCCACCCCTTTCACCTTCATAGATCATGAAACCCTTAAATACCTACTCAAAAAATTGGTAACTCATGGCCAGATATCTAGATGGTTGTTACTATAACAAGAATTTGATTTTAAAATAATGGTAAAACTCGAAAAGAGAAATCAAGGACCGGATTACCTATCACGGATTGAAACCAGTGAAGAACCAAATGTATATGGAGAAGAGTTACCCGATACACACTTGTTCCACATTACAACAATACCAAAAGAATTAGAAGATATTGTTATCTTGTTATCAACTAGAGAGTTCCCAAAAGACCTATCTCCATAAGATAAACAATCATTGGCATGGAGAGCAGTACCATATACCTTAATAGGAGAACTATACCATAGAGGGAAAGGCGTCATCCTAAGAAGAGTTGTCTATAACCGGTACTAGCCCAAAATCCTTTTCAAAAATGGACGATAGCTTTGATAGGACCAATCGATCCATCAACAAAACACTCAAAATATCAATTTATTATAACCAGAATGGAGTATTTGATAAATGGGAAGAAGCATAACCAACCAAAGACTGTACCGTAAGAACTACCACCAATTTTTTATATGAAAACATCATTACCGGATATGGATTCCCCTTAAGCATAGTCAACGATTAGGACAAACACTTCATAAATAATATGATAAAAAAAGTTGCTACAAAATTTCATGATAACTCACAATAGAAGCTGTTCATACCATCCGCAAGCAAATGGGGCTAGTGAAGCCTTAAACAAAATAATTGGGAAAGCATTAAGAAAAATGTGTGATGGAAACCAGATAGACTGTGATGTTAAGATATTGATAGTACTTTGGGCATACCTGACCTCCTACAAAAGGACTAGGAAATTTACACCATTTCAATTGGTATATGGCATGGATGTGACAATACCCATGCATTTCATAATCCCTAATATATATACAACACTAACTTTTCGATTAGAAGAAGATGAATCATTAATGAAAAGAACAAAAGAATTCAAAAAACTAGATGAATTTTGGAAAATTGCTATGTATAACCAATAGTTGGAACAACAAAGGCAAAAGGTGTGGCATGACATAAACTTACGGATAAAAACATTTCAAATAGGGGACTTAGTGCTACTATATTACAACAAATTTAAGAAACAAGGGAAGTTAAAAGTTTGATGGTTAGGACCCTATTGCATTCATCACATTAATGAATTAGGAGTGGTCAAACTCCGACAACTGGATGGGACACTTGTAGTAGGACATGTTAATGGTGCACACTTACAACATTATTACCTACCGCCAGAGAAAACACATTAAAACCAGCAAATATACATTGTACCATAGTCTTGAAATCACAAAAATAAAACATCAAACTACACATGGCATCTGTCAAATCAAACCAACAGCTCGAAAAACCTACAAACCGAGCAAAGCATTAAAGACTTAGCTACCAACCGACTATGCTACAACTCATACCCCACTAACAAGAATTCTATAAAGACCCAAGTTCCTACTCCATTCTTCACAATTGCAATTGCGAGAGAAGTGTGCACTAAGCATGCGCCAAGAAAGATAGAAAAATTCCATGGAAAGCTCTCTAAAAAAACTCGCCCTGCACTAAAAAATGGTTTCTCCCACAGTCATTCATATATCTAAGAATCTCAGACTAGCATTCAAACAGCTCTAGTTCAAAGCAATGATAACTGACAAAGAGGGGACAGTTTCAACAGTACCACACAATGTTGTCTACCTAGAGGATGTTAGAAAATGCATCCACGAACCCATTGCGGAAATCAACCACACCAAGCTAGAAGAGCTTCGCGGCCAATTATTGGAGGATGAAAATAAAACCTATAAGCTAGAGTACATAGAGATTGGATGGAAGAGCCTGGACATGTGGAAAGATTACCCAAACTTCTCTAATGAGGAGGAATGGGTTTGAATCATGCTAAGTTGAGTACATGATGACTTCATGTATTTAGACAAGCCACATAGAATCATGAAAGATGGCATCCACGTTGTAACTGGGCTAAGAATGGTAGAAGGGATTTCGGCCAAAAAGGCCATTAAAAATATTGAAGTAGAGAAGTTGACCAAAGCCATGTTTGATGGCAAGAGCCTAAGCCTAAAGACAATTACCAACCCTAGAGTCCGGTATGTAGAAATGGGCATAGTCTACAAATTTTACTATGCCAACTGGGAAGACTTTACAATTGTCGCTATTGTCCACACCACATACCAGATGGTGGTTGAAGGAAAAGACTTTGATTTGTGCAAGGTTATGAGGGAACAACTATTGGAGAACCTGCATAAGATCAAGAATTCCAGGTACCACTTCCAGTATGAAACATTACTTATCTATCTATTATTTTATTTTCTAGATGAATTACACAACTTCAAGGGTAAGGTCTGGTAACTTGACCAGACCATAGCTGCCCAAACTAAGTACCATACCCATCAATTTGAGTATTTTCAAGCACAATAAATAACATACTAAGGTTTTTTCAAAACCTTCCAAGAACAAATGCAATTAAGGGACCAAGTCCCCTATCTATTAGCAAAGCAATATGAAAATACTAAAACATTGTTGGTGGACAAATATTACACCTATATGGAGGCGGTTGAACCTCACACACTATGGATTCTGACACTACCATACAACGTCGCCCCTCAAGAAATAGATGCCTACACGACAACCTTGCTCTGGAACCCAAGGATCCCAACACAAAGAGGTCCAGGTCTTACCAAGAAGTCATGGTCAAGAAGATTGGCAAGGAGACACAGGAGGACTTGGAGAAGAATTAAAGAAAACTTCATAAGCAATGGGGCATGTTGGAAGGAGGATTGAAACCAACAATGACCACCTTAACACAATCAAAACCTTTTGATAGAAGGGCTACAAGATCACATACCACCCCATTGGGAAAATCGAAGGACCTTCAACATTGGCACCGACAACCTCTCAACAGGGGAAACCACCACAAGCCCCAAAAAGAACCCGACAGGCAAGGAAAAAATAGAGGGCCCAAAGGAAGAAAGAGGATAAAAAGGAAGCCAAGGTAGAAGAGATCTCAGAGCAAGAAGAGGTTGAGAAGCCTTTACAAAAAAAAGCAACAAAAACAAAGGACTTCGAGCACTCCAACCAAATCGAAGCAACAAAAGAAAGGACAACAAGAGAAAACCCATGAGCAACAATCTTCGGAACTCTCAGGTGAGCCAATCAATGTGCTCGAATGTTTAATTTCATTGTTCATCATGGAATTCTATCATAGATCTTAAAAATGTATGAGGAGTATGATGAGGGAAATAAAGACAAAATAATTCAAAGCTTGTTAAGGTATGTAAATCACCTTAATAAAGGCCTCAAGAAGAATTTCCAGATGAAATTACAATAGCAATAAGGGAAAAAAGAGTTAAGGCTCTACCTCGGAATGAAGAATTGAAAGAAAAACCCATCTTGACGGTAAGCCCAAACATGACAGAAGTAAAGAAACAAGCTCTAGCACAAGCACAATCAAAAGAACTCTAAACTAAGCACTGAGTCAATAGACTCATGACAGATGATCTGGTGAACACAAAAGATCTTTGAAAGGAGAAAGAGGAGGCTACTCGGAAGCTCTATGAGGAAATGACCAAGGACTCGAAGCAAGAGGAAGGTCTCACATAAAAAGATATTGTTCCTCAAAAAACTAGAGCTACAACAGCAGAGTGGATGGAGGAACCAAAAGGAAACACAAGCGGTTCTGGAGAAGAAATGAAAAAGAATAAAGACCACTATGGAGAAGTATCCACTCCTTCAAATACTATCTCAACCATCAAAAATCTTCTAGTTCAACAACAGATCCAACTGGCATCACCTCCATAATTGCTCCAAGTACCATTGGTGGGCTCCCAATTTAATCTATCCAAAATATCACCCATTCATAAGTTAAGATTTGGGGACATTTTCCACAACACCGCTAGAGAATAACCTCTCCAAGAACATGTGTAATAAACAATATAGTTGTAGGAGGCCATAAAGATGCTCTTGAAAGCTATTCCTCATTTTTCCAAGGATCGATCCCTCCCTTTACTGCAAAAACTACAACAATAGTGGTCGGCTTACAAATGGACTTGACGTCCCAAAAGGACAATATAAGGAAGGAGGCCCAGGATGAATTTACTAAGAAGAACACCCAACGTTTCAATAAGAGTTGTGCTACTGCACACACTCAATTGGAGCAACATATCAAAGAGAGTGAGGCCAACAATAAGGTCATCAGAATAATAGATTACTTTTGTTTACAGTAGCCCAACACAACAAGGAGCCTATGGAACCAAATCACACAGATGAAGGATCAGATAACACAAATGACTTACAACCCCTTATAGGACCCGACCAGAGCAACAAGGGACAACATAGATCATCTACACATCTAGCTCCAACAAATCCATACCCAACAAGGGCTGGTCAAAGAGAAATTACAATAGCTAAGGGAGTCGGTCAATAACGAGTTGAGATTCCTCAAACTGATTTTGAAAGAAGCAAAGTGAATAACCGACAACATCACCATCCCAACCACTCTCCAGGAAGTAGAACACACATAAGCCCAAATACAAGCACAAATAGGCACACTCCTACAAGCACATGCATGTTGGACTGCTAATTTTGCAAGAATGAAGATAGAGGACAACATGTCTCGAGGACAAGACATCATTTTAAAAGAGGGGATGATGTTAGTAGGTCAAGGGCAAAAACAAAACATACCACATAGTGCTAAAAGAAGACTAGGATACTTGGGAAAAGACATTAGTCACTATTAGGAGTCATGTCCCTTCAAGGGAACACATGTACATATATCATATGTAATAAATAAAGAGGTAGAAATGTAATGATAAGAAATGATAACATACTACCGAAGACCTACCTTTTTGTATCTGCTATAATATAATATAAATGATTTGGAAGGAAAATATGTGTTATGGATATGAGAATTTTTTTGATAGTATGATATTGTATGTCATGTATGCCTTATAGATTCCTACCGCACATGCTTATTTCTCTTACTATATCCTCAAGGGTATAAACATACTACTCAAGGAGTACCAAGGTACAGATCTCTAGACTGTACTCTCCCCATTTCTCTTGCCAACATGCCTTTTTGTCAAGACCCATTTTTTAATTGTTAAGCATTTTTTATTAGAGCTTTTAGCTTCTTCCTAAGTTACACTTAAGGGGGTGTTAGAGTAAAAATGTATTTTCTTGATTAATTATTTAATTATTAGTTTTTTACACTAACATACTTAATCTTACTTAAGTTATGTGTTTTTCTATTTGAAATCATTGGATTAAGACACATGTTATGATCTAACTTAATCTTCGCCTAGGGTTTCTTTATCCTTTATCAGGGATAATTTACCATTATTGTATTATTCTCAATAAAAAAATAAAATTATTTTCATCAAAAGACTAACTAGTACCACAATTCTATCACCTTTTCACTCCATTTATGATGTGTTTGTTTGCAAGTGCTATTTGGGAGCTGTAGGGTTGAGGATTCAACTCCAACACTTTAATGTTTGAGAAGGTTTGGTGGTATGAGACATCTTGGACATTATTTGGCAATGGAGATACCTTTCTAGGTTATCTTTTGCTCACTATTGACCTCATAAATGAAATTGTTTTGTAAGGGAAAAATCAATGCTTATATGAATGAAAAGTTGAATATGATTACATATTTGAATTCCTCTAGAAAACATTTACATTTTCAAAAAGGAAGGCACCTTGTTTCAAATTATTATGCAAAAGCTATGGCTTCTAAAAGAATTAGGTCAAGGATAGTGGATGAAGCAAGAAATTCATCATGGGAAGTGGCAAATTCAAATTCATCACAACATTTTTTACTAGCAAAAGCAATAAATTTATTTTTGGACAATTGTGAGTGTCGTTTAGTGTCTTATATTACATTTTTTTGGCTTACTCTTCTTTATTGATGGTCAATTCAGCTTCCAAATGGCATGGGATTCTACAATTTTCATGTTAGAGTTGACTTAAGCATTGTTGGGAGTCATTTGAGTCTTGTAACTCAAGCTTTGGTAGCATTTTGTTAGTGGTTTTTGCTCATTTTTATGATATTTTATTACAAAAGCTGGAATATTTGGTAGTGTTGTAATTGGTCTTTAAATAATGTTTGCAAGTTGGAGATGAATTGTAACAAGCCTATTTGAAGTACACAAGTGACTGTAGCTCATATTTTTGGTGGAGCTTTTACCCACTACAGGTTTTTCTATGTTATTTTCTATCTCAATTTACCTTGTAAGTTGGAGATGAATTGTAACAAGCCTATTTGAAGTACATAAGTGACTGTAGCTCATATTTTTGGTGGAGCTTTTACCCACGAGAAGTTTTTATATGTTATTTTCTATCTCCATTTACCTTTTATTGTCTATGATTTTTGTTCTTTATGATATGCAATGTTTCTTGTAGAATTCAATCATTTAATTGTTCTTATATTTTAAGACCTCAAATTGTGTAAGTTGATAACTAAAAGAGAGGAATATGCTTCTTCGTTTACAATAAACTGTTACAATGAAAATTATTTCACAAAAAAATGACTCTTGTTTCCTTAAGAAAATTATTATGCGTAATCAAACATTAATTGTATTGTCGCATTATGGTATCTAAAAGTTTTGACGACTTTGTAATAATTTCACATGGCATTGCTAAGATATAAAAATAAGAATTAATAACAATGGTGGAGTTGGTAACTACAAGGATTAATTGCAAGTCCATTGCTAGTAAGAGGTGCTTTGTTACTTGTACTTGCACAAAGTAGCGGCTCAACTTTTGATGCATAAATTGTAATAAATCTTCCAATAACCATCTATTTTTGACTTCAAACCAGAATGATATGCAAGGTTGTCTTCCATCCATAAACTATTTAAATGGAAATATAAGAAACCTTATGGCCTTCTAAGTTGGTGTGAGGATAACAATAATGCACTTACCGAAGAGGTGATAATTATAGACATGATAGTCTTTCACTATCATATTAATTTTGATATTTGATGCTTTCAAGAAATATATCTTACAGATAGACAAGAACATATTTACATTTAAATGAGCATTATTATTACACGAAGAATCTCTCCCTACATAGACAGAGAAAGGAAGCACATGGACCCACACCCTAATGTGTAGTGAATTCACATCCTTGCAAAACTAGTGAAGGGTTAGCTTGTATAATCAAAGCCAAAAAAAATTTAATTCATAACTTTACTGAATGAAGTATCTTCTTCAAAATTAACTTTGCATCATCTCTTGAGGAAATTGACTGTTGCCAACTAAATTGTATGTCAATCTCTTGCAGTTTCCAACGATTATCCAAGAGTGTTGTAGAAGAGATCATTGCCAAGAAAGAGAAAGCACCCATAATACCCCATTACACAATCATGCTTAGATAGCTTAACCTTAATGTAGTACTATCCAACCTAATACGTTGAGTTGAACAATTTTTTGTTTTCCAAATAACTTAATGTCATTGTCATCTTACTTCGGAGTCCTTTACTCACCACATTCTTTAAATATTTGAAGAAAAATTCTCTTGTTTCTTGATCTAGGGGAAGAAACATGGGATATTATTCAAGGCTCTAAAAACTGACCATAAAATGAGGCAACAAATGTTCAAAATTAATTTTTACCATTTTTAAATAATGATATTTTGGTGGGGATTCTACTGTAAAGAATGTATAAAACAATAAAGCCAACATACCAATAGTGTTTTTTAGTAGTGAACTTCCTGCTCAAAATGAGCCTTGGTACGTCCTAAACATATTCTGCATCCCTACCAATCATGGCATGCCACCAATCACCTTAACTATTTTCCTAATTTTTGCTAGGTTATAGGGATATTATTTCTCACATGGTTTCTTATGAGTGTCCAGTGAACACCTTATAATTGATAGAAAAGAAAAAAAAATGAAAGATGATATCACATGAGGAGCAGGGCAGCGTTGAAAAATTCTTAGAAATAATCACATGAATATACATATAGCAGTCAACTTTCAAAAAATTTATGCGAAAAAACTCCTTCCTTTTGATCTCCAATTCAACTGTACAGCTCTTTCAGTTCCTTCTCAAAGGCTTTCTTTATAACCTCTCACTTCAATTTCAGTGCTGCACAAGGTTGGTATCAAGTATCCATGGGTGTGCAAGCAACTTTATTTTTAGGGGATTTCAATGTTTTTAAGATTTGCTTCTTGTGCAATCTGTTCATCAACACAAGATCAAGTATGTTAGAAAAGACTACAAATTACCATGCGATATGCTTCTATTAATGATATATAAATAAAACATACCATATTTATGTCAACTGTGTAAATCCATTGAAAAAACTTCACAAAAACAAGCAGCTAGATTATTTCAGATCATATATTTACATGGAACATACACACAAAAGAGGAAAGCTGAGTGGGAAGGGATCATGCACTTTGCGGTAAAGTTATTATAGATTGCCTTTAAATTCAGACATAGCTATCTTTGTTGCTGGTATATGTTTGGAGTTAAAACAGGATTCTAAAGCAGAATATGAAGCATTCCAATGAAGTTCCTACTGCTTGAGTCTAGAATGATAAATCTTTCCCAATGCCCGGAACTACATGGCAAATAATAAACCTTGGAATTTTGAAACAAAGTGGTCCTTTGCCTTTATTTTTGATGAATAGGTTCATTTATATACAAACCAAAGGAAATAGATACAACCTGTCCTCAAAAAAGACAGACAGAATGGAATCACATCCCAAAGACACGCAAACTTGCAGAACCAGGAAACAAAGAAGCATGTTGTTTTAGCCCAAAAGAGCAAACAGATGCAACAAAACATGCCCCCCTTCACAAGACCACAAAATCACATGATCAAAGAGTTTGATGAAAAACTAACCAGTCATAGCTATTAAGCCTGTGCTAGGAGGGAGGTCTCAGTCTTTTGGGTTATCCCACCCTCGTCAGGTAAGCCTTTTCCATCATCTATAGGCTCCCAACCAATGAGAGCATTGTCTTCTCCTTATTGAATCTAAGAATCTGACACTTCAGGTAGCAGCTGAATTTGAAAAACATTCACTTGTGGTAACATGGCAAGAGCCAAGAAGAGAATTTGTCTTGTACTTTGAGAGGATCCCATCCACATTGTGGGAAGGATGCATGCAAGTGGTGACCAACTCTTTTTCTATGCAATTGGTGGTGACTAACCAGAAGGTTGCCCATCTAACAGTAGAGAAGGCCATTTTTTACGGCTTTGCAAGTGGGACCAAAAATAATTAGAGTAGACATGTCATTCGCCCTATAGATCTAATCTGGGGAGGTGAAGAGGGCAGAAACAGGGCCATATTATAAGGGGCATTCCCCCAATGATCAAGAAGATTCTAGATTTGTGCCACCTCTCAGACCAATTTGTTGGGTTTAAGAAAAACTATAATAAATAGAAACAGAAGAAAACAAAGTAGAATTTATATCTTTCTAAATGATAAAAATAACCTCCAATCTGACAAGGTTTATTTGGATGCAAATCCTGTGTTGTGGTCAAGATGAGTAAACCTTGCACTCTTCATCACAAACCATCCTCCCAAGAGGATCCGAAAATCAAGAACAAGGGAAAGGCAAGCCAAAACAATCAACACACATTCGCACCTTAAGGGATTGGTGGTGGGACATAGCAAAGTCCCTAGTCCATGGGGATAAAACTAATAGTGATTTATGTGCATAGTAAGGGCCATATCTAAGGAAATCGTCCATGTAGCCGACTTCCACAAAGAAAAGGAGAAAAAAAAATCCCGGTTAAGTTTTGATCCACAATTAGGTTAATCACATGAGGGACCAAATCAATCATCACCCAACTCTAAAGCATGCACTTTCAAGATTCTTCTTACAAAGTACCCTATGAGAGTAAAATGTTCTAGTCACTTGCAAGCATTATCAAAATATGAATTAGAGCCCATACCTCATGAAATACCTTTGGAACAATTTTTTTGAGTTTCTTAGCAAGTGGCACCATGAGTTGCTCCAATACTAACTGCTTCAACATTAATAGTCAAAGTGATATTTTTAGGTACCATTTAAAGAAAGCTAAGTGCCCAACGGGCAGGAAATCCTAAGAGCTTCCACAATAAATGAAGGAAATATAAAAACATCTAGTTGCATTAATGGAAGGTGGTGGCAATGATACCTTAGCAAGATAAATAAGAATCAAAGCCAAAGCAACCTATCTCTTGCTCTACAAGGCTCCCTAATCTCAACTTTTGCATTGATAAATTTAATTTAGAATGCTTCTTGGTAAGTTTTCTTTCCTTTGAGAGACTTGAAATACAATTCCTCTTCCTTGCTTGGCCTTGGGTTTCAACTTTGTCCTTGTAAAGAAGAAAGAATACCTCAATTTTGTTATACTAAATAAGATGTTTACTCAAACAAAAGCAATTTGACAATTTTTGACATTAGATGACCAAAAATACAAGTCTTGTTCCTTTATTATTAAGGCATTGTGCTTGAAAAGAAGACTAATACATCGAGTTTCTTATGCTAAACTTGATATTTTTTATTAAAAAAACACTATTTCTAACTAGATTATTTTTTGTCTTGACATCAATGAGTTATAATCTATTGTCATCTATGGTGAAAAATGAAGAAATGCCCTATTTTAATTGATATAAAAACTCTACCTTTAAGTTACCAAAAAACCCCTCTATCTACATTTATGTATCTGCTCATGTTGTTCACTAATTCTAATTTAGGAAGATATTAAGCCTTCCACATGTTTCCCTAGATACTAATTTAGGGAGTTGTCTATGGAACTCAAAATAGTTAATTGTCGAAGGGCAAAGTTTCAAATTTTCAAGATGCAGTGACTAATTATCTTGTGCCCAATCTCAGAATAAATTTGCAGAACTTGCCACAAATAATAAAAGGCCCAACTTAGAAACTTTAGAGGATGTTCAATCATAAGCATGGTCATTAATCATGATACTGAGTAGAAAATTGGCCTATAAGAAAAACAAGTTCAAAGTTGATTGTGAATAAGGACCTTTTGGGGCTATCTCATTATTCCATTCATTATTTTCCATTATAGAACTGTTCTGATTCACCTTTATGTGGTTTGAACCATATTTATTGAATGACTACATTTGTGTGAAGGCTGAGTTGCTTGGAAGAGGGAAATTAACTCTAGGTCACTTACAACCCTGGCCAAAGTGGGAAACTTAAGAGAAGCTATTAGTGATCTTGTCTTGTACAAAACCTATTTTGATAGCATATATTTAGTATTTTTTTTTATCAAGTTCCATGCAAAACAATGGAATTTTTACTGAAGGACTTCTATAAATTACATGAAAACACAAATTATAGCCAAAGTACCTTCAAAAGTGACATCTGAATTTCCATAATTGCTTCCTTTTTCTGAGCAGATCCTCAAAATCATTGTAAATAAGAATCTCCTTTTGGGTCCACATTTCAAGAGCTTGTTGTTATGGAACTACTATGGCCACATAATAACTATGGAGATCATCTGCATGCAACATTATATTCTC
This sequence comes from Sequoiadendron giganteum, assembly GCA_007115665.2. Classification (NCBI taxonomy): domain Eukaryota; kingdom Viridiplantae; phylum Streptophyta; class Pinopsida; order Cupressales; family Cupressaceae; genus Sequoiadendron; species Sequoiadendron giganteum. The sequence goes on from CM021101.1 coordinate 493,414,020, forward strand.
TACATAATGGCTCACCACCAAAGCTGCTTCAGCCTACATGAAATAAAATTGAAATTACAGTAATTCTGAACTATATTAGAATCATAATTATTTAACTATAATGGTTCAGACAGGTCTAGTACTTGTACCTTTCCCAAAGGAGTGCATTATCCACATTGAAGTTTTACTATGTCCTTCTTACGATCAATAAATCTCAAGACAACCATCAAGGTGAAACCTCCCTATATCGACCATATAAAACCACTTTGTCTTCCTCTCATCCATCTTCACAACAAATAAATTACAGAAAAGAAAAAAAATCTTAATTATGTTTGCAAACACACTAATCTTGCTCATTGGTAAAGCAAATGGAAATTTCAAAGAAGAAATATTTTCGAGCCATAACAAAATGGAAAAAATGAGAACAATATAGAGAGCTCTTTTCAAGAATGTCTCAAAACATGTAGAATTTCTTCATAGAATTTTTGACTTAAAATTGATCAATGTTAGAGAAAGAGTGGGATAATGGTGATCCAATCTCTCCAAATATACAAGTATTTTATTTGTACAACCCAGGAAAAAGTAAAAGAAAATAAAGTGAATTTATTTTCATTTTGTAGGTTTTTTTCTATTATGTTTGCAACGTGGATAAGCATATTGTACTATAGCAATCAGCTCACCTTGTAAACCTCATTATTTTCTCTTGACATAACCTAGAGTTATATTTGCCCCACCAATAACTATTTCTACCTCAGCCATTGGAAAATCATTTGCCATATACCCACCTCCCAACCAATTAATTAGCTGCAAAACCAACAAAATCTTGTAAATTATACATAATTATAAAATTGAGAATAAAGTTCACGTAGCAACAAAAATGAAATTATTTTAGTTCATAGCTGAAATTCAATAACAAAAAAAATCATGTTCCATTGTACATTGTCTTAGCATTTGTGTTTGAGCGTTCTTTGTTCACTTGGTATTTACATTCTGTATTGCACAATGAGATCAATGTAACAATCTGACGTGTTATTCAACTATATACTGGTCAGCAACATATTTTCCTATGCACTCATTTTATGTGTGAAATTTAGTTATTATTCCAAACAAGCACAAACCATAACTTAATATCAGTTAGAGACTTTTGGAACAACAAGAAATTCCTGTAGATGTTGTATACCTGGGTAGAGATCATCATAGTGGCATCAAAGCCATTATCCTGCCAACCTGAGGGTTCTTGAACACTAGTGACAGAGCTAGAAGGTATTTTGAAAGAGAGCAGAGATAGAGGCAATTCCAAATTGTCGATCCTTATCTTGAAGAGGATACTTTTTCTGCTGTTTTAGCAGCCCGACAATTTCTTGAAGTCTCACCGGAAATTGAAGCAACGGGAGACTCAAACAATGAGGGCTTTCAGAACAGGGGCAACAGGAGAGAGAATGATAGCATTCAAAATATTTTGAACAATCTGGCATGTGGACAACAACAAATGATGCAACAATTGATTACTACTATTGGATAGATGTCTCATGAGATGAACACATTGAGAGTTAGTCAGAATTCGGGAGATGGGAGTAATGTTGGAAACCACATAACTAGGGGAGCCAATTCAGGAGGAACAAGCAAACCTTTCCAGCCTACATTCACTCCTAGGAATGAGGAGGAAGTGGCACAACCGGAGGCAGAGCAACGTTTGACCGATGAGGTGATGGAAGTTTACGAGGAATATCATACTCTTCCTCATGGTATTAGACAAGAGATTACATTGAATCAATATATGAATCAGCGTAAGGATAGGAGGAGAGAACAACAAGAATAGAGACCCCATGGCCCTCATAAAGACTTTCAGCATGCTTTGAGAAAACTATCACAACCTAACTTTGATGGGAGCAGGAAAACTACAGCCTGTTCATGGATTCATAAGTTAGACACTTTCCTGAATTTAAAAACAATGCCAAAACCGAAAGCAATTAAATTTGCAACATTAAATCTAGAAGGTGTAGCATATGACTGGCAGCATCATGGATTGGTGACCCAAAATCATGCTCTAATCCAATCTTATGGAGAATTTAGCAGCAAATTAATTGCTCGTTTTGACAAGAAAGATGAGGAGGTTTCTTTTAGGTAGTTGGCTTTGATTAGACAGCATGGATACATTGATAGTTACATCAACGAATTTAAGAAAGTGGCAGTCATGGTTCCTGATATATCCGAGAGGAGAGTGGTAATGTTATTCACCGAGGGGTTGCATCACAATTTGAGAGGGTTGGTGAAGGCTTTTAAGCCAAGGACTTTGCAAGATGCTATACAGATGGCACTAGACCTCGAAACTTCACATTCTAGTCCGCAATTTTAGAAGACGAGTTTCAAGAACAACAAGCCATTCACTAGAACTTTTAATCAGCCCAAACCAAATCCTACTAAGATAGATTTTGAGAGCAAGAATAAATTGTGTAGGAAGAAACTATGTTTCTTTTGCAAGGAGTCATGGGAACCTGGTAATCGATGTCTTGGGAAAGGCGAGGCACATTATATAGATGTCACTTCTAATGTGGAGGAGATAGCTGATACTAGTTTGGAAAGTGAACATGAGCAGCATATAGAGCATCACAACCCCACATGAGATGAGACCCATGGTGCTATTGCTACATTATCGGGTGTGACTATGTATCACCCTTTTCGAGCAAGGGGAGTTATTAATGGGCAGTGAGTGACTTATTTGATTGATAGTGGAGCCACACACAATTTTATTGATGAGGGCTATGTAGCTAAGAGGAGATTACAGGTGGAATTTTTTTTTGGTTTTAGTGTCATAGTAGCATATAGTTTCAAGATGGGATGCACTACAAAGGTCTCGCAATTGAGCATTCAGATGGGGGATTATACAGTCATAGATGATTTCTATGTGGTTGGTTTTGGTGACATTGATATAGTTTTGGGAGTTCAGTGGCTGCACTCTCTTGGTAAATACAGCCAAGATTTTCTGAAGATGGAGCTAGAGTTTACATCAAGTGGTAAGAATATTGTGTTGAGGGTGTTATCAAATGGTGCTCCTAAGTTTCAACTAAGCATATGGAGGCTTTGTTTAGACATGGAGAGGTTGCTTGGGCAACCAAATGTTTGATGTCCTCTAAATCTTCTATAGGGAAAGATACAAATTATCCAGTGGATGTGCGGACTCTATTAGATAAGCGTAGCATGGTGTTTGGGGATATTCCTCCTGGTAGACCTCTCGATCATGGATTCAAGCATGTGATAGAGTTGGAATAGGGTGCCAAGCCTATGATTACCACTCCATATCCATACTGGCATCTGAAGCACTTTAAAGATGATATCGAGAAAACAATTAAGGAATTGTTAGATATAGGGAACATCAGGTCCAACTCCAGTCCATTTGCTTCACCTGTGGTGCTTGTGAAGAAAAAGGATGGCATGATGAGAATATGTATCGATTAACGTGCATTGAATAAAAAACAATTAAGAACAAGTATCCCATACCGAGAATAGATGAGTTGTTGGTCGAACTGCATGGGGTAGTTTATTTTTCTAAAATTGATTTGCGTTTGGGATACCACCAGATTAAGGTCGGTGATGAGGATGTTCACAAAACTACATTAAGATGCCACTATAGACACTACAAAATTTTGGTAATGCCTTTCGGTTTTACAAATGCATCTACAACTTTTCAGTCATGCATGAATCATGTTTTTACGAAACAGTTGCGTAAATCAATATTATTATTTTTTGATGATATTCTAATATGTAGTAAGACTTGGGAGGAACACCTTCGACATATCGACAAGGTGTTGGGCATTATGGAGACTCAGTCGTTGTTTGCAAAAGCGTTCAAATGTGAATTTGGAATGACAGAGATATTGTATTTGGGGAAAATAATTGGTGCAGGAGGTGTGAAGGTCCATCAGGAAAAAATACAAGCAATTCTGGATTGGGCACCACCGAGGAACATTTCTGATCTGCGGGGTTTCCTTGGATTATGCAGTTATTATAGAAGGTTTGTCAGGGGGTTTTCTCTATTGGCTACATCCCTTATAGACCTCACTAAAAAGGGAGCTTTCATATGGTCGGATGAGGCTCATGTTACGTTTGATAAGCTTAAGCAGGTGATGAGTTCTTGTCTTGTATTGGCTCTTCCAGACCTCTCAACTGTTTGTTTTGGAGTGTGACGCATCAGGTGAGGGGATAGGTGCGGTGCTCATACAGAACATGCATCCCATAGCCTAAGAGAGTTGGAAGTTGAGAGATGTAGAGTGGCTATACTCCACTTATGACAAGGAAATGCTTGCCATCATGCAAGTCTTGGCAAAGTTCAGGCATTACCTTATTGGTGGGAAATTCGTGGTTTAAAAAAACCACAACAATTTGAGATATTTCCTTGAGCAGAAGGATTTGAATGAGCGTCAACAGAAGTGGGTAAGCATAATTTAGGCTTACTATTTTGATATCAAATATCTTAAGGGTAAAAAGAATGTGGTAGCTGATGCTTTATCTAGGAGACCAACACTCTGCTCCTTATCTAAGATTTCAGCTGATTGGAAATCTCAAGTGTTGGTTGAGTATTCCAAGAATACTTTTACGTGTGATCTCATTGATGGGAAACTGTAGGATGATATGTATCAGGTTATCAATGATTTGATCTATTATAAGAACATGATATTTTTGGTACCCGAGTCTAAAATGAAGAGTAAGATCATGCAGGCTATACATGATACCCCTCAGGCAGGCTATCCAAGATTCTTCAAAGCATACAAACAAATTAGGGAGAGATTCTCGTGGAAGGGTCTCAAGAGTGATGTTTCGCAATATGTCAGGGAGTGTATGACTTGTCATCAAAACAAGTCGGAGCATACATTGCTAGCAAGATTATTGCAGCCTTTACCCATTCATGATTAGAAATAGGAGAGCATATCTATGTACTTCATCACAAATCTGCCATGAGTTCATAATAGAGATTGCATCTTGGTTGTGGTTGACAGGTTGACAAAATATGCATATTTCTTTGCTATTTCTATGGAGTCTAAGGCTTCACAGATAACATAATTATTTTTTCGAGAGATATTCTGATTACATAGGCTTCTAAGGAATATAGTGAGTGATCGAGATAGTAGGTTCCTTAGCATATTTTGGCAAGAACTGAGTTGTCTCCTAGTACGAGCTACCATCCTCAATCCGACGAGCAAACTGAGATCGTCAACAAATGGGTAGAAGGATATCTGTGTAATTATGTGTCAGGACAACAAAAGGCATGGGTTTGATGGCTACATTTGGGTGAACATTGTTACAATACTACATACCATATGTCAATAGGTATGACACCCTTCAAAGCTCTATATGGATACGATGCTATGTCTTTCGTGGATTTGGATTTTGACGATAACAGAGTACCCAAGGCAAAGGAGTTAGTGCAAGATAGTCAGGATATCCTTAGGGCACTTAAGGAAAATTTACGTCAAGCTCAGAATCACCAAAAACTTAATGTAGATAAACACAAGATTGAGAGAGTCTTTGAGGTTGGTGATATGGTGTTTTTGTGGCTTCAGCCATACAGGCAATCTACCTTGAAATGGAGTGGCATGGAAAATCTAAAACCGTGGTTTTAAGTGCCGTATCAAATCAAAACGCGAGTAGGCGAAGTAGCATATGAATTGAAGTCGCCTTTAGGTAGCAAAATTCATAATGAATTTCATGTCTTGTGCCTCAAAAAGGCAGTCAAGCACTCCATCTCCTGAGCTTCCTCCATTGGATGAGGAAGGAAAATTAATTTTGGTGGCTAGGTCTATTCTAGATGTGAGAAAACACAAGTTGTGAAACAAGACAATAAAAGAATATTTGATCAGATGGAAGGATTTACCCATTGAGGATGCCACATGGGAAGGTGAACAAATATTGTAACATCCGAGGTTGCAATTGCTTGGGGGAAAGCTATGCCAAGGAGGATTGTGATGTCCCCCCGTTTTTGACACACCAATGAAGAAGAATTTGATTAATTAATTAAATATTAAAATTGTCTTTATTTGTTTTAAAAGATGTTTTAATTATTTAATTAATTAATTATATATATGGCTTTAAAAATATTATAATAATAAGACTAAGCTTTTATAAAGCCATTGGATTTCAATAAATTGATTTTGCCAACTAAAAGGTGGTGGAAATAAATGGTGTTTGAGGCAAATATCTGGATCATCATGAACATTGCATTTTGTCTTGTTTGATATTGGAGAACCCGAGAATGAAAATTCTCAAAGATCAAATGTCATTGACTAGATGGAAACCCAACATGACAAATCATAAAGTTTCATGATCATTTCTCTATAGCATCGATGGTTCGGGCCTTTGAAGTGTTGGCGCCTCTACATCATTGAAAGGTTTCACACGGAATTGGATATATTCTTCCAACAATCTTATTTCATGTTGTTGACCGCTAGTTATTGAGGCCCGATATCGGGCATAACGATTTACTCTGTATAGTTTGTTTGTGCACTTACCGTGGACATTCATATATGCACGATTCATCAAAGCGACCGGAGTAGAGGATACACGATCATCCTGGGATGGTATTATGAAGACAGGAAGTTATTCTGAAGGTTTGGACTTATGTGTATGTGCGACTACGTCATGGCTGACGTTACTAGTAGTCATTATCCCAAAGCATTGTGTGTGACCTTTTCGCGATGGATTTACACCTCTTATTTATGTTGATCAGGAATATTATTGGCGTTGGTCTTATTTCTCTTCACTGGAACACTACTGGCCATTGGCGTGATTACATGCATTATATCTAAACCTATGTATGTGTACAAAACTTCCTGTTATAGTTTGTAATTGTCGATAATGTGATAAATATTAAAGAAATTAGTGTTACAAGGAATCTTATAAACATTTCCAATAATTCCTTTGTGTCTAAGCATTCTTTGTTCACTTGGTATTTATGTTTTGTGTTGCACAATGAGATCAATGTAACAATCTGACCTGTTATTCAACCATATACTGGTCTACAACATATTTTCCTATGCACCTATTTTATGTATGAAACTGGGTTAATATTGCAAACAAGCAAAAACCGTAACTTAATATCAGTTCGAGACTTTTGGAACAGCAAGAAATTCCTATAGACGTTGTATACCTAGGTAGAGATCATCACAATCTATGTCTCCCTCTTGGGCTTGGCCTTAATTTTTCTACTTCTTGAGGAATGTCCTATATTATTTCCTGAAATACCTCAAGTCGAATTTCTTCCTAGGAAAAATAATTATCTGCTCCTTTATTGTTTGAACATCTTCAACTTCCTCAATTTTTTTGGATTCCACATTTATTTGAATTTCTTCAATCATAGGGTTTGTTTGGAATCCCATTGCTCCTTTTTTCTCTAGATCTGAAAAGTTGAATTTCCTTGTCTATGAGTATACTAGATACAAGGTCATATAAAATTTCCTTTTGTTTTCATTATTTGTTAACTAAGAATGCAGATTATCACTTATGATCTCTGCCTAGTGCAACATGCTATCACTTTTTTTTAGCATGTAGTTATGTACATGTACATCCACACCTCAAAATTTGTTGCCGTTGCCATTCCCATTACTCTGCTTAGCAATATAATATTATCTCCAATTTCTTGTGTGAAGTCACTTCTATAAAAAGTCTTGGATATTTTGGCAATGGAAACTTTGGAATGCTCCATTTGTTTGGAATTAATGTGTTTGTGACATGCCTCAATATCCTCTTCATATGTTTTCCTAGCATTATCCATGTCGATCATCCTTACTTCTTTGTAATAGGGGATGTTGAATGTATCTCAAATAGCATCAACAGTCAAGTTGGCCATGATTCGTTTATCTTTGACCACCATCCTTTTGGATGGATCATAGTCTTGGGTGCACTTCATTACCAATTTTGGACACATCAATGAGGTTTATCCAGTCTATTTTTCACAATCTTGTTGGCCTTACCGGTTGCATCTACAATGTTCATTATGTGATTGAATTACGTCAAACTAACAAGACCTAGATTTGTCTCAGTTATATTCCCCCATATTGTTGTTATTTTTTACTCAAGTTGCACCCCTTTGAATTTGCACTTCATGATTTAAGCTCAAGACGTCATTGATGGATACAATCGCAAGTTAGGATTGAGTCAATTTCTAATTTTGAGAAAATTAGAATTTTCTAACCTATAAATGAGGGTTTTCAAATTCTATGTTGAAACTTGTGTGGACATCTTGTGATATCATCTAGGATATTGATTTTAAGGTTAGGTTTTGTGTGATATTTTGATGAGCACACTTTGATACTAAGAGGGCAGGGTAAATCAATATCTAACAATCTTTTATTCTTCAAAACTTAACCAATCACAATGAAAACATTCAAGTAAGATCTAGCAATTAAGAACACAATGAGAACACTGATTTATGTGGAAGCCCTTGTGAGAGAAAACCACGATAAAATATTGCTTTATAATATAGATTAATCTTCTTGTAGGCTCCAACCTACTAGAGACTCCAATCTCCACTTGATAGAATTATAGGCTCCAACCTATTGGAGGTTTCAACCCCCACTCAAATGAACTCCAACCCTACAAGAGGCTTCAACCTTGATTTGATAGGCTCCAAACTATTGAAGGATCCAACCTCCACACAAACTAAGCTTCAACCTAGCAAAAGGCTCCAACCTCTATTTGCATTTATCATTCATATATGGGCTGCATATGCTCTCAAAACAAATCTGAATTACACTTCATATTTCTTCCCTTTTATCTCCTTTTTAATTTGCTCTTTTTCTCAGAAATAAATCATTGAATTGTTGCCTTTGGTTCCCACTTTAACTTCTATTTATATCGCTTCAATTTTCCAAAGGATGTGCCTTTAAAAGAGATACGTCTCTTTGAAAGGAGACAACTATTTAAGTGGATGTGTGTTTTAATAAATCCAATTATTGCCTTTAAGTTATCTTTAATAATTATTATAAAAATAATCATTTCTTTTTGACTTAAATCATTTCCTTTATTAATCTCTAATGCAGCCCTTAATAAATTTATCTTTAGAATATTAGTCTGTGCTCTTTAACAACTTCACATCCTTTGAAAAATTAGTTGTTGCCCCTTTAGGAATATATTAATTGCTGCACCTCTTATTTTAACTTGGGAAATTAATATTGATTTAAATATATATGAATTTGGCTTGGTAAATGAGAAATCAGCCACCTTTTGATAAAATAATTTAATTTAGCTTGGCAATAACATAGTCGGCCACCCTTAGAGATAATAATGTAATTTGATCTTGCAAAACCATGTTCGGCCATTTTGATCATAGAATTGATGTCTCATTTATGAAGTAGACCCAACACTACCAAAGTATATAATGTAAGCTTCTGATATATCCACTGCCTTGAGGATGATCTCACTCCATATCAATAAATACTTGCATATTATTCACTACTTCATATCAATGAATACACTTTCTCCATTATCTTTAATTTAGCATAGATCTCTCTAAATCGATCTTCCAAATATCCAATAGCACATAACGGATAGCCTCTTGATGGTTAACTTCTTATAACGGGCCATTTCTCTTTGCCTTGATATTAATGACTTCATTTATAACAATTTGCCTTTGACATCAATGACTATATGTCTTATCACTTTTGACATGAATGACAACATTTCCAACGTATTTAACCTCCCAGAGATTTACTATACCATGGCATTTATCCTATGATTGAATGATGCACTACAGATTTTGGTTTGGTTTTGGTCTATCCTACCTATCATTTAGTTCATTTTTCTTTTTACATTTATTTAACCACTCAAATGTCTAAGTATCAAACAATAAGAAATCTTGTATGTCAAGACTCTTGAACCATAAAGGCCCCTCATTAAATAATATCAACAACGAACTTCTAAGTTATCATGTATGTCAAGACTTGACAATCAAAGCCCTCAAACAACTATATTATGTTCTCAAAGTATAATTTTCTTTCAAGAGAGATAGGGTGTTGTAAATGTTATCCCTATTGACTATGACTAACACGCACACCTATAGTCCCCATCCCCTTTTTTTAATAAATTTAGGAAACATTCCTAAGACATCCAAAAATCTACAAGGTATGCTTGGGAGCCGTAGGGGACGACTAGTATGGCCCAAGCACTTTTTTGGTGCTTCTTATTTTAAAAACACAATTTTGAATTAAAAAAGGGGATGGGTGGACCCATAAGGACCCCCACACCCCCTTTAAACTATGCCTAAACCTAAAGAAACCCCCTGAAATAACTAGAAACAAACTCATTTTGACATTTTCCAACTCCTAAAGAAGAAGAGTAAGAGGAGTAGCAGTGAGAAGAGAATAGAGATGGAAATAAGGCAATATAGCATCAAATCCATGTCATTTGAGGTAAGTTTACCATCTATTAAACACTTGTTTAATTTCCTTTGCATTTTTTTAGTTTTTTTTAATTTTCAAACACTTTGGGAGGTTTTTTTCTTTTTTTTTTATGTTTGCACTTACAATTGTGTTTTAAATTCTTAACAAAAAAATATCTTTTACAATTTACAACACACATAGATAAAGACAAGAAAAAAATTTGATTAAAGTATGGTTATGTCATTTGTGCAAGAAAAAATATAGGGGCAACTTTACTAGAGTTTATTCTCATTTTTTGTGCATAAATGGACTAGGGGTAAAAGGTTGTAAGAAAATAACTCTAACAAAGAAGGCCAAGGTAACTAGGTTGCATGTGGAAGGGGAAACCAAAAAGAGGGGAAACCAAAAAGAGGGAATCCCATTGGAGAGTATGCAGCCAAGTGAGTCATTACCTATGGAAACCATAGATGTTGGAACTCAAATGAGAAAGGGTTCTACTTCTACCAAGGGAAATAAAAGAACTACTAGTGTTGCAGGGTTGTTTAATACACAATCACAAGAGGTGTATGAGTATTCCATTGCTGAACATTTTTATGCTCATGACATACCATTTCATGTGGCACATCCACTCTATTTCACACAAAATTTCAAAGATGTTATATTTGTTGATCCCTCATTTTCCCCCCTTAGAGAACATAAACTACACACCACCTTCCTTGATATAGAATATTCTAAGGTGATTTTGTTGATGGAATAAATGAGGCAAACTTAGATAAGAGATGGTTTCTCCATCATCATGGATGGGTGGACTAATATCAAACATCAGCCACTTATCAATACCATTGTCACATGTTCATCTAGCTCTTGTTTTCATAGAGTTATTGATTGTTCAAGGAAAAAGGATGCAAACTTCCAATTTAATATTTTGAAAGATGTCATAGAAAAGGTTAAAGCTTCTAATATTGTACAAGTGACTAAATCCATCCCATGTGTGAAAGTTACCTAGTTTAATGGTGGGTTGTGCTTAAAAGCACATTTTTTGGACCCCATGTTGTGTTCATGCGTTGAACAACACATTGAAGGACATGGGGAAGATAGATTGGGTGAAGCAGTGGTGTTAGAGATATAAAGATTTTAATTTGCAACCATCACACTTTGATGTTGATTGTGGTGATCCCACAATAGTGGTTTACAATTTTTGGCCAAACTGGACACTGAAATTATTATTTTTAACTAAATCTTCACATTCGGGCACCTATAGCAGCTAAACCATGAGGAATTTGAAGATGATGCAAACTAGAGTCTCATCACATTTTGTCTGTAGATTCTAAAAATACTTTTTTCAAAATTTTTGGAATAAGATTGCACTTTTTTTTCCATCTCCCACGAAAACTAGTTTTTTTCATAAAACAACATTTTTAAAAAGTGACGCTCACCGTATACAACATAACTTTTTTTGTATGAAGGATAAAATTCTTATTTTTTCAAATTTAGATTTGTAACTATGATATCTAGCACTTTCATTTGGTCTCATAGTTTTTTATTGAATTATTTTTCCTTAATAGAGTTTCGAAGTCAAACAATTGCAATTCAGATATAGGCGGACTATATACAACATAACTTTTTTTGTATGTATCGAAATTCAAAATTTATTTTTTTAATGGATCAAGGACATCAATTCCCAGCACGAACATATTTTAAAAAAATATATTTTGATAATTAGCTATTTTTCCACATATGCAAAACATAGAGTTTTATTTTCAGTGAAAAACCTATGTTTAATAAAACTAAAAAAACACATACATAATAAAACCAAAACATATTAAAATTATATTTGTGGGATAGCTCATTTCGATGACTACCATAATAATTTGAAATAAACTTTAAATTAATTCATTTGATCCCCCAAAAGGTAAATCAAAAGTGATTTTTTATCAGCATTTTGATAAGTGTAAAGGAGACTCATTTATAGGTATGGTTTAAAACTAGCAAGGTTCTATCTAAGGGGGTTTGATCTAAGGTGATTTGATCAAACCCTCTTCAATTGGAATCCTTAAAATGGAAATTTTAAAGGCTTAAATCATTATATTTTCGAAAAATATGTGATTTCAGCAAAAACCAGTTCTTTTCAAAAATTGTAAACCAGCTTTGTGGGATCACAACACTTTCTTTGTTCAAGACTTTTTCGAAGAAGGAATTCCTCAAAACCATGAATACTAGATATGCAAACCACATCATTTTGTTAGAGAGGGTGGTTAAGGTGTCGAAGGATTTATAAATAATGGTGGTTAATTCAAAGTGTGATAGATGGCTAGAGACAAACACACCTAAATAAAGAAATGTGAAACAAAAGATCCTTGATTATGATTGGTGGTCCAAATTGTTGGTTTTAGTATTAAATTTTAAACAAATTAATTTATTACTATTCTAACTTGTAAATCATTTTCATTTTTTGTTATTCTAGCTTGTTTGACCTTCTATCAACCTCTAGAGGACCTTCCATTTAGGTATAATTGTTATATTTTGTGGGGGTGCTCTCATATTATCATTGTAGCATCTTGGAGGGGAGTTTATGCTTCATGTCTTTTTCATTTCCTTATCATAATAGCAACATGTTTAATTTTGAAGTATTTTCTAACTGAGTTTATTGTAACACCATTGGTAGTACCACTGGTGATTGCTCATTGTATTTGCATTGCTACTCACCCCACTAAACAAGTGGTGCTCCTGTTGAATAAGTGGTTGAGCTTTTTATGTTACATACTACTCCCACTGAATAAGTGGATGAGTTCTCATTCACTTTCATGTTATGCCTACTAAATAAGCAAATGAATTTTTTTTGATTGGTTGGCTTGTCACCAAGTATTTTCTTACTTGTTCCAATTATCGTTGAATAAGCAGATGCTTTAGTTTCATGCATCTAGTTTGATTACTCACCCCACTGAAGAAGTGGTAGCTTAGAGAATTTCAGAATTCGTAAGCCTTACCACCGTATGCTCTCACCTTTCCCACATCGAGATCTGGGTGATCAAAAAGTGGAAGGTGTTTACTTTCAATTAGCTTGAATTTCCAGTTAATGCAAGATCCCCTTCTCAGTGTATACTCTCACCTTACCCACATCAAGATCTAGGTGATCAGAAAGTGGAGGGTTGCTTACTCAATTGATTACCATTCGTATGTGGCTAATGCTAACGGGTGCATTTTGAAAAGAAATAAGGGTGGGTTATTATAGTGGTAGCAGAGCTAGTTATCCTACTAGCATGTTCTTTTGAAACATGTCATTCAATTGTAATCATCTATGAGTAAAAGAGAAAGAAGGTATTACGACAAAAACTAGAAGAAAAATCAGTGGCAACCACCATCGATTCCTAAAGGAGATACAATTTCAAGGATTCTTGGGATCCAATTGGATTCTTCGAGAGAAAGTGATAGTTCAATTGAGGTTATGGTAGACGAGGGGAAAGCACTAGGAAAACCTGAAAATCCAAATGAAATAACAAAGAGAAAGTTTGACATTATGTTGGACATGATGTTGCAGTTGTTGGCCACTAACCAATCAAACACTAGAGGATGCACTACTATAGTAGTTTCAAGGTACGCTCCTACACCATTCAAGCCCATGTTCACATGTAGGGAGGAGCCCAAGGGTGCCCAAGAGGAGCAAGTACCTTTGGTAGATGAAGTAAAGACAACCTACATGGAGCATGTTTCTCTACCAGCTGAGATTCATGAGTTATTGACCTTGGATCAGTACCTCCACCAATAGAAGAAAAGGGGTGGAAGAATGGAGAATAGAGGGCCACGAGTGCAGAGATATTTACAAAATGCTTTGAGAAAGGTAACAATGGCACACTTTGATGGTAGTGAAAAGTGCAATGCTAGAGCTTGGTGTAGAAGCTAGATAATTACTTGTCACTAAAACCCATGCCAAAAGATGAGGCAATCAAATTTTTCACATGGCATCTTGATGGATCAACTATGAATAGTGGTATCATGGTCTCATCACACTTGGCCACAATTTGATAACTACATATGATGAGTTCACCAACAAACTCATCGAGAGGTTTCATAGAAAAGATCCTAAAATACATTTTAGAGAGCTTGTGCAGTTAAAGCCGTTTGGTTCACTTGACACTTATATTTCAAAGTTCCAAAGACTCTCCATCATGGTTCCTGGTATGACAGAGAAGAGGCTTGTAGTCCTTCTCAGTGAGGGGCTAATGGAGCCATTCAAGGGATGGGTTAAATCTTTTGACCTAGCAACTCTTCATGAGGCGATAAGGAAGGCAAGGAGCATGGAGCTTTCAACCCCAAAGAACAAATTTCCACCTAAGACATTTCTGCATGATAGAGACAAGAGGCGTGATAGCAAGGAAAACATTTGACCCAAAGAAAACCCCGCAAAGAAGGTGGAAGAAGATAAAAAAAAAGAGCGAAGGAAGAAAAATCTTTGATTCACATGCAAAGAGCCATGGGCCCCAAGTCACAAGTGTTGGGAAAAGGGGAAGAACCGTCAATTGGAGACCTATTCAGCTGATGGATCAGAATCAAAAAATTCATACCAGCAAGCTGAAGCATAGGAAAGTGAAGAAGAAGGGTTAGAAGAAGGGACAAGGAAAGTGAAGGGAAGTGGTGGCACTCTTGCAAGGCTTTGTAGCCTTCAAAAAAGCAGTTATTTCAAACTTAGAGGGATGTTGAAAGGGCAACAAGTTGTTGCTCTAATTAACACTGGTGCTACGCATAATTTCATCAACGAGGATATTATAGCACAATGTGGGCTCAAGACTAGAAAATTTGGAGGTTTCAAAGTCATGGTTGCCAATGGTAATACCTTGTGTTAGGATGATACCACAATTGAGGATCATGTCTACAAATGCAATGACTACTTCTATGTTGTCAACACTGGAGACACAAATATTGTTTTGGGTATGCAATGGCTTCATTCCTTAAAAAACATCACCTTGAACTTAAAATCCATGGATCTGAAATTCCAAGATGGTGATAGGAAGGTGGTATTGAAAGGAATGACTAATAGGGGATCTAACACTATAACGTGCTAGATGATGCAAGGGATAAGGTCCAAGTAGGAAGATGGAGATAGTTACTAAACTCACGATAATCCCCTATTTGACATGGAAGCAGAGCTCACATTTCCAAATCTTTTATTTGAGATGCATGAAGACAAGGTGATAGAAGAACCATTATCTCTAATTGATCTGCTTCCTATGATGAGTTGTGATTGGTTGGATCCTTGTGGATGCACTGCAAGGAATAGAGTATCATCTTGAATTTGATGGAGTCACTTGGAGATAGGTTTTTCGTGCCCAAGATCATAGGCATGGACAAATTGTTGTTGTTACCTCTCTTTGTAGCCATCTTATGAGTCCATTGATGTCCCCACCAATGGATTGGAGAGAGATTTTGAGAAAATATTGGCTCTATGGTGAGTTGGTGACACTTGAGAGGATTTTCTAGCCATGGACATGATCAAAGGTATCATTTTGGTTGATGATTTTTAGTGTCGCAGTAGCTGTTCTTCTTCTTGGGTGCTGATTTTCAAAAATCAGACCTCAAGTTGACCATTTCAGACTTGGAGAATTACAAGTATGCTCATTTTCAGTCTATTCGACCCCTTAGTAGGATTGACTTGTGGTCTTAGATGAGGGGAATGTTGAGTTTGGGAAATCAGAATCCATGTGGGAGGAGTGTACAAGCACTAGTCAATTAATATTCTTATCCATTCGCTTGTACTTATGTTTGGGATAGCGGAATATTTTTCAGTTTTGACCTTGATGATGGAATATAGGAAGTGAAGAATGAGGAAGTTAGCATTAACTTTCTCAAATTTCCCTACAGGGTACCACAAGGTTTTGATTGTGGGGGGAAATCCTCCACGGAGTTAACTAAGGTCTTGTTGAGATTGATTGCTCTTCCTACAGGGGAAATTCAGGAGATTACAATTGTGAGTACTCAGTAGAACAATGTTCCTACTCAGGGGAGCTACGGATTCCTCAGACTTAGTTGGGATCCTAGAGTCATATTGAGTTTTAGTTAGAATTGATTAGTGCATGGCTTGTGATTGCTTGAGGACAAGCAATCTCGAGGAGGGAGGATAGTAATGTCCCCTTTTTGGTCCTTAACTTTCTAGTGACATTTAGCCTATTTCTAGGGATTCCAAGTTCCTGGAGGTTTCTCGTCTGCTTTTCAGGAGGATATTGCAAGAGTTTTCCAAAGAGTTTTTTGGGTCTTTCTAGGCTTTTTGAGATCCTTGGTGGGAAATCACTACTATTTTTAGCAATTTTTATTTTTAGTAAGTCACAATTGCATCTCAGAATGTGTTTATTTTGAGTTTGGACACTATTTTTAGCAATATACTATTTTTAGTAAGTGTTGTTTCTAGTGATGGTCTTGATAGTAGTTCAGTGTAGAATTTATATTTATGGCAGTGGTGGCAATTTCAATTGATGGTGTCTTGATATTTTTGGCAGTTGGCATCTCCACCATCCTTGGAGGTCAAGAAAGGAAATATCTGTAACTTAATTTTATAAAGTCAAAAGGCCCCTTGGACCCCCACGCCTAGCATGTAACAACTTAAGTTGTTTTTAAAAAGCATATTTGATGCATGACTATAGTGGACACCAAAATGAAGGTTTTAAGTGATTTTTTATAAAGTTTATTTTCTCCCCAAGTGTGGCATCCCTTTTTGGAGGGAAAAGTTATTCAAACTTCTGGGTCTCAAAGTGTTATATATACTCCCTCATTTGCTCTCATTTGGACATGCTAATGGATGATAACAAAGTTCTCTCAGAGTGAGGACTAAATCCTTCAAGGGATTTGGAGGCGAAAACCTTCAAAGTTGCTCTAGTTTTAGAGTTGAGAGATACTCCCTAGCATCACTGCGGCAGTCACCATTAGAGTTATTGGTTAAATATTTTTAGTTTTCTTTCGATTATGGATTGTTTTGATGTCTTCTAACTATGTTTTGGTTTGTTAACTCTTCTTGCAGCAATTTGGAGAATTTTGAAAGTGATTTTAGAAGATTGCAGCTTTTTGGTTGCCTTTTCCTACCCTAGGCCGCACCACATGGTTTGCATATGTAGGTTGGAGGACTTCATATCATTTTGTGGGTATTGGTGCAAATGAACCTAAATCCTTGGCTGCCCCCTCTTGCCAAAAATAAGATTTTTTAGTGCAGAATTAGATTTTACCTTACTGGTTTCCCATCTAGGGAGGTCATACAGCCCAACTGGAAGGAGATTTGGTGAGTGTGGATGTTGTTTCAATCTTATGGGGGTTTCTACTTAGCTCATCTTGGACACCTAGCCTAGTACTCCCCTTTTCAAGTTGTTTGGCATGATTCTTTGGAGTATTCATGAAGTTATCCTCATTCTATGATTGTTGGTTGGTATTTTTGAGCTTTTTGTTCGAACATTTCAGTCTGCTATCCTGTGTATCAGACCTGTAGCAACATCTTGTTTGACCTTCTATCGACCTCTGGAGGACCTTCCATTGATGTATAATTGTTAGATTTTGTGGGTTCTCTCATATTATCATTGTAGCATCTTGGGGGGGAGTTTATGCTTCATGTCTTTGTCATTTTCTTATTGTAACAACATGTTTAATTTTGAAGCATTTTCTAATTGAGATGATTGTAACACCATTGGTAGTACCATTGGTGATTGTTCATTGTATTTACATTACTACTCACTCCACTAAACAAGTGTTTCTCCCATTGAATAAATGGTTGAACTTTTTTATGTTACATGCTACTCCCACTGAATAAGTGGTCAAGTTCTCATTTACTTTCATGTTATGCCTGTTGAACAAGCGGATGGATTTGTTTTGATTGGCTGGCTTGCCGCCATGTATTTTCTTACTTGTTGTAATTCTCGTTGAATAAGTGGATTATTTACTTTCACGCATCTGATTTAATTACTCACTCCACTAAAGAAGTGGTAACTTAGAGAATTTCAGAATTTGTAAGTCACCACCGTATGCTCTCACCTTTCCCACATCGGGATCTAGGTGATAATAAAGTGGAAGGTGTTTACTTTCAATTAGCTTGAATTTCCAGTTAATGCAAGATCCCCTTCTCATTGTATGCTTGCCCACTTCGAGATTTGGGTGATCAGAAAATGGAGGATTGCTTACTCAATTGATTATCATTCCTATGTGGCTAATGCTAACAAGTGAATGTTGAAAAAAAATTAAGGGTGGGTTATTACACACTATGAACACCCCACTTCATATGGAAGCCTATTATCTAAATCCCAAATGGTATGTAACTAGACTTGGCAGAGTGCCCCCATCTCATAATAAAGAGGTTAAAAAAGGGCCCATGAAAGCCCTTCCAAAAATGTATATTGATGAGGAGTCTTCTTTACTTTACATACAATGGCTTGCCTTTACTAGTTTATAGGGTCCAACCTTCAACAAACCAAAGGCGAGGATAGATCGAGCTAAACTAGCTCAAACCAACCATATTGGATGGTTGATATGGCATGGCAAGGATGTACTAGAGTTGAGAATTCTTTCCACTCACCTCATTTCATATGTTGTCAGCTCCTCTACTACGAAAAGGAATTGAATCAGTCAAGAGGAACAACCTTACCTCTAGACAATTGGAGAAATTAATTGTCGTACATAGTCCCTTGTGGCTATAGGATTGACAAAACCCTAAGTATCACCAAAATCCAACCTCATGTTAGAATTTTGATCCTGAAGATGCTACATAGGTCGATGAGGAGGCACAGGAGGGATTGGTTGGGGTTCCAATGCATGATGCAACCCCTCATAGTGGTAGTGACTCTCATTCAAACACCAATTTTGATGCAAACCTACCAAAGGAAAATGCTAATTAGGGATAGATATATATTTTGTATATTTTTGTCATTTTATAGTTGAAACTTGCAACCTTTGGACATTTTGTTGTAATGCTTATATAATATTATATACACATTGATAATGGAAGCATTTAAATTTCATTAATTTGTTTGTCAATTCTCATGTAAAATCCCAATTCAATTCTAATGTTTTGTATTAAGGTTATATAATGTCTATGGTGAATGCTTCATCAATGGTATCATATGAATATTCGAAATGTTCTTATATTTTCTTTAAAAAATCTTATTATTTTAATAGTTGTGCCCTATCGTCCCCTAAAAAATGGCCAAAAATAAAACTCGTACTGGAAACATGTCCTCCCACCTCTTGTCATCCCCATCCTAGAAACTTGAGGGAGCATAGATATTCTTTGCTCTTCTCTTTGTTCCCTTCAAATAAGATATGCATAAGCATTAAGAAATTATGAATATCATATTTAATATATATATGGTTATTGCACATCTTCAATTTACACGAATGAAGAATTAAACATTTTATTTCCTGGACACACAAAGCTCTTCAATTTCAAAAGCTTCCCAACATGTTTCCTTGAGGGAATGAAAAAAAATTCTACCAAGTGTCCTCAACACTTTAAATTCATTATAGATATTACTAAGCTATGCATACAAGTCACTCACCTTGTCAGCAAAATGGATGCCTAGCACAAGTTGTTGGTGGTTTTGATTATAGGCTACATTTGTTCTGCAACTCTCACAAATGCCACATACCATAGTAATCCTCCTACTCCTAAGCCATTCTACCACAACTCTCCACATCCACCAACCCACCTTCCATCACCAATTCCTAAACCTTCTGTTGTAGTAAAGCTTACCCCTATGCATGCTACTCCTCCAAAGCTTGTATCTCCTCCTCATCACATTTACAAATTCCACCTCCACTTATTCCTGTGATTTCTCCTCATCTTCCACCCACCCAGAACAATTTAACCTTTACAAAGCAAACATAATTTTGATGACACAACAAATAACTGTGACACTTTTTGAATGAGCAACGAAGTGTTCCAATTCTTAGGCTATTCCAACAAAATCAATAGGCACTTCATCATTTTTCCTTAAAGAGAGTTTGCATTTGATCATCTTAATTAGACAAAACTCAATACATGCAGTTTCCCTTGCAAACATAAAAATTGATCAGTTGTATTTAATATCAAAATGTTATGGTATAAGGAGGTGTAAGCTTCAAATCACTAAGAACTAGATGATTAATAATAAAAAATCATAGGCCATTTCAATAAAACAATTATCTATTAACTATGGATTATGGTGGCCTTAAAACTGTCATTTATCTTTCAAGATTTTAGAAAGCTATTGCTGCTCCCAAAAAATTGGTGGTGCATTTTCCACATCACGAAGATAGCACTTTTAACTCCCAATCCCTCATTAGTATCGAAATTGATTTCACATTTATGGCCTCATCTAAGCCACCAAAAGCCCCATTAACCCCACCATATTAATACAAATCTGCACTTCCACCTGTGGAAATAAAGCCTTAGCCTTTCCCTAGTGTTAACTCCTGCCCCTCCCAAAGCAGTGCCTATGTACTCAATTCCACTTTAGATCTCCAGCCTACCCATCACCTGCTCATCATTATAAGTCTTCCCCTCCTCCATATTAGTTGAGCATAAAACCACCTTATAAGGTACCCAATTCATTGCACATTTGATCTTCATTCATCCATGCTATATTAGAAGTTGTAGATCAAGGCTGCTTGTTGGATTTTTTTTTGTATGTTTTGGTATTGTATTACTGCTACTAGCACTTCACATTGTTGTTTTTGTTTACTTAGTGTAAGATATCAATTTTCAATCTAGAAGTTGAAAAAGATTGAGATAAGACCTATAATATGTTCAATAAAATAGTTGGATATTTAGCTCCAGGATCCTGTAAATTGTCCACTTCATGCAAAATATTAAAGAAAGATGTAAAAAGATCTGCTTATGGAATAATTATCCTTCATGTTTTCAATAATCTTGTTTTTGCAGAACGTGGAAGCTACATGTTGTTCTTGGACAAAAATTCCGAATTCATAAAAATCAATCACAAACTAAGGAGGAATCTCACAGAAGCAAATATTTTCAAATTATTGTAATATATGATCAGAATTCACCAGAATTCTTGACATTTTATGGAAAATATTGCAACTTTCTTAAATTGCATTTACCAAAAGTTTAATTGCAATATTAACTTATATATCAGTGACATATCACCAATATTATCACAATAAACTTGTTTTTTGGCTATAAAGCCTTCAGACTACCTTTAATACTTAAATTGTCACGAAATAAATAATCTTCTAATCTTAACTATGTATTAGGAAACCTCACTATTATTCTCATTTAATTCAATTTCTTTGTAAATTAAAACCTAGAATATTTTGACCATTTAGCTCAATAATTGTTGGAAATTAAAGCTCTTACTTACCTATTTTTTGACTTCAGATGGAGGTCTGTCGTTGCATCTATTCTAGGGCCATGCCACTTCACCCATTCTTGATTTCTGCATGAGAAATGATTAGCATCATTATAAATGAACCACAAACTTCTAGGTTGCAATTGGTTTAGCATCGAGGCATTTCAACAATGTTTAGCTGAAAAAAAGAAGTTGACATAATATCAAGTTTCAGTCAATTATCAACTTTTATTATAAATATTGTAAAACTTAAGAGTTAAGATACTATAACCATTGAACTCTATTAATAAAATCCAAACAAAAAACACAAACCCACCTACACTGCTTCACCCTTCAAGAATCAATCAGAGAGGCAATGCAAAAAAAAAATTATTGCTTAGGCTAAACTTTCCAGTGACCTCATTTACTAACACTCATTTATGACAACATTTAGCTTTTAACTGTTCACTCTTGTATAAAGATGGTGGTGAAGTTCTAATGTGGAGCTTCTGGTAAGGTAACATGTCATTATTTTCTTGCATGTAAAGAATCCTAAGCATCTGGTTTGAATGTGTTTGATCTTCTTGAGGCTAAATCTGAACAAGCATGCAAGATGGTTCAATATATTGGCACAGATCAAAGGTCAAAACAACAATAGTATGCACAAGTGGAAAAATATCGCCAATCAAGTGTAGTAAAACACCTTGTTTCCAGGGATGGTGCCCATACATGACACACATATGTAGCATGGAAGCGGAATTTGACTGAAGGAGCACAAGGACTCATTAGCAGAAGGTGCAAGGAGGCTGGATTGGATGCACAAAGATAGGGCAGATGGTCAATATTTTCACACCTCCTTGTTCTCCCACCACTCTCCATGCTGCTTTCTTTTCCATTTTCTTTTCCAGTGCAAGCCATAAATGCACCTGATTCATTAATTGATCTCCCATTCTCTCTTATCTTAAAAAAGAAGAAGATAAAACAAACTACCTTTAAATTACTCACTGCAACAACTATACAATGTGTTCACAACCATACCATATACATAAATCTTAAAATTAGTGCCCAAAAATAGAACTAGCCCAAATTGGCTTAAAAGTCATCTGATTTCATTTCTACATTTTTCTCCCTACACAGATATGGGTCACTCTAACATTTTTCATCCACCAGAAAAGAAGGGTTGATTCCTTGACTACACCAGATGCAGCCACCATTACAGTTATAACAAGGAGCCTTAACATTTTTCAAATCACCAGAGAAATTTCATATGGTCCTTGAAGTCATTTGTCCCGTTTGGAAAAAAAATTAAAGAACACATTGATACAAGGTAGAAATGCATGTGGTTGTAAAGATCGCAAAATATATAAGAATCCCACCAAAATACTGGCCTATAACTCTTACTTCCAGTATGAATATTTATCATTTGCACAAATATAACTAAACCGATCTTGAGATATTTGAGAATGTAAACCATCAATTAAATCCAGGTCAAGCCTATTTAGTGAGCTCTAAAAGACAGAAAAGCATGACCACTGTAAAAGCAAAAGAAAACAAAAAATAATAGGATTAAAAATTTAGTATTCTTGAGGATATTCAATTCTTAGCCACAACCTAAACAAGGCATAAACAGAAAATTCTTGAAGACATAAGAAAAGCATGAGCACTGTAAAAGAACAAGAAGACATAATTCTAGGATAGAAAATTTAGTATTCTGGGTCACAACCTAAAAAAGGCACAACTAGATAATTCTTGAAAGACTTACAATGAGCTAGAGATGCCATAAGGAACACACATCTTTGTTGTCTTCTCTCGGTGATACCTCGTCTTCTGTCAATTGAGGAACCACAATTGTGCTTAATCGTTCAAGAGGAAAAATAAACCATGTTTGCAGGGTACTTTGTATCTGCACAAAATCCTATTTATAGAGAATATTATCTGTAACTTAAGAATATCAAAAATAAATCAGCATATAAACTCGTAAGTACCACAAAACTTACATGTGCAATGAAAATAAAATTTAAGCCCAAAGGGCTAGCTCAAGTGGTTGTATGTTGAATGCTTCATGTGGGAGGTCTTGAGGTCCACCCCCGAGCTGGCCACCTTTGTCGTGCTGGGCCCTACTTGATGTCCCCATCGGGTTAGGCACCTGCTATGGTGCTGATGGTTTACTTTGTGCCCACTCCTCAACTAACTGGGGGGTGTGCGCGAGGGTTTGCCACGAAGTACATTTCTTCGGAAAAAATGAAAATAAAATCAAGATAGATGTTCGAATTAAATTCTCCAACATATGCTTGTCGGGAAACATTTTCTTTTGAAATTTGCAAGATAGACAACCTTGTCTATACTTCAAATTTGATATTTATATTTAAAATCCTTTAGAAATGGCTGCAACGAGTGTTTCAACTCTAGGAAAAAAAGAAGCAAACCCCTCATTTGAAAACAATTTTTTTTTTTTTAAGTGTCAACACCTCTTATATACATATGAAAACTGTAGAAGCATAGACAAAGGTATGCAGAAAATTTGATTGATGATTCATATGGTTTTCATTGTTTTTATCTTTCATGATAAAATTTATATAGAACACTTTATACATGTGAAATGTAGAAGCATAGACAAGGCATGTGCAAGTTTGACAAAATGCTTCAAATAAATGTGTTGTTATAGAATGTCATGATTGTAAGATATGTTCACTGTAGGTTTGTTGTAAAGGGTTTAGAAACATTTGTATAGGGTGTGTATATCCATAATTGAAAGTAGATTTTTGTAAGATGTAGTAGTTGTGTCACTTCCTATCACCACTACTTTCACAAGAATTTATGCACAAATTTCAATAGACAAGAATGTATGTAGAAATTATCTCTTGAATGATTTAAAATTACGATTAATTTTATTTATAGCTTATATTGTGTGGATGAGAGTTGAAGTTCCTTGTAGTTTCTCATGGCATTCACTATTATGGATCAAATCTTTAAAGAGGCTTTAGAAACTTTCAAGCAAATGTAACTAGAAAAAATAAAACAATACTTCACAACATTTGTCATAACCTCATGCCTAACACAAAAATGGGAGTATTGGAACAAGGCATGGGGATCCATCAAAGCATTACCTTCTTTAACCTCTAGAAAACTTCTTGAGTTGTATCATTCCATAAGAATGCTCCCTTCTTAGTCATGTTAGTTAGGGGTGTTTCCATCTATAAGAAGCCCCTAACTAATGATAATAATAAATATAATATCTATAGGAAATGGAGATTGGTTTAGGTTTTTAAATGGAAACAAGAGAATTCTAAAACTTAACTAACCTATAAAAGTGTCAACTCTAAGTTAAAACACCAAAAATAAGAAAAAATTAGCTCATGCTAACACTCACACAATGGAAGTAAAATTGGGTGTTCATTATTTTCTATAGAAATTCACTCACTAGGTTAAATTAGAGGTTGTTCAATGAAATTATATGTTCAAGGGAAAACTAATGACTTAATGGAGAATCTACAATTTTAGGTGGAAATATTGGGAAAAGTGTGCTTTACACCTTGTATAGTAAGATTAATAATTAATAATGTAAAAATAGAAGTAATTTGAGTACATCTTAGAAATGTGTACATCACAATGGGTTAAGCATTCTTGGGAACACTTCATGTCAAATGTGACATTGAGATAAATATTTAATGTGGGTGTCACATTGAGAAAATAATTAGTATTGGAAAAATTTATTACCAAATATTTAATTTGGGGCCATGGTTTTCTAAGACCATAGTTTTGAGGCACTCGATTTATGTAATATCACTTAGTGGTTTTGTGCAAGTTTGTCTCTATTGAACCAAGCACATGAGTATGGGTTGAGGTTGGCTTATGTAACCTTTGTCTTAATGGCTAATTTTTAATGAACATCACTTTAGGTTTCATATGTGATAACATGAAGCATGGAGTGGGATGTTTGGTTACATGTTTCTTATTTACTTGTTCAAATGGAGGAATACAACTAGGGTGATTGATGCTTTAAAATCTTGCATGCCAAAGATTACAAGTATTGTAAACTTATTTATGAGATAATACATTGAGTTATATGTTCTTTTAGAGGCTATATTTTTTCCTTGAAAGGGTTTTTTAAGGGTATATTTGGTACTATCTTGTGGTATTTTCACTATTCTTTTGTATTGTGGATTCCAAATACTTATTTTTTATATTTTCTCTCATTAGAGTTATGTGGAAATTATATAAATTATTGTAAATTACCTTTCATTTGATATCATATCTTTGTTTTCAAGTTGTAAGAGGAAATATCTTCTTGGTTATCAACCCTTCATATGAGTGGAATCTTGTGCATAATTGAATCCATGATCTTGCAACAAAAAGAAGAGATATTTTGAAGGTTTAGATTTGTTGTAGATCTAGGGTTTGTGTGTAGATTTAGCAAATGTGTTTTTTGGGGATCTTTTTATTAGATTTTATAGGATGAATTTTCATACATGACCCCCTAGACAATAATAGACCTCACCATTGAGTCTAGTAGGCCCAAAACCTGTAGATACACATAAAACTTAATAGGTTTGGATTAAATAATGGTCATTTTAGGGCATACATAAATAATTGGATATACCAGTTCATATAGATCCATATAGTTCTATATATTCTATAAAGAATGTGTTGCACATGCAGTCATTATACTAGTAGAATATATTCTATGTCATCATATATTGTGTAGAAAATTTAGATAGTGTGATTGGGTCAAGGGTACAATTTTTATGTCATTAGAGGTACACCTTGTGTCATGTTAGGTATGTCTACATCAAAAAAGTATAGAAGCAACAAATGGTTTTTGGGGGGCACAAGGCCCTAGTCATAAGGGTTACAACCAGTGGTTCTACTCAATCAATGGGAGGTAACTAGGCACCACTAGAAGCTACCACCTCCATTATAGTCTATAGCTAAAATATTATCTTAGTGCCACTTTTTCCCAACCCTAACTCTTTATGAATACCTTGGTGGCACCATGCCACCCATCTAACAGTTTTGCTAGAGGGTCATCCATGTACAACCAAAATAGTGCAATCAAGTGCTATAAAAAAATATTTTTTATGCATAGCATAAATTTAACCCAAAATATCAAAATGTTAAGTTCTTATAGTTGACAAAAAAAAACCTAAGCACTATGTAGTGGTATTAGTGGTTTTCTATATTTTACTATTTATGACATAAAATGTTATTTGGAAGCCAAATTTTCTCTCCTAAATTTAACAAGTCATATCATGAGCTCATAGTGCTCAATTTTTTACTTTTTATAGGAGACAAACAATATTTTTATTTCTTCATTATGAATTAGGTTTAAAAGTATTAATATGAAAATTATTAAATTACATTTTTATAGAGTTATTTAATAGCTTACTTAACTATGGTCACTTTGTGGATTTGCAAAATATTGAATCTAGATGTGATTTAGTGTTAAGTCATGGGTAGTCTATGTGTTTATCTCTAATATTCTCTATTTGATATGTTTATTGATGCAATACTGATCTTGTATCTTACATTGTGAGATCTATGATTTGTACTTTTTTGTGAGCTATCTACACTAATAGATTGCATAGATAACTCAAATGTGAGTCATCTATACCCATACATATTTTATTGTTGATGTAGATTCTATTAGTTGGCCTTATTTTGGTTACTTTGTGTATTGGTATTTATGTTATTATGAGGTAAAGAGATGGTGTCATCTGAGATAGTTATACTTGGGGACCTATTATAATTGACTGTTAAAAATGTGAGATTTAGGGAGATTTATGTAGGTATATTTTGTGGTAATCATTGTGTTATGGAGATTATTGTTTGCATAAATATTTAGCATGGAATAGTTATTTATGTGGATACATTATTGATGGAAATGGTTTAATTCCCAATTTGCAGGTGATTATTTATCTTCTTGATTAAGAGATCGTATTTTTACTTTTTTAGACTACAAGAATCTGGTAGCCCCCTCCCCCCCCATAAACTACAGTGCATCTAGTAAAAAATTTCACGTGATCAATGATGTTTGCATGACATGGCATCCAATACCATGGGGATGGGGGGAGACTAGACCTTGTGACCTATTTCCTACAATAGGATGCTTTAGCCAATCGAGCTAGGTCCCCTACCCCATCATATTTCTACTTTATTCTTTGGATATGTTGGTATTTAATTTGAATGTTTTGATTATGCAAAGGTTGTTGGAAAGATATAGAGGGTTGTGAGGCACCACATATGTAATTTGGGTCAATATAGACTCATCTATCCATTATATACCACTTAAATAGCCTTAAAACACCTCTAATATGCCTAAATAAGCTATAGAAATTGTATAAAATATTATAGAGGAAAAGGTAAATTTGTGATGATACAATAATTAAGTGTTATTATGAAGGGATATGATCGAAATGAAATATTAAAATAAATTAAAAGGCTATATAAATAAGGGAAAAGTGAGATAAGAGTATGGAATCATGGGGAATAATATGATTAAATATACGTGAGAATAAGGAAGATGAAATGTGTGAGTAAGGCATTAAGAATTAATTCTAAGACATGTATAAGCCATTAATGTATATTAATATATGATTTTATGGTTGTATATATATAAATGTATATAATTCATTGAGCTTGGGATAAAATATGTTGGTTAGATATACATGGCCCTATTTTGTGGATATGTAGACCATGATGCCATGGAGAGTTCCTCATTTTTGTACCAATTGTATAGAGGGATATGTACTCATAAAAGGGATTACAACACATAACCAAGAATGGGATTTATTTTTATTTTTAGAGTTATTTAATTTTTAATTTCTTAGAATTTTAGAATATTTTTGAAAGAAAGGAAGAAGAACACTAAGTTCACCAAAATATAATAGAGGAAAAGTTTAAATTAACTTAGAAAGTGCATGAACTCTCTAAATTATTCAATCTTTCCAATATTACCTCCTAGGTTAGCCAAAATTTTGAAATGAAAAGTGTTGAATTGTTTTATTATTATTTCAAGAGTAATTATTTTGAATAACCTAGGAAAATTCTTCAAAAGTATGAAAATTAAATCAACTAGCTAAATCAAAGAGTTGAAAAGAAAGAAATATGGTTTAATGTTATAAAAATGAAATAATAAGAAACTAACACCAAAATAGAAAAGAGTTCATAGGGAGACGGTCTATGTAGAAAGATAAAGTTATCTAGCCTAGATTCTTGCATAAAATTCAGACATCTGCATAGGCTCCCATGGCTCCCACAGCTCCTTGCAAGAGAAACATAGTTTCTTCCTACACAATTTATTCTTGCTCTCAAAATCTATCTTAGTAGGATTTGGTTTGGGCTGATTAAAAGTTCTAGTGAATGGCTTGTTGTTCTTGAAACTTGTCTTCTAAAATCATGGACTAGAATGTGAAGTTTCGAGGTCTAGTGCCATCTGTATAGCATCCTGCAAAGTCCTCGGCTTAAAAGACTTCACCAACCCTCTCAAATTGTGATGCAACCCCTTGGTGAATAACATTACCACTCTCCTCTCGGATATATCAGGAACCATGACTGCCACTTTCATAAATTCGTTGATGTAACTATCAGTGTATCCATGTTGTCTAATCAAAGCCAACTCCCTAAAAGAAACCTCCTCATCTTTCTTGTCAGAACGAGCAATTAATTTGCTGCTAAACTATCCATAAGATTGGATTAGAGCATGATTTTGCGTCACCAACCCATGATGTTGCCAGTCATATGCTACACCTTCTAGATGTAATGTTGCAAATTTAATTGCTTTCGGTTTTGGCATTGTTTTTAAATTCAGGAAAGTGTCTAACTTATGAATCCATGAACAGGCTGTAGTTTTCCCGCTCCCATCAAAGTTAGGGTGTGATAGTTTTCTCAAAGCATGCTGAAAGTCTTTATGAGGGCCACAGGGTCTCTATTCTTGTTGTGCTCTCCTCCTATCCTTACGCTGATTCATATATTGATTCAATGTAATCTCTTGTCTAATACCATGAGGAAGAGTATGATATTCCTCGTAAACTTCCATCACCTCATCAGTCAAAGGTTGCTCTGCCTCTAGTTGTGCCACTTCCTCCTCATTCCTAGGAGTGAATGTAGGCTGGAAAGGTTTGTTTGTTCCTCCTAAATTGGTTCCCCTAGTTATGTGGTTTCTAAGATTACTCCAATCTCCCAAATTTTGACTAACTCTCAATGTGTTCATCTCATGAGACATCTATCCAATAGTAGTAATCAATTGTTTTTGGGATTGCATAAATTGTTGCATCATTTGTTGTTGTCCACATGCCAGATCGTTCAAAATATTTTGAATGCTATCATTCTCTCTCCTGTTGCCCCTGTTCTGAAAGCCCTCATTGTTTGAGTCTCCCATTGCTTCAATTTCCGGTGAGACTTCAAGAAATTGTCGGGCTACTAAAACAGCAGAAAAATTATCCTCTTCAAGATAAGGATCGACAATTTGGAATTACCTCTATCTCTGCTCTCTTTCAAAATACCTTCTATCTCTATCACTAGTGTTCAAGAATCCTCAAGTTGGCAGGATAATGGCTTTGATGCCACTATGATGATCTCTACCCAGGTATACAACATCTACAAGAATTTTTTTGTTGCTCCAAAAGTCTCTAACTGATATTAAGTTATGGTTTGTGCTTGTTTGGAATATTAACCCAATTTCACACATAAAATGAGTGCATAGGAAAATATGTTGTAGACCAGTATATAGTTGAATAACAGGTCAGATTGTTACATTGATCTCATTGTGCAATACAAAATGTAAATACCAAGTGAACAGAGAATGATCAAACACAAATGCTAAGACAATGTACAAAGGAACAAGATTTATTTTGTTATTGAATTTCAGCTATGAACTAAAATAATTTTATTTTTGTTGCTACGTCAACTTTATTCTCAATGTTTATAATTATGTATAATTTACAAGATTTTGTTGGTTTTGCAGCTAATTAATTGTTTTGAGACATTCTTGAAAAGAGTTCTCTATATTGTTCTCATTTTTTCCATTTTGTTATGGCTCGAAAATATTTCTTCTTTGAAATTTCCATTTGTTTTTTCAATGAACAAGATTAGTGTGTTTCCAAACATAATTAAGATTTCTTTTCTTTTCTGTAATTTATTTGTTGTGAAGATGGATGAGAGGGGGACAAAGTGGTTTTATATGGATGATATAGGGAGGTTTCACCCTGATGGTTGTCTTGATATTTATTGATTGTAAGAAGGACATAGTAAAACTTCAATGTGGATAATGCACTCCTTTGGGAAAGGTACAAGTACTAGACCTATCTGAACCATTATAGTTAAATAATTATGATTCTAATATAGTTCAGAATTACTGTATTTTCAATTTTATTTCATGTAGGTTGAAGTAGCTTTGGTGGTGACCCATTATGTAGAGAATATAATGTTGCATGCAGATGATCTCCATAGTTATTATGTGGCCATAGTAGTTCCATAACAACAAGCTCTTGAAATGTGGGCCCAAAAGGAGATTCTTATTTACAATGATTTTGAGGATCTGCTCAGAAAAAGGAAGCAATTATGGAAATTCAGATGTCACTTTTGAAGGTACTTCGGCTATAATTTTTGTTTCCATGTAATTTATAGAAGTCCTTCAGTAAAAATTCCATTGTTTTGCATGGAACTTGATAAAAAAAAAATACTAAATATATGCTATCAAAATAGGTTTTGGACAAGACAAGATCACTAATAGCTTCTCTGAAGTTTCCCACTTTGGTCAGGGTTGTAAGTGACCTAGAGTTAATTTCCCTCTTCCAAGCAACTCAACCTTCACACAAATGTAGTCATTCAATAAATATGGTTCAAACCACATAAAGGTGAATCAGAACAGTTCTATAATGGAAAATGATGAATGGAATAATGAGATAGCCCCAAAAGGTCCTTATTCATAGTCAACTTTGAACCTGTTTTTCTTATAGGCCAATTTTCTACTCAGTATCATGATTTATGACCATGTTTATGACTGAACATGGTCTAAAGTTTCTAATTTGGGCCTTTTATTATTTGTGGCAAGCTCTACAAATTTATTCTGAGATTGGGCACAAGATAATTAGTCACTGCATCTTGAAAATTTGAAACTTTGCCCTTCGACAATTAACTGTTTTGAGTTCCATAGAAACCTCCCTAAATTAGTATCTAGGGAAACATATGGAAGGCTTAATATCAATAGATGACAATAGATTATAACTCATTGATGTCAAGACAAAAAATAATCTTGTTAGAAATAGTGTTCTTTTTTAATAAAAAATATCAAGTTTAGTATAAGAAACTCGATGTATTAGTCTTCTTTTCAAGTACAATGCCTTAATAATAAAGGAACAAGACTTGTATTTTTGGTCATCTAATGTCAAAAATTGTCAAATTTCTTTTGTTTGAGTAAATATCTTATTTAGTATAAAAAAATTGAGGTATTCTTTCTTCTTTACAAGTACAAAGTTGAAATTTCAAAACCAA